>OW203897.1:17912500-18512500 GCA_934046635.1 Buathra laborator
AATGAACGAAAAATCGTAAACAATTCGTTAAAATTGAAGCGAACTAATCAAATAATTGATCAAATAAATAACGAATTAATCATATATACGCAGCGTATTAATAAATGCAAAATTAACGCAAAAAATCAAGATAAACCAAAAACTTTGTAAATTTCCCCGTAATTTTGAGTGACAATAATGATAATTCAAGGAGAGTGGAGAAAAGTGAAAAACGTGGATAAACTCGATTCAAAAAAAAAAAAAACTAATAATTAATCAATTTCAAGCGAAAATTCAACACATAAAAAAAATGTGACTCCAAAATAAACGAAAATAGAAACTTATTGTTATTATATATTATATGAAAAAAAAAAAAAAATGCAAACACTTTTGTTTAATGTTTAAATGATTTGGTTTAATTTATTAAGCAAACTGAAGAAAAAAATTTAACGGAAAGAAAATATGCGGCTCCAAAAAAAAGGAAAACTAATTTTTTTTACCCGAGACAAGTAAAAAAAGCAAACAAACATCGAGAGGCGCAAGTTGACCAATCGGAACAATGCACATAGGTATTTCTGAACCACCGATTTATGTGCATAAATTCAAAATTAATTCAAACTATCAGAATAAAACGAAATGTTCTGTAATAGAGCCGTAACTCCGAAAATCATGATAATTCCAGCGAATGGAACAGAACTATTCTAAGAAAATGTAAGCTAACAAACAAATGAATTCCAAATAAGCAGAAGAAAATATTCTAACCAAAAAAAAAAGTCTGACTCCAAAAAAGAAAAAATAAACCAAAGTTACCAAAACTTTGTGCAAAAAAGGAAAAATCTACAAAAAAACACGCGAGTTTGGGCGATCGATCAGGATGATTTGTTTTACAGAGGCAAAATCGCGATTGACCTAAATAATCGATGAGCAAACGAATCAGTAACCAGAGTAACCCGAGTTCCGACACAAATAATTCGAGCAACGAGTGAACTGATAACAATCACGTGAAATCATATAACCCTAAAAGTATTTGCTCAATCGAACCACAAAACTAACCTGAATAACCTTAAAAAGCGTGAGTGACAAGTTTGCGGCAATGTCGTCGAAAAAAAGCAACAAAGCAAAGGGGTTACGGTAACAACAAAAATATGAAATGACAGATGACAAACCTGTGCCAATTGCTGCATGCTAGCCTGCAGTCTGGCAGGCGATTGTTTCATTTCTTCCGCAAGTTTGTCCTTGAATTTCTTGAACATCTTTCCGTTTCTTAATCGATTCCCGCGATATGTTTTTTTTAACCTTTTGCACTTTCCTCTAAACGCGATTGCTTTCGCGCGGAGCACACACCACTCACAAATTTATTCGTTAAACACTTGTCATCGATTCGTTCACAAACTGTTTACGTGGAATCTTAGGTTATGGCGCTTCTCGGATAACACACACGAACTCGTACTCTCTCTCGCGTTTCTTTCTTTCCCACCGCGAGAGAACGCGAACAAGTGGGCCTCAACTCTGCTCAACTGACACCGTTAGAATGATAGATAGTTTCTTGTAAGCAATTGCCTGCCCCCACTTTTTCTCCACGCCCAAGAGAAAATACATTTTTTTTTTACAACAATTCTCACATCTCAGCCTTTTGAACCCTCTGACTGGTACCAAGTATCTCACACGGAATTGCCGGTGATGTTCGAAAAAAAATGGTTTGACGTTTTAGGCAAATCGCTTTGCGAAACGGATTTGATAAATTGCCGGTCACTTGAAAATTCTTATTTGACCACTATTTTTCATAATTTTTAGACTGAAAGTAAATTGTACGATCTATTCTTTTACGCGTAAATTACTACCGATGTTTCAACAATGGATTTTACTTTTTAAACAACGAAAATGCTTCATTTGTCGAAAGATGCAAATCGATTAATGTTTCGCAGACGGTTCAGCGGGAGAGAGATGAACATCCCGGATGCTTTTCGAAATGGTAGTAGCGGTCAGTGTAGCGGCTGATGACAACAACCGGTCGTCGAACGCTCGAGTGTGATAACGAGTTTCGCTTTCGTAAAGAAATAAAGCGATCTATCGATGCTCTGATGGATCATTGAATAACTCAATTATTCGGAACAATGGTAAGTAGTAACCTTGCAATTCATTATATAAATCTTATTCCCCCTGTATTGTCACAAATAATTACGATTTTCACAAACGTAACCTCAACTTTTTTTTCTCTCCCACAACGCTCGTCAAATGAAGCGCTAAATCAATCTCAAGCATCGAACGCTATATACACCAAATCCGTCACGGATTAAAATATAAAAATCTCATAATTTCGATATATTTACGTACTCGACATTCGAATGGTTTTTTTCTCACAAAAAAAAAAATGTCGAAAAAATCAATTTTTAAAAATCGTTTTTTCTCTGACTGATTTTCTGTTTTTTGACAATAAGAATTTATCCAATCATTATTTTTCCAAATTTAGGCGTCCAACGATGGAATTCCATCGCCCGCTTTACCAGGGTTTCCACCTGCAGCACCCAGCATCCCGCCGGGTTTTGTACCGCCAATGATACCTACGGCGCCTTTCATACCTCCGCCCGGTTTGCCTCCAGGGCCTCCGGGTATTATGCCGCCGCAATTTTCCATTCCACCACCTGGTTTTGGATTTCCCATTGCCGCTGCTCCACCCCCGGAGGCCGGGGTCATTGGTACACAAGTTTTTTTCTTATTTCCACTACTTGCAATTTTTTTTTAGAATTTTTATTAGCAATAATAATTGATAATAATGAATTGTTTATTATTAGTATTTTTTTAATATTTATTATGATTATTATTACTATTAAATAATAATTAATAATTTTTGTAATTGAAAATATTTCGTTGACTAATTAATAACTTTTTTCTTTTTCACAGCGGCACCTCCTCAGATAACGGGAACGGCGTTACCGCCGCCGGCGCCGTCGGCCTCCGAGACTTCGGCGATCGACCAATCCGCCGCTACAGACGCGAAAAAATCCGAATGGACGGAACACAAAGCTCCGGACGGTCGTACATATTACTACAACGCCGCGTCCAAACAATCGCTTTGGGAAAAACCGGACGAGTTGAAAACACCCGCCGAATTGCTTCTTTCACAGTGTCCGTGGAAGGAGTATAAATCCGAAAATGGCAAAGTTTATTATCACAATGTCAGTACGAAAGAATCGAGATGGACGATACCGAGTGAACTCGAGGATCTGAAAAACCGCATAATCGCGGAAGAAGCCGCTGCAGCGGCCGCCGTCGCCGTTGCCAGTGCAACAAATACGTTAGTCTCGAAAACTTTAAGTTTTTTTTCGCAATTTTCGTGTTTTTTTTTTTTTTTTTCTCGAATATTTCGCGAAAATGAAAGTCAAGTATTGCAACTTGAATTTTATAGTATTGCAAATTGAATTACAGGGGTGCAATTGCCGTGTCGATTCAGCATCTATCGCCGAACGTCGGCGGTACGATTCCCCAGACGGGGACACCGGAACCCGGCGGTAAATCGGCGATAGAACAAGCAATGGCGGCGACACTCGCCGCGATAAATATCCCAACACCACCGGCGAAACCCGACGAGGATAGCAATTCAGCGAAAGGTTCGGCAAACGGAAGCAGAACCAGTACACCGGAGCCGAAGTTGCATTTCAAAGACAAGAAGGAGGCTATCGAAGCTTTCAAGGAATTGCTGAAAGAACGCGAAGTTCCTTCGAACGCAACTTGGGAACAGGCGGTGAAAATGATTCAGAACGATTCTCGTTATCCTTCGATGAAAAAGCTTAACGAGCGAAAACAGGCGTTCAATGCTTATAAGACGCAGAGGCTGAAGGAAGAACGAGAACAGGAGAGACTCAGGTGGGTTCGCCGTCTCTTCTTGGAGATTTTTTTTTACCGATCGGCGGCAATACGTTATTTTGCTATTTCCGCCGCAATACGTATTTTGCTCATTTCCGCGGCAATACGTCATTTTGCTTTTTCCGCGGCAACCGCGGTCTCTTGAAATTAAAAAAAAAAATCTTTTTGCATAACAAATCTTAATTGATTCTTCAGGATATACTGTTACCAAAAATAACGTTCATACAATAATTAATTTTTTTTTTTTTACGCTTCAACAGGTTGAAAAAAGCTAAAGAAGACTTGGAACAGTTTCTTCTCGATCACGAAAGGATGACGAGCACTACGAAGTATTACAAGTGCGAAGAGATGTACGGAAATCTGGAGGTTTGGCGTTCGGTCGGTGATTCGGATCGTCGCGATATTTTCGAAGACGTGATTTTTAATCTCGCGAAACGCGAGAAGGAGGAGGCGAAGCAGCTAAAGAAACGCAACACGAAGAGACTCGCGCAGGTCGATTTTTCGTCGTTTTTAATTTAAATAATATAATAATAAACAATAATATAATAACGATGAATAATTCAAACGAAAATTTATGCCGCAGGTTTTGGATACTATGACGGAAGTTACTCATCGAACGACGTGGCAAGAAGCGCAGTCGCTATTGCTACAGCACAGCGCGTTCGCCGAAGATGCGGATCTTCTCGAAATGGACAAAGAGGACGCGCTGCTGGTTTTCGAAAATCACATTCGACAGTTGGAAAAGGACGAAGAGGAGGAAAAGGAACGCGACAAGAAGAGAAGAAAGCGACAGGAGAGAAAAAATCGCGACGGCTTTATCGTGAGTCGCAAAAAAATAAAAAATAAATTATATTCAATTTATTTATATTATTTTTTTTTTATTCATAAAAAAAATTCATAAATTAATTATCTATTATTAAAATTAATTAATTAATTTAATAAAATTCTTAAATTAATTATTTAATTGATTAATTAATTTAAATTATTTAAATTAAAATTGATATTTTTTTTTTGTATCGAAAAACTTTTGTTTATTTGCAGAGTTTACTCGACGAGCTTCACGAACAGGGAAAGTTGACTTCGATGTCGCTGTGGGTAGAACTCTATCCAATGCTCTCGGCGGATCTTCGTTTCTCGGCGATGTTGGGTCAACCGGGTTCTACGCCTCTCGATCTCTTCAAATTCTACGTCGAGGATCTAAAATCGCGTTTCCACGACGAGAAGAAGATAATACGAGAAATATTGAAGGATAAAAATTTCGAGGTTCAGGTCAACACGACGTTCGAGGAGTTCGCAACAGTTGTTTGCGAGGATCGCAAATCGGCGACTCTCGACGCCGGTAACGTTAAGTTAACTTACAATCTGTTACTCGAGAAAGCTGAGGCCCGCGAAAAAGAACGCGTCAAGGAAGAGACGCGAAAATTCAAGAAACTCGAAACGGGTTTTAAAAATTTGTTGAAAAATCTCGAAGTCGATTATCAAATGTCGTGGGATGAGACGAGAAACAAAATCGAAGATGAAGCCGATTTCAAGGCTATTACTCTCGAAAGTGAAAGGGTTAGAATTTACAAGGAATATCAACACGAACTCGAGGAAAGCTGCAGTCATCATCACATACGCAGCAAGAAGAAGAAAACTAAGAAGACGAAGAGGAAATCGCGTTCGCGATCGCATAGCGTTAGTATTTTGCCGATTTATTAAATTATTAACGCCTCGCGTTAAAAAATCTGAAAAAAATTGTACGCATCCGAAATATCGTTTTGTTAACTTGTCGAAGAGAATTTTTTTTTTTAAGACTTTTATTGTCATTTTGAGCGAAGAAATTACCGTTTTACTCGGTCGGGTAAAATTCTCTGGTGCACGAAGTTTTACCGATTTATTTACGCGAATTTCGCTATACAAATTGTTGGGTACATTTTTTTTTTTTTTACTTTTTAAGAGACTAAAAACGAATTTTTTTTTTTCGATGTTTAGGAATCCGATGGCAGCGAAAAGGGAGGGAAGAAGAAACGACACAAGTCGCGATCGCCCAGCGTGCCAAGCAAATCCGATAGTTCCGAATCCGACTGTCGAAAATCGAAGAGAAAGAAGAGTAAGAAAAAACGCGGACGCAGTCACTCGGTAATTAAAATTTTATCTTTTTTTCAATGATTCGCGAGTCGGTAATCGACGAGTCGAATATAGTGAATTAAATAAAATAAAACATTTTTGTGATTATTTTTTTAACTCAAAACGAGTGAAATGAATCGTCGGAATTTCTTAATTAATATTAAAAAAAACTAAACGTTTAGCCATCGTAAAAAAAAACCGAACGCAATAAAAAAAATAATAATTTTTTTATTAATATTTTTAATAAATTTAAACATTTTTTGCAAATTGTTTTATTTGTTTGAGAAGCGATCACATTCGAGACTTCCGTCGTCGGAGGACTCGCCGGAGCGAAGAAAAAAAGAGGACAAGCATCGTCGCCCGTCCGGCCACAGCGAGGGTTCGGCTCACGATAACGGGGAGCATCACGAGTTATCCGAAGACGAACTCGAGAAACAACGGGCGCAATTGTTGCGCGAATTACAAATGCAGCAGGAAGATAATTGAATAACGAAAAATCGTAACGCCTAATTCTTCTTTTCATTGTCGTCGTTCATTTTTTTAATCGACTCCCGCTCGGCAATCTTATTAATTACGATTCGTCATTGAAATTCCGATATACGCGATTTCGCAATATTAATCGCGAAAATGGAGACGAGTCGAAAAAAAAAAAGAAAAAAAAACCGTAATTTCTCACGAACGATTAACGTGGGACATTTTTTTAATAAAAAAAAAACATATATATATGACTAGAATTCGTCGTCGGAAAAAACAAAAATTTCGATTTATAACAACGAATCTCTTCAGTTTCGCAATCAAAAGAACAGCTGCAACGTCGATATTACACGGAACAAAAAACGAAAACGTTTTTTTTTTCTCGCGGTAGGGATTTATCCTCGCGGAAACGAACGAAGCGAGAAAAAGAAATCGACGACTCAGAAAGAAGGTATACAGAGTGACACGGTATTGGCGTCGTTTAAAAATAAAATAAAATAAAAATTTAAAAAAACGACGATAACGCGCCGATTATTCGAAAGGCCACCGAGCATTTTGTACATACATAATAAATTTGATGGAACAGAAAAAAAAACGTTTTATTTTTCATTTATTCGAATTTCCAGTAATTTCAATTGTTTTATCCATTCGTTTGTTTATTTTCCGAATAGCCGTAAAATACGAGAAAAATTAATAGATCGAAAAAAAGCACATCGATTGCGCAATAGAAGCGCTGCTTCGTGTTTGTGCATTAAGTACTCGGAGAAAACGCGCGGGCATCGAGAAAGAAAGAAAAAAAGGTAAGTTAAATATATTGTTCGCGCTAACCGAAGCCTGTCCCGTTGCGCAAGCGAGTTATTTCTATTAATAATTGTCACAACATCGCGGGCTTTATTCTCGTCGGTTAACTAGATTCTAATTTATGACTCGCGGCCAACAAAATACGCGAGACGCGTCCGGTAAAAAAAATTAAATTCGCACGCCTCGACTTGGACTTTGGTAGAACAAAAGAGTTTTTTGCAAAGCTAAACTCGATAAATTTCATTCGTATACTTCGATACTATCAAATGATGTAACTCGAGTTCGATATTTGAATCTTCGTGTATTTGTGAATAAAAAAAAACCTTCTCGTATAAAATGAGAATTGAATAAAAATTATTTTATTCAATTGTCATAGTGTTAGCATATCAAAACATTTTCATTTCGGAAGAAAACCGAAAAATGGCGGAGCCAATAAGAGAGACGCGAATTCTACACATAGAGGGACTCTATACAGCGTCTACCCCGCGCGCGACACCGCGAGAGGTTTGGGGCGCCTCTTTCGGAATATCGGCCACGAGAATCGTCGAAAGCCACCGAGGCGCGACTGAAAACCGAGCGAAGGCACGACGAACACGAATCCACCATTAGTTCGATGGTGGCCGTTGCATCCTCTGGTTTACCCGTGACTGTTCGGTTCGACCGAGTATCCGCGAACGTGATCGCTCGCACGTTACACTCCGTTCGCCAGTAGCGAAAAAAAATTAAAATAAAAAAAATTCGTTGCCAAAAAGAAAACAAAACGTTAAACGATCGATACGAATCTTGTCGAAACTTAACAAAACGATAAAATTTCTACTCCGACAGTCTTCTGCTACGCGATATTAAAACAAAGTGTGAACGAAAAAAAAGGGAGGAAAAAAAAAAGAGGAGTATCGAGATTATTGACGAAAATTCCGAAGGAATAATCAAGACATGCTGAGCCTTTGCCGGCAGGCGCTTGTCGCCAACAGCCAAAAGTGAGTAGATTCGTTGTAATGGACGAACATTTTTTTGCTCGATCATTAATGCTTTAGCGATTTTTTTCGGGTTAAATGCTCGTTTCTCACTCGTTACCAATGCTACCTGGCAACGTTGCTGCGGGACAAGGAAAAAAAATGATGATACATATGTATACTCGTGACCATGGAATTAGGCAATACAGAGGGACGGAAATGGAACGAAATATTCGATTGACAAAGAGTCGCAAACGGTTATTTAGGACAGACGGGCACACGAATTAACGAAAATAAAGAAATTATTGAGAAAAAAAGACAAAAGATTTCTTGTCATTTATTTATTTTTTCGCCTCAATTTAGTTTTTCGGTGTAAGAAAATTTATCGATGGCTCATTTTTTTTTTTTTTTTCGCTATATAGCTGCGAACAGCCGGGCGACTCGTCGTTATCCATTTTATTTTAACGCAGAAGCACGTAATAGCGTGACAGAGACGTGACAATGTCTGAAAAAAAAAAAAAATCGCCAGTGCCTCAAAACCGCACAGTAGTTCACGGATTTTCCCCAAAATAATTAAACGTTCGTATTTCACGATCCGAATTATCGAAATGTTCGTAATAAAAATTAAAAAAAAAATCGTTAGTAATATCTCGATGAACATTTTTCGGGGCATAATTTCTATGCACGATATTCCGTATTATTTAGCACCGATTCTCGACGATTCAAGTCGAAATCTATTATTTTCAAATTGTCATTAATTTAAGTGACATATTTTTAAAAATATTCATCAGCATTAGCGCACCCGTAAACAAAAAAAAAAGTTTTCTATTCAACACGTAATTATCGTCGTTAAAAAACACAAAGAAATTAAAAAACGATTTCCTCGAAGGAAAATTCACAAATAACTACATTGACAAATATCCATCAGGTGTATCGCCGTGTAGCGTATGGATTTGGGAATTTTCCACTCAGTGTCAGCCTATCCCGATTCTAACAGCGGTCCATTCTGTGGAGGGGGGGAATTCCCTCTCGTCCTTTCGAACCGATTCTCCCTAAAGCATTTCTCTACAGGCGTACGTGCTGCAGCGGGCATACGCCAAGTACGAAGGATCTCCCGAACTATAGACGAATAACATCGATGATTTTTGTTGCAAAAACTATTTATTAAATAAAACATTACAACCTTTACATCTTTGTGATTATTCGCCATTTTAAACAAAACCTCGATGATTTCTAACAATAACGACAATAATAATAATAATAATAATAATTTTTACCTCGGATGTCGAAAATTTCGTGGAAGCAAAAGCGATCGGTGAATCTTGTGTTACTCCGACACGGGTTCGTTGGCCCTTTGGGGTACGCGCTCCCCTCTCTGGTCGTTTTTACTCGTATATCTGTATATATATCGATTACAGCCGGGGCCTCTCCTTCGTCGCATCGTAACGGCAGCCCTCGATCGATTTCAGTATTACCTCACATGTTACATTCGTTTTATCGACATAACCTATCGCGATATTATTCGTTACGATTCAATCGTCGTGACCTTTAAAAAGATCGCTGCGCCGCGAACGAAGTTATAAATTAATCCCGCTTGTGCTTCGAGAGGATTAAAACTGTTTTTTACTGCAACACGAAACCTTGTCATAGACTATTTTCGCTGTGGATATTCGAACGATTTGATAGTCCTTCGCCCATTATTACGGTACTTTATGACGTATTATAGGATTTTCTTTTCTTGCGAAACCAAATATTATATAGAATAAAAAAATGGTTACCGGGTTTTTTTTTTTGTTTTTCGGAGAGCGCTCTGTCGCGGGGACTTCATATGAATGTCTTTTTTTCGATCGAAAAACAAAATCCTTTCGATTTCCGATCAGAGAACATTTTTTTTTTATATAAATAGGAAAATAAATTTTTAAAAATTTTAAATAAAAAAAAATCGTGTATATATATTCGATAGAATTTTTAAGAGGTTATTTACAATTATCGAAGATACATAGTTGACGATAGTGAAACGGTATGTAGGCGCTAAGGCCCGCATGGGGGCCGTTTATTCGCTCCGAGGCCATGGAAAGTTTTCGTTGGATTGAGTACTAACAGACTTAGGCTTCGTGGAGCTAAAAACATCACCTTTAATGATAATAAATATTTATTTACTATGTGGCGCTATATAGTGATAATAATACAGCAATATATATTTTTTTCATCGTAATAAGTTACCGACCGATCCATGTTAACAAAATCGCGTTCGCATTTTGTCCGAAACTTTTTTTTTCGACCATCGAAGTTGAAGTTATTTATTAAATCAGTTGCTATGCGAAAAAAACCGATATTCACATTTCGCATTCGCTAATTCTTTGATATTTTGACAAACCAAAGTACGGCTTAGTATCGCGGAGTGGAGGTTAAGCTCCGTTTACTTTCGCGTAAGCGAGTCTGCCGGATGAGGTACGTCCTTGAGTCCGGTTATCACCTCGCCGGCGAGTAGCTCGACCGACTGCTCTCATTTTCCTCGCGGCAAATTGTTATTCGAGTCCTCCTCCGCCACTGGTCGTCATCAACGCTAGTCGCACCTGAAATAACTTTGCACGAAAATAAACCTCGTATTCGCGTTATTTCCGAAAAACCGGTCATATAACATTCGCAAAACGTTGTCAAACTTTTCGAAAGACGAAAAAAAAAAATGATTTATCTAAGACATTCGAAGTTTCTTCGATATTTCTGCGAAATTTATTATCACGATTAATGCATCGCTTCGGAGTCACTTTTCCCGAATCTAAAATAACGCGATTAATAAAAAACCACGTGACGAAATTAAAACAAAAAATATGATAAACCAATCGTAGTAAATTGATATTTCTTCGTTTGTCATCGCCGCGACCCTTGTCCTCAATTTGTCGTAATTTCATGGTGCATGGAAAACGACGATGATAACCCGTTCGCCTCGAGTCACTGCCCAGCGAGATTTTTCGTTACATAACTCTCCCCGACACAGCTCGGCGATGGGCTTTTAACGTGTTATTGACCGAGTGCGACGAGCTGCAGACAGGAGTTTCGCTCGAATACAGAATCGAATGCGTCGTTATCCACGAAAAAAAAAAAAAAAAAATATACCGATTCCTCTCCTCAGCTTTAGGACGTTATAAATAATTAATTTATATAAAAAAATGAAAATTCAGCATTTTTTTTCAAATACTATTCAACTAAAATGCAATTTTTTAATCGTCGCATAATGCAAAAATAATATCTCGTGTAATCCGTGAGCGAAACTTCGAACACATATCGAACTAATAATAATAATAAAAATAATAATTTTTTTTTGTTTCGTAGTAAATTTCTTAAGAAATGCGATATTTCGCAAAATATATTAAATCGGCAAATGGGAAAAATGTAAAAATTCGAAATTATCAATTTCGTCACCATATGCCGAGAAAAATCGCGATTTTCATTACGCAATTGACGTCGAGGAGACGTGTAGGTCAATGTTACGATAAGATAAATTTGTAAAGTTCATTCATTAAGAAGATTCAAGAATAGTCCGTTATCTCGAACACTTACGGCGATAAAAGCGCAGTAAGAAAGATCGACGGAAACACTTCCGGTTTTTAATCTTCTCGCCGCTACATGCGGCATTACCGGTTCGTAAGGGAATGAAACTTTGATTTTTTATTTTTATCTGTGGTCTGTAAGGCCGTTGAGATATCCACCTGTGAATAGTTGCATTCCCCGATTTGGCACTCGGCGATGCTTTCGGTGTCTTATCGTTAAAACCTCTCGAGACGAAAAGCCCCGCGATAAGTCGAACATAAGAACTCTTTGAGATTTTACCATTGTCGCCGAGATAACACCGTCTGTGTGTATGTTTTCCGTTGCAAGGTACACGAGTAAATATTTATTGTTGACAAGTTAATATTTGACGAATAAATAAACTAACAAAAGTTCCCTTCCACCGGTAGCGCGGGAGTTCCTTCCGATGTGATAAGGGATACTTTTATCTCAGCAAAGAAAAATCATCTTGAAGTCTAAATTTCGTCTCAAAATTATTTCCGTATATATGCATAAAAATGACGAAAAAATTGCGTACATTGCAAATAAAATAAAAATAATAATAAAAATTTCCAAAAATATATTCAAAATAATTTAATAATTAATAATATAAATTAAAAATATTTATATATTACGCGTGAAATGAAATTTCATGATATTTTTATTTTTACGAATTAAAAAGTATTTTTCGAAAAATCGATCGGCGAGTTGCCGGTTTCGAAAAAAATCCGAGAAATGAGAATATCCGACGATTCTTTCGTCGCCAGTTTCATACCACGCTTTATCGTTTCAAACAGAGTAGGAGCGCGATGCTTAAACAGCGTCGTACAATCCCCGAAACCCCCGGACATGCGATTGGAGAACGAACCGGTGCTGACGTACAAGAAGGGCAGCAAGGAAAGAGCAGACCTCGAGAAAGTCCTGGATAAGATGTCCAGCGAGTGCGAAGAGGTACCGCTGATAATTGGCAACGAGGAGATTCGCACCGATCGCGTAAAATATCAAGTTATGGTAAGAAAATCTTATTAATATCGAATAATTTTTTTTTCAAACTTGAATTCATTTTTTCATCGTAATTAAAGTTTTCTTTAAAAAAATGAAAAAAAAAAAAAAAAAAAAAAAGCCGATTTTTTTTTTTTTTTATCAATAGTCAAAAAATCATATAAGTGATTAATAATTAATAAATGAAATCATTTTTTTTTATTTAATCGATTATTGTTTAGAATCCAATAAAAAAATATTTTTTAAAAATTTCATTAAAAATAATAATGTATTACTATTTTCATTGATGCAAACATTTTTTATTATTATTATCGACTGACGGTGTTTGCGCTTTTTTGAAAAATCATTTCAGCCGCATAATCACAAAGCAAAGGTGGCGAAGTATTACTGGGCGACTCCGGAATTGGTGAAAAAAGCAATCGACGTTGCGACAAAGGCGCAAAGAGATTGGGAAAGAGTACCGATCGAGAAACGATTGGAAATATGGCTGAGAGCGGCGGATCTCATGGCGACTAAGTATCGTCAACAGTTAAACGCCTCGACGATGTTGGGACAAAGTAAAAGCGTTATACAAGCGGAAATCGACAGCGCCGCGGAACTCATAGATTTCTTTAAGATTCACTCGTATTTCGTAAAAGAAGCGCTGAGGTACAGTCCGATATCGGAGAATCCGAAGGAAACGCTTAACTCGATGAGGTATCGCGGTATGGATGGCTTTGTCGCTGCCGTTTCGCCGTTCAACTTTACCGCGATCGGCGGTAATCTCAGCTATACACCGGCACTCATGGTTCGTATCTTTGATTCACTAATTTTTTTATTTTTTTTCGATTTCATGCAAAAAAAATGCATTTTATTTTTTTACACCGTAAAAAAAAATCGAAAAAAAATTCTATTATGATCGATTGTTCTTAAAGGTATGTCAATTGTATACAAAAAATCCGAGAGCTCAATATAAAAAATTGTAGAAGAAATTCAATTTTTTCAAATACCGACAATATAAAAAATTATTGATATCAAAAAAATTGAATTACTCTTACGATTTTTGGTATTCGGAGCCGCAAATTTTTTTTTACGATCAGAAGACTCTTACAACGAATTAATCCCGAGGAATTTTTGATACGATTTTTTTTTACTGAGAAAAAAAATAAAATGGTTATTTTTCGGTAACTTGGAAATTTCGTTTAATAATAAAGATTTAGCGGCTAACATTCGGTTTAAAAAAAATTACAGGGTAATGCCGTTCTGTGGAAACCATCGGACACCGCAGTACTGTCGAACTGGTGGATCTTCAAAATTTGTCGCGAAGCCGGCGTTCCTCCGGGTGTCGTGAATTTCGTTCCGGCGCACGGACCCGACTTTGGCGACACGATAACCGCGTCGCCGTATTTGTCCGGTATAAATTTCACGGGTTCGGTACCGACGTTTAATCGTCTTTGGACGCAAGTCGGCAAAAACATCGACAAGTATAAGAATTATCCGAAATTGATCGGTGAATGCGGCGGAAAGAATTATCACTTCGTTCATCCGAGTGCCGATCCCGAGAGCGTCGTAATGGGAACAATCAAAAGCGCTTTCGAATTCAACGGACAAAAGTGTTCGGCATGCAGCAGAATGTACGTCGCCGAGTCTCTGTGGCCAAAGGTACAAAAAAAAAAACGAAAAAAAATATTTTTAATCCATTTATTCCCTTTTTTTTTACCTTCAATCGAAATAACGAAAAAAAAAGTATATTTTAATTTTATAATATTAGATGTAATAATTATTTTTAATTAAATTAATTTAATGAAAAAATTGGTAATTTGTTAACTCTTTGTTTTAATTGTGTTTTATTTTTAGATCAAAGAAGGTTTGCTGAAAACTCGCGATCAGCTGAAAGTCGGCGATGTACGCGATTTTACGGTGTTCACCGGTGCGGTAATCGACGCTGTGGCATTCAAAAGAATAACCGGTTACATCGAACACGCGAAGAAATCGCCGAAACTCGAAATTATCGGCGGCGGCGGCTACGATGACTCGTGAGTATCGATATTTACCAATTTGCCGAAAAACTTTAATCTTTTTTTGTATTTTCGATCGATTTATTTTTTATTATTTTTTCCTGTAGGTGCGGTTACTTCATCGAGCCGACGATCGTCCAGACGAAGGATCCGAAGGACAAAATTATGACAGAGGAAATATTCGGACCCGTATTAACGATTTACGTGTACAAAGATTCGACTCTCAACGAGACGATGAAACTCGTCGAGAGTTCGACACCTTACGCTCTCACCGGAGCGATATTCGCACAGGATCTGTGAGTTTCCTCGCCATATTTTCTATAATTTTAACAATGAAAAAAAAATTCTATCAACAAACAAAATTCTCCAATTTTTTTTTCAGTTTTTCGAAAAAAAAAAAAATTTAGGAAAATTACTCAAATTTCGATAAAATGTATAAAAAATTGAAAAATGTCGACTTCTAAATTGTGAAAAACAAATTTAATTATTATATTTACAATTTTTTTTGTCTCTCCTTTGCAGCGATTGGGCGAAGAAAGCGTTGGAAGAGTTCAAGTATACAGCGGGAAACTTTTACATAAACGACAAATCGACGGGATCGGTAGTGGGTCAGCAGCCATTCGGCGGAAGCCGAATGTCGGGAACAAACGACAAAGCCGGCGGTCCTCACTACGCCCTTCGCTGGGCGTCGCCGCAGTCGATAAAGGAAACCTTCGTACCGATTCGCAGCTACGACTACGAATACATGCGGTCCTAAGAAGCAAATATTTATCGTTTCCGAATCCAACCGGACGAACGACGCGAGCACTGCGAGGATAAGTTGAGATTTACGAACGCGAAAAAAAAAAACAGAAACTACAGTTAGGAAAAATCCGCTCGCGTTTTGACGGGGAAAAAGCGCGGCGAAGACATTTAAAAACTCGTTTCGCTTCGTAATTCAGCGCTTAATTGTTTTACGACCCACCATTGCATTTCACTATGACTTTCTTTTTATGACACGAGTGAGACGCGTATCGTAGACTCGTCCGCGATATTTGTTTTTTTTTTTCTTCCGATACTTCGCTGGAAAAAAAAATTACAAAATATATATATAGGAGAAAATAATCGGAACGAAACGACTCCGCGACTCGTTGATCGAGTATAATAACTAAATAGAATAGTATATCGACGAATTATAGATCTGCTTGGGTTATCAAAGATTTGACGGTTTCTATGCGGTTTTTTACGATTAATTTCGGTAATTCTGCGAGATTTTTTTTTACTCGTCAATCGGTTCAATTAACAACAAAAATGATCGGCAAATTGATTTTAAAAAATCAAATGAGTATCGAAGGGATTAATTTCGAACTTTTGGTCGCTTATTTGCTAATATTTGCTCAATGATTGATTGTTAGTTGGAAATTTATCGGAAAAAAGTTAATTAACACAAACGAAATAATTAGAGGTCTGCAAACAATAATCGAATCGATTAATTCGATATTTTGTTTAAATTCAAATTTTTTCAAATTCGAAATTTCGAATAATCGCCGACTCCTCAGAAATTAACTAAATGCATCGGCGTTGAGTGAGTAAAGGTTAATAAACCGAATCGAAAGTCGACGGACCCGTTTGATCCATTAATCTTCGAGTTCGAGACGCAAAAAAAAAACAAAAATTGTCGCGAATTATCGTAAAAAATTAATCTCACCGAGTCGCTTCTTTGTCCAGTATTCCCAAACTGTGCTGTAATATATTTCATTTCCCGCCTCGATAGGCACGCGAAAGCGTTTTCAATTACGAATTTTTTTTGTAAACCAAAAAAAAAATACGAATGACAAACAAAAAAAAACGCACTGTAAACAAAAAAATTGTAACGACGCAAAATCCATTGCGTCGTCGTAAAATCCTCGAGTAATTAGAAAAAAAACGTTATTTACTCGTTTACTTACCCATTTCGTCGAAATTTCGTTGTTTAATGAACGAAAAAGAAAAAAAATAAATAAAAAACAATTAGTCACGCAATATTTTGTCCCGTCGACCCGCCGAAAGACAATACTTAAAAAAAAAAAGCATCGTTCGTACGATTAACGATATGCTGCCGGAGGTGAGGAACCACGAAAAAAAAAAAAAAAAAACCAACAAATTATAACTATAACGAATAAATGTGAAAATTTTCGTGAAAACTAAAAAAAAAAAAATTATGATGAAAAAATGATGAAAAAACGTTGAAAAAAAAATAACGCGCTTCGTGTATTCGTCAATGTTCGGGATTGCGGTTCCGAGAGTGTTGTCGATTGAGAAAAAAATAAATAAACCAGAAAATAAGTATAAAAAAACAAGTAGAACAGAGAAGATTCGAGAAATAAATAAAATTAGGGTGTATGAGAGTCGCCGCTTGACCCGCGCGAATTGCCGTGTTAAAAAAAAAAAAAAAAAAAATTAATAAAAAAAATGCATCATTAGAGTAAACAACGCTGTTGGCTGTAGAAATATTGTTGATTAACGTTGAACACCGAAAACACGGACATATATACGGAAAAACAAAGAATTTGCGCTAATGCATCGCGTAATAAATCGTATTTACACTTTTTTTTTTTGCCGCCTCAGATGTAAACGAAACCTTTCGTTTAATTTTTTTTTTACACAATAATACGGAGACTGTTCTCTCACTTCGATATGATTTTTATCGTATTTTATAATGAAACGCGAATCTTATCATTATTACTATTATTATTAAAATGAGCGATATATTATGATTATTATTATTATTAATGCGTAACGCGTTGTTGCTGGTTTGCGATTTATATCGACCGTACAAAAATCGATTCGATCGTTTTCCGTTGTTTCACCGTGCGTCACTTGTACAATTGTGTATAAATTTATGAAAAAAAAAAAAAAAAAAAAAAAAAAAAAAAACCGGGCGTTGTAATGTTTGTAGGATTACTGCGATAAGTGAATGATTAACGTGTATGGGAATGAAAAGAAAAGGGGAGAAAAAAACAAAACAATTTAACAATACAACAATAATAAGCCACTCACTGTATCCGATGTTAAGGAATCTCGTATTGTTTGATACAATTGGAGATAAGCTCCAGGATGGTTTTCGAATCATTTGTAATCTCTTTATTGCGGCTGTTTGAAAAAAAAATGCGGGCGCGCGGTAAAACGAACAAATTCCGAACGAGTTGCGAATTTTCCGACGCCCCGTCGCGAAGTCAATGAATCAGAAAAGTTTGTTGCGACACACTGATTATCGTGGCCCGTGATTATTTAATCTAATCGTATTTATTTAAACTGTACAATAGCAATAAAAACAGAAAAAAAACACTAGTGCTTTCAAGTCGATTCATTTATCAAACCCTTTGATTCATATAGGAAGCTGTTTAGATTATTTTCATTCTCCTTGATTTCAATAAAAAATTATCGGGTGACGATCGATCGTCGATGTTCGATATGCGTATAGAAAATAACGTTTTTTTATCGGGAAACGCCACTTGAAATTTGTCAGTTCGTAATATATTAACAAATAAATCGTTGGAAAAAACAATCCGTGGACAAAACGCGACAGAGTCGGCGCGTCTCGAACTTGCGAAATAAAAAAGCTGACAATCGATACCGTTTTACTTCAAGTTCACCGGACGCGGCGTATGGCTTCTACGTACATAACGTAATGTGCCGTGAACCTAATAAATAAACCCTCGAGTTATGCCGTTCGAATTTTTTGTTATTTCTTAGCGAAGAAAAAAAAAGGCCACAATTACAGTTTTGTTACCGACCCAGCGTCCCGGATCCGGTGGGGGAGTTGGTGTCAAAGGCGAATGCACAGCTTTTATACCCTCTGTCGTCGAACGTTGCGTTCGTGCCTCAACTTGGCGATCCGAGTGTTCCCAAGCGGCTTCTCTTATCACCGAGTAAAATTTACAACTTAGTACTAACAATATATACGGTTTAGAGATCGATCGAATTTTCGTACAAACATCGAAACGGTTAATTAACGTTAGTAATAATGTCAAACAACGCGACGTCGAGTTAAAGCTTTTTCACGTAGAAAACGAATAGCCCCAATCCTCCGTAAGTATCACCGAATTTCGTGCTTTATCGAGTACCGATGAATTTTTAACTACGCCGGAATCTTTTTTTCGACTATCGTTCCCCGTGCTCCCCCCGTTCAGTTGCCATTTTGACGACGCGAGAGGTTAAAGACAATTTATTTTCTTTCGGTTTTCTTCATTTTTTTCGTTTCTCCCCGAAATTCAACGATGTTTTTCTTCTCGGCTACAAATGACGCAGATGAAGATGAGCAGAGAAATATTCGAGGGAAAGGAATATCCCACACAATGGGCGCTCAATCCTTCGACTTATCAAAATATGAGCAATGATCAAGGTATGTAAAAAAAATTCGGTTTTTCTCGTCAAATATCGCGATCGTTGTATTCTCGACTGTGACTCGTCAGAATCGAACGAAACATTGCCTAACGTCGCTGCGTGTTACAGTCGATTGGGCAGCACTCGCCCAACAATGGATAAAGATGAAGGAAACAGTTGTTCCGCCGGCTCCGCCGCCGCCTTCTCTGGATACGAATGACACATCCAGCGATGGGGGCGGAGAAGCGCCAATGGATATGGACACGAAAGACGACGACGTACCACCGGCACCGCCAGCTCCAAATATCAGTGGATCCGGTAAGTCGCAAAAGTTCAGAGCATTTATTGCGAAGATCCGAGTCGTTTGCTGAGGATTGCTATCAAACGTTAAAAAAAAAAAATTAATTTGAAAAACATTTTTGAACCGCAAATTTACCATTTTTTTCTGTAAACGTTTTGAATCCACGCAATTGGCAAATAAAATAATTTTTTTTTATCAACAAATTCCGAAATTTGAGTTTATAACATTTTTTCAATTTTTTTAAAATAATTTTTTACTCTCCGCGGACATTAGGAGTTTTTTCAGGCATTGAAAGAGTTTTTTCACTGCATAAAAAAAACTACAAATTTTCAATCACACGAACATTTTCCTCGAAATTTTTGCTTTGATTTAATTATTGATGTAATTTATTGAGGTCTTTAAACGTATTTGGGAATTTTTATACATTTTATAGCGCGTTATCGACATTTTTTTTACGACTATTACTTCGTTACAGATGCATGGAATCAATGGAGTCAATGGGGACAATGGAACACTTCAGGACCCGGCGGAGGTTCTTGGGAATGGAGCGGCGTACCGCCGCCCGGAGTTACGATGGGACCGGATGGAAAACCAATGGGTCTTCCATCGATACCCGTGGTGCCGCCCGCGCCGACGATTTCCAACACTCCGGGATTCAACGTTCCGCCGCCACCGGCGCCGTCGTATTCTTACAATTCTGTTGCGCCTTCGCAACCCTACAATCAGGCAATTGCTTTAGTTCTCAATAAATCAAATTATTCACTCGAATCACCGTAAACAGTATCTTTGATAAAGAAAAAATGAAAAAAAAAAAAATGTATTTTTGTTTCTTCGAGTTTATCGGTTCGTTCATTGCAGGTGCCGGGATATTGGAGCGGCGATCAACCGAACGTTTCGCCTTCGCAACCTCCGCCGTTCATGAAAGGCATGCGGCACTCTAATCGCATTCCCCACATGCGAGGGATCGATAGCGCTATGAGAAATCGCGACGAAAGGGACAAAACCCCCGAAGAGGATACTTGTACCATTATCGGTAAAGTATCTTCCGAAAATCATCGGAAGAAAAAAACACGAATTTTTTTAGAATAACTTCGTCGTCCAGTCAAATTAAATAAGTAGCGAACAAAAATTACCAAAAGCCGTTAAATTTTTTTTTTTAATTTCATAAATTGATTACGAAAAAAATTAGAAAATCGTCGTTAACAAAAAAATTCGGTACGTTGCGAAAAAATACGAAGGTAAAAGCGTTTTTTTTTTAAACACGTATAACAGACGCGGCGAAGCGTAGACAATTGCCGGCGTGGATTCGCGAGGGTCTCGAGAAGATGGAACGAGAAAAGCACAAGGCGGTTGAACGCGAACGGCAGGAAATGCTGCGAAAACAAGAGATCGAAGCGCGAAAATTGGCAGAAGACGAGGCGAGAGCGGTGCTGAATCCCAGCAAAAGTAAATTTGTAAGTAAATTGCTATTGTTGGAACCAAACATTATTTTGTATTCCGATCGGATTGATTAATTCAATCGGATAATTTCTATTATTTTTTATACACTCCATGAAACATTATTTATCGAATATTTCGGTTCGCCAGGACTCTGATTCGGAGAAGGAAGCAGAAACGGACGCGGAAGCCACGAGTCACGGAAACGAGGAAACGGAGAGAAATCCCGAACGGAGTCCGGAGATCGTCGTGAGAGCAAGAAAATCGCGTTTTCGTGACGCCGATTCGCCGGATTCGCGTTCGCTGAACACCGACGGTGGGAACACATCGGCATCGCCGATACCAGCCGCGAGCGCTACGACGAAACGCTCGCGCGAGGATATGCTTCAGGACGTCGTGAGTATAAGTTTCGCTGTTCTTAGAATCGATCTATCGAAAAATTCGATTCGAAGACAATAAAAAACTTCTTCGATTTTTATTGAACTTCCTGCAAACTATTTAAACGCATTTTTCAGTACGTTTCCTACATAGAAAACGTTGATTTAGTATCGAAAAACATTTTTTTTTCTAAAAAGTAGAAATTTTCAAAAAAAATCGTAAACAAAAAAATTTTACATTTTCTCATTAAATTCTTTTACTCGTAAAGTTTTTACTGTGAAAAACTATCATTCAAAATTTGTTAAGTAATAGTGGGAAATTTTTTGAGAAAAAAAAAAACGCTTTTCAGATGCTGAAAGTTCGAAGATCGTTGACGGAAATACTGTTGGAAGTGACGAACGAAGAAATTGGCTCGGTGTGCAGAGAGGTTTGGAGCCGCGCACGCGCCAAAGGTACCGCAGATAAACACCCGATAGAACTAACAGATCGAATTTTTCCGATACCATTTTTCCTCACGAAATGTTGTTGTGCACAATATGATGTGTACGACGATAATGAAGTAATTGTGGTTTCGCGCTGACGACGTTACGACACCACTCTTACCGTCGTCATTGTACATATATATATATATATTATATATATATTACATATTTATTCTACGAGCATTAAACGAGAGGTTTTTGTCAATTCCATAGGCTTAATTATTTGACTTTTTCAGAAATACGCCCCGCTTGTTGCTAGTCATTTAATTCCTTTCATTATTTTTTTAATTTTTAATATTTAATTTTTTTTTTCTTTCATTTATTCATTCGTTTCGTCATTAAACTTTGCGTTTATTCAACAGGAATCTTCGCGGTGTCATTGTCAAGGATACTCGATACTTTTGCACATTTTTTTTTATTTATTGTTTATATATACGCTGCGAAACCTTCGAGATATCGAAAAAAAAAAGAAAAACGTTAAATCAGGAAAAATATTCCACGATCCGTTATTTCTCGAAATATTAGACGCCCCTAAGTTTCGTATATGAAAATCGTTTGCGATATCGAAAAAAAAAAAAAAGTGTCGAAACGAAAAATATTTCTCCGTTCGTTTCGAATTAGCGACGTTTTATGACGATTTTTTTGTAATCAATAATTATTATTAGCGATCAGAGTATCGAGTATTCTTAGATCGATCGGATCGTTGACAATATTTTGTTTATTCCTATTGACGATGATGTCATCGAAAAAAAAAAAAAAATCCAATTTGGATTTACGCTCGACGCACGCCGAGCGCATCCACGTAGCTGCGAGTTGCCGCGAAAAAAAAAATAAAAAAAAAGCAAACAACATCCTTCGAAGGCGAAATAGCAGTTTGCCGCGATAAAAAAAAGAAATTTGAATTATTTCAGTGTAAAAACTTCGGTTTGTCTTCCTTCCATTTCGTTTTTTTTTTTTTTACAACGAATTTTCATTTAATTTTCGTTGTATGTCGAATTGTCTTCTTGCAAATTGCGAAGAGAAGTCGAAAAGGATTGTCGAAGGAAGATTTTCATGGATGAGAATTAAAAAAGAAAGAATTTCTCGGTCGTGTGCGCCGAGAGGGAAGAAAAGCGGAGAGCAAAAAAAAAGATCTATTCAGGAGAAAGAGAAAAAAAAACAGAATAAAACGAAAATAAAAAAAAGAATGAATAATGCGCGATCGAGAAAAAAAAGTTGATAGAAAATATCCGTGGAACAACTTGGTCACTAAATGCGTGTGTATTGTAAAGCCCCTGCAGGAGACACCCCCGTCGCATCATTCAGCAACACGGCCCCTCTCTCTCAGATCACTCGGAAGCTCGGTAAGTCCCTTAACCTTGTAATTTTATCGAAGAAACGAAAGATTTCAAAGAACAAAAAAAAAAAAACAAAAAAAAAATCGAAAGAAACAACGATCCACGGGATCGTAGATACGATCGAAACGGGAGAGAAAGAACGTAAGAAAAATTCATCGGCTATTGAGCTTTCGAATAGCTTCGCTGCCGCCGCTCGAAAAAAATCAGTCATCCGGAAACGTGAATAAAAAAAAAAAATTTGATTGATATTGGAATGGTGTAAAAAAAGGGTAATTTTAAAATTAAAAAAAAAAAAGAAAAAAAAAACTTAGAAACAAATAAATATTTTTAAAAAAGTCGATCTATTTAATATTTGAATAATGAGGCAAAAATATGGTTATTATGGGTATAGAAGAACTTGAAACAAATAAATAACATTGTAATCCCTTAACAAATTAACGAATTACCGATAGTATAGTGAAAAAAAGAAAAGGAGATTAATTAACGTTGCGATTTCAAAACAGTTCAATTATGCGTTGTGCGGAGAAGCGACGAGACGTCGAGAGAATTTTTTATTTTGCGTTCGACGAGTACCAGAAAACAGGAGAGGATCGAACGAGCGCGCGAAAGCTTCGGAAAGCGACGGAGAGTAATAGTAATTTTTGAAACGTGTCCGTAGGTCTGGGCATCTATGGCGACAGCAACAGCGAATCGGAGGACGAAGTGGACGAACCCGTGGAACAACCGGACGACGACAGTGACGAGGAGCTTAAGGTACAAACATTTTTTTTCTCATTAACCCGTTTTCCAACAAAAAACGGAATATTGTACACCGAAAAAATGTATATTTGCAAATCTTTGCAAAGAATTTCGAAACATTTTTTTTTTTTTTAATATGACATTCGTAAAAAAAAAGAGATGAACATTTTTATTTGCAATTTTGTAGATTAAAAATTTAAAAAAAAAAATTGAAAAACCATTAAATTTGCATATCGGATATTTTGAATTTTTTTGAAACAGCAAACTCTTTTTTTTATTTATAATACGCGCGTTTTTTTCATATCAGAACTCAATAACTACGCACCGCGACTAATTTTACCGGATAAAAAAAAAAATGTATCAAGTTTTAAAAATGAACAAATTAAAAATTGAAAAATTTGAAAAATTCGTCAGGAAACGGTGAAGAGGCGTCAACAGGCCTTTAAAAAAACGGAGGAAGAGATAGAGGCCCGTTTAGCACAGGAGGAAGAGAACGAGTATCAGGACAATCGTCACCATCATCAGCACGGTAACAAACAACAACAACAACAACAACAATACGAGAATCATATCGGTAATGATAGCTGCCGATTAACAGGTATGTTTCAAAACGAACTAAAATGTAGCGAAAAAAAAAAAAAAAAAAAATGAAAAAAAAAGCAGAAAGAAGGAAAAGGTTAATTGAAGGTGACTATTTCTCTCGTTTAATTGTCGTGGATAACACTGTGACGTCGTACGTTTAGTTGATGAGAAAGAAACGATAAATAATGAAAGGGAAGCGTCGTCAGAGAGTCGTTCGAGCGTTGGTGGCGGATCCGTAACGGCATCCCGACGGCAGCCGCACCATCATCATCACCATCACCATCATCATCATCAACAGCCGAATCGTAATCTTCCGGAAACAGAGACGGCAAAGCCGTTCTCGCCATCGGAACCATCGGGTTCTTCCAATCGAAATTCCAGCAGTTCCGACGACGAGGACGACGACGACGACGACAACGACGAGGAGGAGGACGACGACGACGACGAAGACGACGAAAACGAGGAAAATTCTTCATCGTCAACGTCCTCGAGTCACAGTCGCACCGTGAAGAAAAATCGTTCGAAGAGAAGCGAAAACGATGGAAAAGATGCGCGAAAAAAAGTATCGAACAGGCGAAGCAAGTCGCGTAGTAAAAAATCGCGTTCGCACTCCGGCGGTTCGCGAGGTCGTAATCGTAAGTCGCGTTCGCGTTCGTCGCGGGTACAGAGAAAAAGAAATCGTTCGACGTCGTCGAGTAGTTATAGATCGGCGAAAAAGGGGGGACGGGGAACTTCGAGAACGCGAGACGACAAGCGTCAGCGTAGATCGCGATCGCGTAGCCGACGAAAATCGCGATCCCCGTCGACGAGCGGAAAAAAGTGGTCGTCGCGCTCGCGATCCCGAGGAAAGCGCGTGCGAACGTCGCGTACTCATTCGCGCGAACGGCGAAGAACGCGTTCGCGGTCGACCGCCGGAAGACGAAGCAGTTCTTCGCGCGCGAGAGATCGTCGGAGAAGCAGAACGCGATCGCGAGAACGTCGACGATCTTCGAGATCCCATACGAGGGAACGACGGAGATCGCGATCTTACGCTTCGAGGAGCGGCGGCAAAAGGCGCAGCCGGACGCGATCTAAGGATAGAAATAATCGACGAGTTTCGCGCTCGAAATCGAGACATTCGAGCCGTCATCGTGATGGTAAGAAGTCATCGTCGCATCGATACAGGGACTGAGGGGCGTCATCTTTCGAAAGGTTGTATCATTGCTATTCGTTATATGTTAGAGCTGATTTTCATTTTTAGTATCTTTTCCATCGCTATTACGACATTGATACGAAAATCCTAAATGTTTTTTTTTTTTTAATTAAATTTACTATCTTTATTATAAATTTTTTTAAATGCAAAATCGATCGATATAAATATAATATATATATATTTATGAAAAAAAAATTAAATGATAATTAATTAATATTATTTATCAATTATTTAATTGATTTTTAAATAATTTACTAATGATAAATAATAATAATGATTATTATTTTTTTTTTATATATTGATTTCTTTTGCGATTTTTTTTTTATAACATCGCATCGCCGATTTTGTGCCGCGAATTTACGATTGCATGGCGATCTTTGTAGAATTAAAAAAAAAAAAAAAAAAAAAAAAAAAAAAAGTTGATTTTTAGTAAAGTTGGATACAGAGGCGCGATGGAGCGTTGCGATTGGTCCCCAAATTGCAGGAACGCAGATAACTGACCAATCGCACAGATGCGCATTTCGCATTTTTAGAATGGAGCGCTTTTGCGATAAACCGCATGATAAATCTTAATGCGCCGATTGTTCGCATCGATAATACGAGAGGCGGCGAGAGGTGGACACAGCTGCGATTAACCCTTTGAAGATCTATTGAAAAATATTTCATTGGAAAAGTTATTCGGTTGCATGAAAATTTGAAATTTTGAAATCATTGGTTTACTTCGTTGCTAATCGCGAAAAAAAAAGAATAAATCAGTTGGAAATTTCATTATCGTCTAAAAAAAAAACCGCTGAACATTATCCATCGTCTTGTTTCATAAAATTGACGATCCTCGAACGGCTAATCGTGCATTGCGTGTTAATTTATTATCAGTGTGAAAATCGCGGCAGCGAAATATAAAAAAAAAAAAAAATTGCAAATTGTAAAAAATTTGTAAAATTCGTCGCGCAATATAGAAAGAACGATGCGAACGAGGGTTAGGAATATCTTTTTGTTTCAGCGGCATCCCACGTGTGACGAGAACCCCTCGCAGGGCGATAGACTGATCCAAGGCTCGTCGCTTCGAAGAGGCGCAACGGCGGCGACTGCTTCCGCTTCTTCTTCTTCTTAACTCTATTTACTTCTTCGGTCGGACCGCAGTGGGTTGTACCGTGTTATTTTTTATAGTAAACAAACAAAATTAAATAATGCATCCCGACACGTCTCATAATCGAAAGGAAAACCGATACATTTTTTTTTTTAAGGCGCGAAAAAAAAAAGAAACAATTGAGATCGGTGCGTCTACTAGCAAATTGTGGTATTGACGCGATTCGCACAGATCGTACGATTTGATCGCTGAGATATTAAATGATTATGAATTCCGGTGCAAAACCTCTCGCAACGCATACCGCTATTTTCCTGTGAGTTTTTCCGAGTGTAATGTTTTTTTCATTAATCGAAAAAAACAATTGAAAAAAATAAATAAATTAATTGAGAGGCAATGAAAAAAAAATACCGAGAAACGGAGAGAATGAAGTAAAAAAAAAAAGAAAAAACGAAAAAAAAAAAACATTTGAATAATCGCTCACACCAATTACCATTAATATGTATATAGTAATATAAACCATTATTATAACTATGTAAAAATTGTTTCGTATTTTTATTCATCGGATCTAACAATTTCACTATTTCCCACGTTATCCCGAAAGAAATTCCCGAATTTCCTAAAAATTTCGGAAGAAATATTTTTTCTTAAAAAACTTCGCGAAAAAATCGATGCTATCGAAAAAAAGCGAAGATAACGTTTTGAATATAAATTTTTAAAAATAGTAATTTATCGCCACCCATTTTCGGAAATTTAAGAATTTCCGCGAAATTACGTAATTTTCTGAAACTCTATCGTTTAATATTTTTACCAACGATGGAAAATAACGACGAAATTTACGCCTTTTAGATTGCAAAACAGTAATTATTGAATATTTTCACATTTCTCGATTTTACATTCGAGATAAACAAATGGCATTTGGCTTCAAAAAAAATTATACAATTTCCGCGTAAGCATCAGATTCATTGTCAACGTTTTTATTTTGTCGCGCGGAAGATTACATACTTGAAAATTATGTATCTTCCGTTTTTTTTTTTTTTTCGTGTTTCCGAAGCTCTCGATTGCTTGTCGTGTTGTTTTTTTTTTCTTTATTCACTGTTTACATCGACACGAATATTTATTCACGATTACACAATCTTTCATTGTTCGCGCAATTCGCTCATAACATCTGTTCTCCTCATTGATCATTCAACGTCCACTGTGTCGCGTTTTTATCGCTTCTCTCATCCCAAAAAAAAAAAAAAAAAAACTCCACAGACAAAAAATTCATCTTATAAAATATTTTACATTTCATTTATACATTAGTACAGTAATTTTTTTTTTTTCTATTTAATTTTATCCGTTTCGTATCTTTTTTTTTTTAAATCTATTTATTTAAATTCATAGATATCGGAGTGTTTCTGAAGTCATTTTGAAAAGGAATTTTTTTTTTTTAGAAGATAGAAATTCGGTAACAAAAATCTTCACGCACGTTCGTAGCGCCCAATTAACGTTTTCTTAATTAGTTAATATTTTTACAAGAAAATACCGCACACGTGTCACGCAATTGTACTAATAACAAAAAAAAAAAACAAAAAAATAAAAGGCAACGAGGATTTTTCAAAATTTATCTCTCGTTGATTCTCTCGATATTTTATCGACTACTTAAAGTTCCGTTGCAATTCCATCGGCAAAAATCGTGCTAAATGTTGATCGACGAGATCAACAAAAAAAAAAAAACGAAATTTTCTTGAGACGGTAATCTGTGGCGGAAATAACGGGAATGCATTTAATAAATTAACACTTAACGAAAAAAAAAATAAAAATCATAGGACTTCGTTAAGCGTTTCGCAAATTCGACGATATTTTTATCAACGAAATTCGAAAGCTTTCTATTATTTTTCTTTTTTTTTTTCGAAGTACATTTGCAAAATATTTTCTATAAATTGTTTCTCTTTCATTTTTCTCCTCCGTTGTCGACAAACACCGATTTTTCAGTCTTTGTTTTTCATGAATCATGAAAAATTCGATGTTTTTTCGCGCTCTCGCGTACGTTAGCCGAGTCGCATTGTTCGCATAGATTGTTTTTTTTTTGCTTTTCATTATTATTATTTATTCTTCGTTTTCACGCGTTCACAAGAAACGTTCGTAGGACACAAATCACTTTCCGTATCGCTGTTCGCACATACCGTATTTTTCTAGTAGTAAAGTAAAATCGTTCACTGACACGTCGCGATGACTTCTCAGATTGCTGAAAATAAAATTAAAGAAAAATTGTGAAATAATCGATTACAGTGGTATTGAAAGAGTAAAAGTAGAATAAGGATAAGTTACATAAGATTTCGGAGGGATTTCCGAAAACCGAAAAAATGGATTTTGATCGAAAAATTTCTGTATTAAAAATTAGATTTTTTTTTTTAATTTTTGTTTTGAAAAATAGATTTTTGCTCGAAATTTTTTTCTATTAAAATATACATATTTTCTCGAAAAAATGTTCTATACATTTTTTTTTCAAATAGTTATAATCAAAAAAATGAAAAGTTTGCAAAAATACAATTCGAATCTTACAAAAATTCTGTCGTTCGCGTGTGCCAAGGTAAAAGGCCGTAAGTCGATAATGCGGGTCCGCAAACGAATACGACATCGGGATCCGGTGTGTCCTCCAGTCGGAGCTTATCGTTCAGAAGCTCCGCGTTGATTTCCTCCGTTTTCAAAAGTCCGAGAACCACCGCTCGTGACAAATTTTGCGCTAATGTAACTATTTCGCCCTTTCCATCGGCGTTCGAGAACATTTGAACTCTCGTTCGCCGCTTGAAACCTATAAAAAAAAATTCGATTATTCCGAAAAAAAAAAAATCCGGTCACTTGCATTCGTCATTCGTATACCCGGAAAATATAATATTATTATTATGATATTTTTAATAATAATAATAATACCAATACATTTTTGAATGATAAAATTATATCAATAATCGAAATTCGATAATACCGATCGAGAAGATCAATGTTGCGTGTAAAAAAAACACAATTATGTAAACGGAAGGGATGATGTAATAAGAATGCACTTCGAACGATTGTCCAAACATGCAAACCATAAATTGTTTTTTTAATTTTCGTTATCTCGTGTTATTTTTTTATTGTTTTTTTTTTTTTTATCTCGAGAGGCGATTCCCTGAGTTTAAGAATCTCGAACGTTAAATATTGATTATGAAAATAATAACGAATCGTCGTTATCGGGTGAAATAAGTAGAACGCCAAATAATCGCAAGGTGCGAGCGCTGCGCATTTGTTCGAAGAACTTCATTACCGTTGCAACCGTTTTCAGTAAATTTCTTCGATGTTGCGTGAGACTCCCAGTTGATAAGACCGCTTAGTTTGGGTCGCGTCCTTTCGACTTCTGTCCTGAAGACATTTCGATTTCGTTTCAAAAATCCTGCGCAATGGAAAAGAGGAAAAAACACACATATTTATTTTCGAGGGCGACGAGTTTTTCTTGTTATCGCGGCTTATCGATATGTTTCGAACGACACGAGGCGTGGAGCCCACCGATAAGAATTTTCGAAATTCCATCAAAATTTCGTACTCTAGTCGTCGCACAATTAATCAAAATAACGATTTTATTAAAAAAAAAAAAGAAATGTTCATTGGGAATACGACGAAAATTATTACGCTGTTTTTTTTTTTTTGGAATAGAAAATGCAATTTTTTCGTGTTTTTTGTTCTAACAAATTATTCGTTACGTTTCTGTCATCGAGATAACAGGCGATGGGAAGTTTTTAACTTCGTTTCGCAATACATTCGCGTGTGATCGACGTCACATTGTCCGCGCATAAAATCGCAATTCGTTACCCGCGATAGACTTCACTTACTGATAAACAAATGCAAGGTTTTTCCAAACCAAATGAAATTCTTACGATTATGAACGCTACAATCATTCATGCGTACCGCATGAATTCGGAACTCAAAAGCTCATGTGTATAACATAACACTTGACGCATTTTACAATTTTTCAAGTTCACGTCAATTGACAAGATAAAATAATCGTAACGAAATGAATTGTCCAATTTTTCGTATTTAATTTATTCGTTGAATTTGAAATGTGATTCATTCAGCAATAAGTACGGAGAATAAAAAAAAAACACAACACCGAAAACTAATTCGATAATTTAAAAATCGATATCGCGCAAATCGAATTAACGTCTCTGTTATTCGATTCGTTGATACAATTATCAATTTTTTTTTTCTTTACGATTCATTGCAGAAGAAAAAAGAATAACTTCGAGCGCCACGTGCGTCCGAAACAAACATAAATTATTATAAAAACCAATTATGAAGGAAAAAAAACACTCAAAACTCACCGTCGTGATCGTAGAAGCTGACGTATGGAATACCAACGGTGATGCACCATCCGAGGATGCGCACGAGATCGAGAAAACTCACGCGTTCCCCATATCCAATAACGATGCACAAGTGTCTCGGTAATTTTGTCATTTGTCCCGCGCTTCTCACCAAAATATCATTTTCCTTCGTTATCTCGTAATCGTCGTAAGCCGGTTGCCAAAGTCGCCAAATTTTAACAAAAAAATTTCTCAACGAGGTGCAACAACAATTCACCGCGGTGTAGGCAGCGTAACCTGAGTGCGCGAGCGCCAAAATCACGCGAAAGATAATCGTCAACATGTTGCCGGTATACGATACCTCTGCCACGCAGCATAATCGACAATTTCGACAGTGTATTATTGTTTTTCTTTTTTTTTAACACTCATTCAATTTTCTTCGAATTTTATTATTTTTCCTGAGTTCGAACATTGGTACGCGTTCTTTTTTTTATGGTTTATCGCGAAAGAACCGGCGATCACGAGGAAGCCGACATCACGCTCGTTTTTTCCGCTCTGACTAGAGAACCCACGATGAGAGCTTGTCGCGTTCGGACACTTCTGCCACTCGCACTTCGATTTCGATTTTCGATTCGAGCTTTCCGTGCGACCCGACACAACGCGAATTTAATCGATTGAAATGAGTTTTTTTCTCGTCGTTCAAAGATCCGAAATATTCTGTGTATGATTTGTGTGATGGGGAACGTGCGCGAGGGGACGGTGACTTTTATCGCGACGAACCTTGGACCGTACGAAGGTGCCAACCACCGTCATCCACCAATGCGCCGGATCGGAATCAGCTGCTCGACGGGCTGCTTCGAACAAAATAGCACAGTGGGGATGTCATTCACTCCCACGCCCCACGTCATGAGTGCGGGATTTGACGCGCAGCGCCACTTGTCAGGTAATACGTAAAGCTTATCGTCAAAATGCTTTTATCTTGCAATAGAAATAGTTGAAGTGTTTTTACGAACGATGGCGCAGTCGGCATTTTTTTTAGTTTTGCGTGTGGGAAGTTTTGAATTGACGAAACAGAATTCATTCGAGAAAAAAAAAGAGTGTTTGTTATAATTGTGTATACAATCAACAAGTTGTGGTGGTGAGTACTCCAAAATCAAAGTCAGCCGTGTTTAACATCGAAAAATAACGATCGATAGGTATGGATTATTGAAATGATCTTTTCGGGGGTTATAGCCTCTGTGAGCGCGTGATAATAATTATATACAACGAGTACCTCGAACAGTCGATTACTGAGCATTTTTTTTAACGACAATACAAAATGAATCGATTAACAGTCGCAATATTATCGAATTAAATATTCGGCGATGTTTGTTACGATTAAACTTGCAAAAAATTTCCCAAATTTCTCGCGATTCGTTACGTTGCGATTCATCACCCGCAACAAGTTATCCACGAGTGTGTTCGGTGGTTGCCAGGGGTTAGACAGATGCAAGTATGCGAAACGTAGTGCCCGAAAGTGCTTTTCACCTGCCAACTGCGTGGGAGTTTAGCAGACGCGTGCAGTTTTATGGAGGAACCACGGCGACGTTGCAGCGTCGACGAGGTTTCGTTTACCCATACCGTGAACATCGCGCATCTAACTCGTCCTACAAATATATAGAGCCAGAAAATTTTCGCCAACGCTTCTCTATAAATAAATAATAACAGAAGTTCGTGAAACTTTTTGGCCGTTTTACCGATAACAATTTAAACTCAGATAAAAAAAAATGGTTGCTAAAAAAATTAAATAATAAATCGCATGACACAGTTATGGTCCTCGTTGATTTCCGAATTCGTGTACTTCCGTCTCCGCCAAGGACACCGTAAAACCTGTCGTGCAAATTTCAAAGAATAGTCTGGCAAAAAAAATCACTTTGTAAAAAGAGTAATATAAAAGTCTGAGAGCATTAGGTGTCAAAGACATCGCGTCTGGTGGTAGAGTCACAGCTTCCGCTTCTAGGAAACGCAAATAATCTCCCTCTCTTCGTCGACCGTGGGCGCCGCGCTCTTTTTTTAGCGTACGCACAAACGGTGTCTCGCGAGCCGCGCGGTTTGGACGTTCGATACGCCGACCGCCGTACGAATCTGTGAATTTTCCACGCAACCCTCAACCGTATAGAACGGTTCTGACAATATATAACCACTATGCGCCCGTTGTTTATCGCAAACGGGACGCTTGCGGCCGGCAAATCTGGAACGTTCAACACTTTCCAAGAACATTCGAAAGAGAGTTCGATGGTACATGACGACTACCAGTTCGATTGAATCGCGGAAAAAAAAAAATTAAATAATCACGAAAACGATTAGTTGACCCTGTAAATAATTAATCCTGTTGACTGTTAACCCTGCAAATCGTTAACCCTGTCAACTTTTAAGCCTCTTGATTGTTAACCTCGCAAATTGTTGACCCTCTTGATTTTTAACCCTTTCAACTGTTAACCCCGTAAAATGTTGACCCTCTTGATGGTTAACCCTGTTAACTATGGTAATTTCGCTAATCTTATTAATTAATTTCATTCACCCTGCAGACGTAATGAACTCAACTAATGTAAATAATTTTTCGCAACCGTTATTTATAAAATCCGTAAGCGAATTAAATTAAACCGAAATCTCTGCGCCCCATTTTAACAATGCTGAGCATTGATTCTCGAATCTTTCTCATTCGTACACGTGAAGCAGGTTTTCTCAATCTCTGCCGGCCGTATCACGAGCGCAATCGCCACAGCAGCCGAACTTGTTCGTCATCGGCCTCTTCGTCTTCGGTTCGTTTAGTTTCGTTACTTCGCGCCGCTTCGTTCACCGTCTCTCGGACATCCCCGACGAAACGAATAAGCGCAGTAGCGACGGGTGCGCGCCAGTGTCGGCATCGTCGTAGCTGCCCCGTTTTTCGTTCGCTGCCGAAACACCTAGTGGACGATCGAGAATAGTAATCCTGCCAACGGGGTCACCGGTACCGGCGAAGACGAACGTAGTCCAATAGATCGAAACAAAAAAAAAAAAAATTTCGTTGAAAAAAAAAAAAAAATTATTTAACAAATAACCGATAGATTGAAATTCATCATAAAACGGATCTAATAATTCGAAATAGTCGATAATCGAGAGCGAAAATTGCGAAATAATAATCAAGAAACAAGTCAATATCTTCTCGAGTTTTGGATACCAATTGGATTACGATGAGTTCGAGGACTTTCGATGGGTAAGAAAAAAAAAAAAAAATAACTTTCTGTGAGAATAACAAATGAGTGAAAGATTTGTCGATATACGAGAATCCGAATGAAATATCGCGCTTTGGAACAATCTGAGAGCATTCGACGGTCGATCAGTAACACGTATCTTGAAAAAAGGAATTTTGAAATTATAGACGAGAAAAAAAAAATCAGTTCGAAATCAAGCAGATTTAGTGCCCTCGTGTGGGTGTCAATTTCATATGTGTATCGGTATTCCTTCCGCGCGGATGAGCCGACTTGGGAGGATTCCACTTCCAGGAAATCCCCAATGTCCGCGATCACGAACCGGTTTCCCCTGCACTCAGGCGGTCCACTACAGCGATTGCAGCACGAATTGTCGCGGAGGATCATTGTCGGTCGCTGGCGACGGATTCACGCACGACGATTCATCGGGATGTCGTTCACTTTTTCTTTTTCTCGAATCTTCACTCGATATACCGGAATCGCGATTGGGGATCGTTTCGTCAGTTTTTTTCTCGAACGCAGATGGTTCCCGAATTGTTTTTTTTTTATCGCTAATTTCGTCGAAATTGGTTTCGAAATCGAAATGATTGCAGTTTTTCTTCATTCCGCATCGGTTTACTTCGACAAATAGTTCAATTTGGCAAAATTTCTCTTTTTTTACGGGAAACTCGCATTGTGATAATAAAAAAAAAAAAAAAATGTCGTCTTTATGTTTTTTAATAATTAAAAAATAAAATACAGTTATAAGAAAAAATAAATGTGGTAATTAATTGATTTATCGTTAATATAAATATTTGTATTCATTATTGTTATTATCATTACTGTGATTTATTTATTTTTTGAATTTTTTCTGACACTACCCCAACGATCTCAACTCGCATCAATTCCAAAGCCAATTCCAGTTTAATCTCATTCCCAGTTTTGGCTCATTTCACGCCGGCGTGTTAGTTACGCATTTCACAGCGCGACGCCTCGTGTCTCATTTCCAAAACCGGGACGCCTGACCCACATTCGTTAGCTCCACCGAAAGAAGCGCCCGGTACCTATTTAAAATATGCATTCACGGAGACTCCGCGCTAATAGCCGGTAACCGGTATTCCGGTGTCTGTAGGGAAAGAAAAACAAATAACCTCGTCGCTGATATGAAAATCGTGTCAGTGCAACTAGTCACCGGTCTATACATATGTATGTCTCTTGCCAATTATCGATGAATAATACTCGTTTTAAATATTTTCACTTTATTTATTTAATAAAAAAACTTCTATTCAACATATTTTTCGATGTTTTGAAATTACGAACTCGTCTTCGGAGTTTTCTCGCCGTCTCTTTAGCCTCGTCGACTCACCCGAGTGACTCGATCGTGTTTTTTTTTCCCTTCACAAACTTACCGTGTTGTACTGCGTATTTCCAGAGTTACGAGAACTCGGGGGGCATCGAAATAATAAGAAATGTTTATTTTTCAATCGTTTTCTTATGGCTTTATGTTTTTTTTTCTTTTCAATGCTGTAAACGAGACTCAAGGGCGTTGGCTCGCAGTCTATTTTGTTCTCAGTTTATTCTTCGATCTTTCGCGATGGGGTGGGGAGTTATAATTCGGGAAAATCGACGAATCGACCTTCGGGATTATGCTACCGTACCCTCGGACAGCGTTCATCGTCGTCGTTGAGTCTCGTTTGTACACCGACGTCAATGACCTTTAGACGAGAGATCGAATCGCGTGTATAGCGAGAAAATTTTGTTCATTGCCACGTGTCGTTGCCACTCACGGGGACTACCGTGGCCTGACTCCGATCGCGCCTCTCGTCGCTTCGCGATTACTATCTCCCTCTCTCTCTTTCTCTCAACTTATACCTATACCGACGGGAGTATTTTTAAACACTCGCCGCTGCGCATCTCGGACCTCGCGAGACTCTCGCGATTTCGCGTGTCGGCGAGAAGTCAAAAACCGCTTTTTCGAGATCCCGCGAGCCAATCGATTTTTACGCCGGAAGCAATGAGTCTTTTCGAGCTCATCGAACTTTTTTCGATACGTTTATTTTTAGGTTAAGTAATTGTTTTTTTTGGCAACGATAGTCCGCGGTCAACGATATCGCGTTACGAAAATGAAAGGAAATTTAAAAAAATGTCCATGTCTGTTAGAAACACAGAAAAAAAAACTTCCGAACGCACGAAACAACGAAAAAACTCGTTTGACGAAATACAAAATAAAAAAAATTCTTAAAATATAAAAGATAAAAAGATCGTCGGAAAACTCATTATTCACCTTCGAAAACCATTTTTTTTCGTTTCCTGACTCTTTTACGAATATTAAATCCGCGATGTTCTGGAAAGAAAAAAAAATGCTACGAAAAAGCGGTGAGCATAAATCATCGAACGCATATCATAACAATAATCAACGGTCTATTATCGTGTTCGGCGAAAAAAGAAAAAGATTTTTCCAGCGGTTCGTCGGGATCGAACTATTTTTATCGTCTGGATGGCAGAAAAATATTTTGATTGCGAGGAGTCCAGCTGACGAATAATTTTTTCTTTTTTTTTTTATTAAAAAAAATCGCTTTTTTTCGCTTTTCATAGTTATCAATTTAATTACTCAATTTAATAGAATTTTTAATTAATCGCGTAGTTCCATTAGATATAATATATGTTAAAACTTTTTTTTCGGAACGAACATCTGTTGCGCGAAATTTTAGCATAGATCGCCGTTAAAAAGCAAACAGATCACAGCTCATGAGATCGAAAGCGTTAAGAATGATATATCAAACGATCGAGAATAATCGATGGCGTTGAAAAAAAAAAGGAAAAATAAAAAAAAAACGCGAGAGTAAGAAGTGGCGAGTTGTCGAGAAGCGGGTTTACTAAAAATAAAATAATCGTAAGGATTTTATACGGGCGCGTCGAGGCACGGGTCAGCCGACTCTAAAATTAGCTATGCTTCGCGTATCTACCTAAATACATTTCTATGTGCTATAGAGAAGGTTGGCTGGGCTTCTGCGTGAGCACCTCTTCGTTTTCTTCTTCCCCGTTCGTCCTCTTCTATTCTGCAGTTGCCGTGTCTGAGAACGCTGAACTATCGCGCTCTCTATGTCTTCTCGTGTCTACGAGAGTCATAAACTTTTCCTGAGGTTCGAGAAGCTCGTCGTAAATTTCGCATCGCCAGGAAATGGATGTTAAAAAAAAGCAAAACTGCAACCAATTTATCTCATTCGTTATGAAATGATGAATATTCAATTCAAAATTGAAATTCGATAATTAATAGGTATTGATATTGTTATTATTTTTAAAAAATAAAATTGCGAAATGAATGATAAAAAAAAAAATTTAATTAAAAGTTTCTCTGATCTATGATAAAATTGAATAAATATACGATAATTAATTATTGTGATTTTTTTTTTTTTTTTTTTTCGAATAAAATTACGAAACTGACCGATCGAAAGTAAAAAAAAAAAACTTCTTCATCCAATTTTAATTGTATATGAAAACGAATTATTTGGATAATCAATGCGCGTGCCGCAAATTTGCATCGCGGCGATATCCTTGAATTTGCCCATTGATACGACGTCCAAATAAATGAAACGGCGGTACTTTTAATTTTTAACTCTCGCAATACTCCGAGCGCTGTGAGGTTATATTCGTTTATATTCTCGCAAACACATGTCTAAAGCATCTGCGAAGTAAAATCGCAGTGTTTATCGCGAGAGTGTTTGCCGTTAGGAGAAGAAAAAAAAAAAGACGTGACCTTGTCGTGAGAGTCGGCCGCGAGATTTCCTTAAAAGGCTAACGCGCCGTAAGAAAACGAGTCGAAGACTCGTAACCGCTTCGAGAGATGACTGACCACTCGCCGCAATGGTGATGTGGGTTAATCCGAGTCACTCGATGAGTACGAAACTTCCGACAAAAATTGTGCGTTGCCCCGTCTTAGATACGATGAATCCATTCGGTTTTTACCAGCGTTCCAGCAGTCGTCGATCGATATCGCTCGCGATCTATTACCCCTCTGTGCGCGACTCGTTCTGCTGCGCGGTTACATCAGTTTTAATTTCGGAATTTCATCGGGCAAGTTATTTGGGTCAGTTGGATCGCTGCCTGATTAGTGTTATAATTAAAATTAGCTTGTCGATCAATTTTACTATCGATTAATAAAAAAAAAAAAAAATTTAAATCGTAATCGATTTTTGGAAAAATTTAATTTTTTTTTTTTTTTAAGTGTCATCTATTATATTCGTCGTAAAAAAAATGTATATAATATTTTTTGGTAAAACATTATTTATCACGTGACATTTATTATTATTATGATTATTCTTATTTTTTTCTTTTAACTTCACTAACAGCTTAAAAAATATAGAAAAATGATTTATTTTTTTATTGTAGAGGATTCGATAAAAAGTGAATAAATACATTTTTTGGATTGCTTCCGTTTAATCGGAAATCCGTTGATTAATTTTTTACTGGTTGCGATCGATTGGTTGACCGGCATAAAGATGTTTCTTTAATCTAATTTTTCCGATTGAATGGTTCAATTTGATGAACAATCGTATTACTAAGGTCTGTTAGATGAGGTCAGTGCTGAAAACATTTGACAATTAATGACTCACGGGCTCTACGACCCGAACGACCGATGCGTCTATACCCTTTTAATTAGCCCCGCGCCACGGTCAGTGGTCAAGCCGTTTCGAGATTCCGAGACCTTCGACAGGCCTAATCGCTGACGGACTAAATACCTTTAAATTCTCCGATTTTTTTTTGTTTTCTTAATCCTACCGGATGATTATCCGAAATGTAATTTTTGTATAGATTTTCACAGCAAAAATAACGGCTTCATATTTTTCGTAAATAAACTTTCATATCTCGTAATAAATTTTTGATTCAATGATTTAAAATATTTTAATATTTCTATTATTTCTGGTGGAAAATGTTTTTTCGACATTTCCTTCCGAGTCCATCGACATGCATCGAAAAAAAAAAGTTTTTTAAATTCAATCGGCAGTTTAATTTCGTCGTCTATATTTCGCGAAATAAATGAAATTTTAATAATGGTCGAGTCACTCCGGGTAACAGTTTTGAATAATTTTATTAAAAAAACGCGTTGTTGGACGAGAGAAAGCCATTAATAAAGATCAATATTTGATATTATTTCATCACGATGCTAATTACGATTCTCATTAGTCCTTCCGGCGTTCGGCGAAAGTATTTTTCTCGCAGTCTGCTCTATCACCGAAACGCCGGGGACGTGAGTCACACGCGCTTTGTCGTGCAATGAGCGCGACGTAGGAACGCTGTTCGCGTTCTCACAATCTCCATTCTGCAACGCTAGTATTTAAGAATGCACTTCGACGACCGCGCAAAAATGTCTGTCTGTTATCGAGATATGTCAATATAAAAAAAAAATTGTCTCGGAAAATAATGATATTAATATTTTTTTCTCGTAATCCCGAGCTACGCGAATTAATCAATAATAAATAATAATAATAATAAAAAATTATCGAAATAATAATAATAAATAATTAATATATGTTAATTAATTAATTATTATTATTTGTTTTTTTATAAAGGTGTATTTACAACACTGTATTTCCTAATTTTATCAATTTTTAAAAAATGTTAATAATTTTGAAAATGAATTACTGAGTTATTCGCTTCTTTATTAAAGTCATTAAGTTTCATAAAAATATGATCGATGTATCGTCACTGATTTTTTGTTTTGTTTTTGAATGTTATTGTTATTAACGACGAGTTCTCGTTGCAGAAATCCAGAGTCCGCAGGACCCGGTGAGTTAAAACATTTCTATCGTACAAATTGCGCGCATTCGTTGAAAATTTTTATTTCGAGCCAAACTTTCGGCGGACAATAATGCGGAATAGAATTACCGAGTTATATTCGCGATTGCGCAAAAGAATAAATTTCACCACCGTCGGGTATTTATTTGGCATATTCATCGTTGCGTCCGTAATTTCAGGATTTTGTCCAGCGCCGCCCCCACCACCGCCTCCACCGGTGGCTGGCCAAGTGCCAACGTTGAGGATCAACACTGTTGAGGTAAGAAAAATCGCGCTATTACGAGCTCGTCGCTCGTTACGATCGCTTCGGTAAAATTTCCTCGATATCTCTTTTTTTCTCCGTCAAGTTTTTTTTTTCTTTATTTTTACCGAAATAAAAATTCGAAAGTTCGAAGACCTCGTCGCGCGAAAAGTCTCGTCGAAAAAATCGTATTAAATGAAATAATTTTTTTCGTGAATAAATTTTTTATTTATTTTTTTTCGACGATTTCAATACCGTTATGGTAAGTAATAGACAAAAAAAAATGAACGCGACTTCGCGAATTGTGTTGTTACAGCTGCCGAATTAACGCGAAATTCGCTTAAAACTCAACAACTATCTATATCCGTAAAAAAAAAAAAAAAAGAATCTCTGTCTTTTTTATTCGAATGTTATCGTTCAGTGAGTTTCGCGATAAGATAAGTGCGTCAGTCGAAAAAAAAAAAAAAAAATGCAAGACACTGAGTTTCGTTTCGACTTCGCATATTTATGACCGTTTCGCTACGGTTTAGTGTTACCGCCTTTCAGCTAAAATATACTCGTGTAAAATGCGATAAAAGATATATCGATGTTTTTCTCCATTTTTTTTTTCTTTGCAATTTTTTTTTTAAGCCAAAATTTAGTTTGTAATACTTAAAATGTTGTTTAGGCGCCGGTACCAAGGCGCTCGTTGCCTAACAGCAACAACAATCCTTACGAGCCTCCGGCAGCGATACAGAACGCTATGATGACAAAAGACAAAAAGCCGTTCACCTACACGCCGGGAATGGGTGGCAAATTGGATCTCTCGCAGATTCGTAGCCCGCGAATGGCGAGACGAGTGGCGAAAAACGCGAACGACGAGGGAATCGAAGGTCCGCCGAAGTCATCATTGGCAACGGAACCGCGACCGGTATCTGCCGCACCAAATCTTTATATACAACCGCAGGTGGCTGTACCAGTTTTTCCTACGAATGTGCAACTCCAGCCTTCGGCCAACAGAAACTCCTGCGCGCCGCCAAGTCGCGTTCCATCGAATGGTGAGTTTTTTTTTTTTTTTTAATGCCCTTTAATACTTTGGCACGCGGTGGTTAACAATTCTTTGCGAGAAGCCGATAAAAAAATGTTGGCATTGAATCATTTGATTGTTTTGATTAATAAACAATCGATAATTAGCCGAATTATCGAATGACTGATCGAGCACTTTATCGAATATCAAATTACATCGACAACCGACGGAAAATCGTATATTAAAAAAACGAATTAACGAAACGATGGGGTGTTTTAGCTTCCGACAGAAGTGCAGACGTTCAGAGGCCGATAACGCGAGTGGAAACGAAGCCGATATCGCAGGTGGTATCGCCGCAGCCAACTCCGCCGGAAACTCCAACGACACCGCCGCAGGTAACTCTCGCCAAGGCGCCGACTCCTTGGTTACAGAACAAGAATAAGCCTCAGGAAGAACTTCCGGAATGGGCAAAGCGCTCGAGTGTCATAAGACCTTCGAGTTCGACATCGCCGGAGAGTCCCGTCTCCCCGACGGCGCAAATACAAATTTTACAATCTCAGCCCCAAGTATCGCAAACGATTCAGTTGCAACAGACACCGGCATCGCCGACGAGACAACAGCAACCACCTTCGAGGCAACAAACGCAGCAACACGAACGCGTTATTCCTCTTCGCGTTAGTCGCCATCAATAATCTATCAATAATAATGGATTCGATAAATATTTTTCGGTGATATCGATATTCTTTTTAATAATTAAAACAGATCGAAGACAGGCCATCGGTATTTTCGGTAAAAAATGAAGCGGGTCATCATCAGTTCAAACAACAACCGCAGCAACAGACGCAGCCGAGTTCTCATCATCAGCAACGCTGGGGAAATCCCACACCTCCCCAAACTCCATCCCAAACTCAGGTGCCCCAATTTCACAATCAGAATCATCAACAGCAGTATCAGCAACCACCGCGACCCCATTCATCCGGTGGTGGAACGTACATTGTGCCTATTATGGTAGAGGGTAGCAGCAACAATGGACCATCGGCTTCCACCTACAATCAGCAACAACCGATACGGAATCAAAACGTTCAGAATCCGAGTCCTCGAGTGTTAGTATATTATTTAGATTGTAAAAAAATGGGAAATTTGTCGTTTACCATTTACCATTTACCATTTACCATTTACCATTTACCATTTACCATTTACCATTTACCATTTACCATTTACCATTTACCATTTACCATTTACCATTTACCATTTACCATTTACCATTTACCATTTACCATTTACCATTTACCATTTACCATTTACCATTTACCATTTACCATTTACCATTTACCATTTACCATTTACCATTTACCATTTACCATTTACCATTTACCATTTACCATTTACCATTTACCATTTACCATTTACCATTTACCATTTACCATTTACCATTTACCATTTACCATTTACCATTTACCATTTACCATTTACCATTTACCATTTACCATTTACCATTTACCATTTACCATTCAGGATCGTTCAACGCGGCCCCCCGTCCCCGCAAATTCAGCAACAAGGCGAACCGGGACCCGTGCAGTCGCGATCTTTCCGAGTACTACAGAAGATCACGGATACCGATCTACCGGACGAAGTCGATGGCGAACAGATGAGGAAACTTCAACTAACAGAGGACGACAAGGTGCTGATGAACAAATTTAAGGAACAAGGTAGGCAATGGGTGGACTCTTTCACGGATGATACATCTCGCGGATGGCAACAACGTGACGAACGTGATGGATCATATGACCGAAATTTCTTAGTGGATGGCGATGGCAATTATCTTCATCAAGAGGAAGATCCGAGATATCGCGGCGCTGCGATTCCCTCCCGAGCTTTTAGATTTTTGCAGAACATGACTGACTCCGGCGACGTCACGACGACGGCTAATGGCGAGTAGATAATGTTTTAGTCGAGAAAATTTTATGTACGCAACACGGATAATAGTTTTTAATTGTATTGTTTTTTTTTTTTCTTTTTTTTTCATCCGACACTCGATAATAATGTTCCATTTTTTCCACAGCTCCCAGAGCGCCGAGCGCCATCAACAAGAGACAGAACAGAAATTCACGAACGTTCGGTAAGTTATCACGATTTTTTTTTTTTTTTTTTTATTGCGAAGAAACTTTTGTAGAAAACTCGAGCGGATTTTCTTTTTTGGGAAAATGGACGATAAATTATGATAATTTACGACTGCGCGTCGATTCTTCATTCGGTTTTCAAAAGTGTCTCAAGTTGTGTCTCAAAAACGCGGAAAATTGAAAAATTGCACATTGCTTCATTAATTTCTTATTAATCTTTTTTAGCCGCGAATTATCTTCTGAGAAAAAACGATCAAATTACAGACGATGCTTTTTCATAGTAGAAACTGTGTTAGTAATAAAAATTGATCAGAAATTTCGAATTTTAAGGGGTTTTAGACCCTTTGAAACGTTCTTAATACGTTACCACAAAAAAAAAAAGAAACGCGAGAAGATAAAAATGTTTGATTGTCATTCGAAATATTTCAGAAGATTCTCAGGCAAATTTGCCGCCGAGCGAGCAACAGGCGCCGGAGCCGAAGAAATATACCGGCAGCGCGATACCTTCGAGATCTTTCAGGATACTGCAAGCGATGACGTCACCCGAGAGTATCGGTGAGTTAAACAGCTCGCTGCGCCAATGAAAAATCCTTCAGAGCTCTTTATTGAATCGCGTAACGTTCATTCGTTGAAAAAAAAGCAATTATTCTTTTTCTTACATTTTTTTTTGAAATTGTTTTACCGAAAATGCCATCAATTAATACATTTTTTTTTTAAATTTATTTTTCATAAATAATCAATCAAAAAAATGACACGCAGCTTTCTCGCTTTTACGACTTCAATTAATCGTCAATTTTTCTTTATTATTATACAGTTTTTTTTTTTTCATTCAATTACTAATGAACGATTTTTTGACGAGTTTGCCAACCAATTACGAAGCGAAAATAAGAATAAAAAAAAAGAAAACTATATGCACAATCGAAAAACGTCGCGATATAGCGATTACACAAATAGTTTGCGTATAACTTCGCTGGAACGTCCTCCGAATCCTGTGTTCACAGGAATTACAAAAAAAGAAAAACGAAAATTAAGAATACTTTTTTTTTTGGTTTTTATTAGATTTATTCGCGACACAAAACAAAAAATCCACGAATATTTTTTGTTTTACACTTAGCGTATCATAGATGGGAGAAAAAAGAATGATTTTGCGGAATAAGTTTTGGGCAAATAAAATTGCAAAATAAAAACAAATATTGCGTAAAAAAAAAAAGGAAAAACACGAAATGTATCGGTCACTCGATGGGAATGCGTTGCATGTTTTATATTTAATTTATTATCACGTACGTCAATGTAATAACGTAAATCGTATTATTTGTTATCCGACACTTTTTAAGAGCGTATGAATTTTTTTTTATATAAAAAAAAAAAACAACAAAAATAAATAAAATGAAATAAACACACAAACATTGCGAAAAAATGGGCGGCATGTAATTTATAACACGAAAAAAAAAAAGCGACGATGCGACAAGAGCGCAGAGATTTTTCTTTAATTTATGCAGAATTAATGAAAAGAGTATAGAAAAATGAACGGATGCGATGTCTTAGCGATGTACTCTGATTTGCTGCATTGTGTACTTCATTCATCCGTCAATCATTATTCTGTATATTATATAAAACTTTAACTGTCCGAACTTTCCTCTGAACACAGGATTAAACGTTCGGCGGGCGCAGCTGATCGTGTCGTTCGTTTTCACTCTCGATAACCGTCGGTTCTTCTCATTCCTCATTTAGATCGAATAAAATCTTCAAAAGGACCCCGAAAAGTGCGCGAAAAAAAGTTTAAACAAAAACAACAATAATCTTTTGAATATTAACCGACTTTTTTTTGGTCCCCTGAATTCAGTCGTTTGCGCAAACCGAAGAGTTTCGATGAATCGAAACCCTCCGATGAACCATTAAATTTTCCCTTCAAAAATGCTTTTTCACCTCATAAATTCAGAGTGTCTAATAACAACCTGAAAAATCATGAAATTTCGTAAATTCCCGAAATTACGCGGAATCTGAAAAATAAAAGTAAAGGAATATCATAAAAATTTGTAGAGTAATCTGAATTTTTTTGATTTCGTAATTCCGACCTCAGTAATCTTTTTATTCGATCGATAAAAGTCCTTTTAAAAACATTTTGTAGTTGAAAAAAAAAAAAGAAAATGTAAAAAATTCAGTACTATTTATTGATTACTTATTTAAAAATAGTAAAATCATCACAAATGTATATTCCTTTCCATTCTTCACCAAAAAAATGATTTCCCGAATCATAAAACCATATGAAGCAATGAGCCACAAGTAGTCATAAAAAATTACCATTTCGCCTAAAAAACGCCTGAAAAGTCATGAAATTTGTCATCGTTATTAGACACTCTGGAACCGTTCAGCGGGGGGTTGAGCGGCGCCTAGTGAGAGTTTCGAACGAAAGCAGTTGTCGCAAGAATCCAAAAAAGCAAAAAAAAAAAAAAATCGTATCTAAAATCGTCAAACCGGAAAAGTAAACATCGACGATGATGGCTCCCAAGACATTAGTCGATTAAGATAATAAAAAAAAAAATCATTGTCTGAATGCAATGTGCTGTTTGTTGTAGCGAAGCAAGAAAATCGTCAAGCAGTAATCATCTGTCGTACCGAGAGTAGCATGCAACCGGGCAATCAGCAGCAGGCCGTTTTTTTATCATCATCTTTCCCTCACGATAGTTCCTCGCTGCCGCTAGCCGAACAGTCTTCTCAACTTTCCCACTTAAATGCGTCACAATTGCAATCATCGCAATCGCATAATTTGCAATCATCCGAAAGCCCATCATCGCATTTGCAACCGCACGAGAACCAATCGCAATCGTCGAAATCGTCAAAAGTGCCGATATCGACATTGCAACTAACCGATCCGCAATTATCGGAATCTCACGAAACGCAACAATTGTCGGAATTGTCAGAATTGCAAGAATCGCAAGCGAATCCATCGCAATTGGAAGCATCGTCGGTATTGTCGCGATCGCATCCATCGCAAATGAAATCATTGCAAATGCAATTCTCTCAATTCCAACCATCACTGCCACCTCTGCCTCCGCCCTTCTGGCAGCATCCCGATGGTAGTTTCTGGTGGAGTTACTATCCCCTTCATTACCCAACGCCCCAAAACGCACAATCATCGTCATCGTCATCTTCGTCAAGTGCAAACAATCATCCGTCGTTATCCCATAACACGCGTCCAATGCCATCATACGAAAATGCTTATCCCATCGTCTGCAATCATCATCATCACGACGGAACCGCTTTTGCCTATTATCATCCGTTTTTCGATGAGCGTTTTTACGCCGCTGCAACCGCCGCCGCCGCAATTTCTTCCTCGGCACCGTCTGGTATTTCTTCCTTTGACGCCGTCGCGGCGCAACGAAGCGCGGATCTATCGTCTTCTCTGTCCTCTCCGGCTGAGGAAACACTCGGGGAGACTACGAACGCACTTCCCGAGGATTCTTCCTGCTCTTCTCAACTTCTCTATGCATCTACGCCTTCCACGATGCCGCAACAATCTGCGTGCCTCGTAGCGGCTTTTGCTCATCCGCAGTCGACGAAAACATTGCTTGGCTACGATAGCAATTGCAATCCTTGTTTAGAAAGAACGGAGCGAAGCTGCGCTGGCGAGACGATCTTCCGATGTCAGCCGGCGTTCGTCCAAAAGCCATCATCGGGTCCCGCGCAAGGATATTCAGGATCCAATGGTTCTAATCCAAGAACAATGGATCAGGGGATGCGAAACAGTTGGATCAGTCAGGATCCGGCGTTAACGGAACCGGGACCACCGCCTTGGGTTCGTAACAACGAAAGGGAAGTTCCCGAAACTGAAGTCAAATCCGACCATTCGATTGATAATGGCAACGAAGTCGGGTGGAACTTGGATGGCACCATTGGGAATCCGGAAAAACTTCACCGATCGGAAGACCAGTTTATCAAAGTGAAGCTTAACGACACAAAAATCGATTCTGAAACACCCCCGCAATCTGATCGGCGCTTGGAAGTGGAAAAATCGGCATGGATCGGTAACAATTCCAACGCGCATCGCGTTTTGAATGACGAAAAACTGAAATCGAATGCTAGTAGAGTCGAAACAAAGGAAAGATGGAGTACAAGTAACGCGGACCTTCAACGGATCGATCAGGACACCAAAGTCGGCGAGCAAAGATGGAATCGGATCGACAACGCTTCGCGAAATTTGAACGAAATTGATCCCTCGATTCCGATGAACATACTGCACGATGAGTGCAACGTGAATGAGTCGCCGGTGATCGATAAGGTTAAGAATAACGACGATCGTTGCGCAGAGGCGAACGTAACGGATACCGATTCGGATACCGATTCTGGCGATTCCAGCGCCGACGTCGAACCGGTTTGCACCGATCGCGCGACGAATACGGAAGACGACAGCGAAACGGAATCAGATAGCGACGATTCGGACTCTTATCTCGCCTACTCGACCGGTTTGAATCCTCACAACAAATTTGTGCGACAAACGACCAATCGCGTCGATGAAGATTACAGAAAATCGCAGACTGCTACGACGATCTCGGAAGACGCTTTTGACGAAAGTACCTTTGCAATGTCGTCGGACAAATTAAATTCTACCGATTGCGAGTCTTGCGTCGAGGAGGACGAAGATGTCGAACAAATGGCGAAAATCGATGATACCGATCGTGCCGATTTTCTCAGTACGAAAGCCGAAGAAATATCGCCGCATCGTTTAAGCGTAATTCCCGAGGACAGTGAGCAAAACGATCGCGGCGCAGCGACGCCGAGCGCAATCGGCTCGGACGGCTGGCAAAACGTTACCGATGATCACAGCAGCGAATCGGCAACAGTCAGCATCAGTCTTCCATTGAAATTTCGTTTCTCCGTAGCGGAACACGAGAAAGAAACCACCGGCGATGTCTGCGTAAACTTGAAACTCACCGATGATACCGATACCAGTGCTGATTTCACTCTAAAAACGAAAAACATACGTCAGGAATCGGTAATAGAAGATAAAGAAGATGGAATCGACTTCTGGAAAACTGAAGAAACGAAATCGGAACCAAAGATAATTGAATCCGTTGATGATAAATCGCTAAAGGAAGAAACGAAAGTGAATGACGATTCGAAGAATACCGTGAATCAGGACGACAGCATCGATTTCTGGGAGACCATTACATCCGGTCGCGTGACTCCGGACTTAAATCTAAAATCAAAAAGACAAAGAGGTCTTGAAAAATATTATTGGAAAGATGAAATTCCACTCGAAGAAGAAATCGAGAAGAATTCTGGTGATGATGAAGAAATCAAAGAGGAATCGTCTCCGAGTCTAAAAATCGACGATTCCAGTCGCAGCGAAGAAGAAGAAGAAGAAGATAACGATGACGAAGAATCCGAAACTGCTGAGTGTCCGGATGACGAAGAAATCCGAAATTCGGAAGCTAACGAAAAGGAAGAATCGGCAAAAATCGCCTCGACGCCGTTATTCGAGTTGACCGAAGCGAAGAACGACGACAATGAGGAATCCAGTGGACGTTCGAATTTGGAGAATACCAAACATCTTCTCAGCGTCCAAAATTCACGGGACGAAACAGACGACGAGGACAGCGGCGTTACGTCCGATATGAGTCGATTGATATCCGAAGTCGACACGGATTCCGAATGCGGGCCGACGAGAAGAATTAATAGTTACAAACGGACGCAAACCCATTCGCGTCTATTCAGGTTACTGAGTCGCGAAGACGATCCACAGATCTCCGAAGAAATGAAGAATAACACAATAGCGCGTCGAGATCGGTTGAGTTTGCCGCTGAAAAGTTCGGGTTTTAGTTACGACGAGAGTCATCACTACTCGAATTATTCCAGCGGCTTAACATCGCCGGATTATTCGCCGGTTTACGAAGGCACCTGGCGACGACTTCACGGCGATGAGAACGCTACGGAAAAACCCCAAAGTCCCGGAGGCGTTATTAACGATGATGAATCGGTTAAAAATCGCAAAGATCTGTATTACGAGAATTGGAAGAAAACCATTTCGGACGACAAAATACGGGAAGAAACGATTTCTTCCGCTAACGCATTTAAGATCGTTGACAACGGAAACGGCAGAAATTTGCCGAATTGGAGATTCCGGAACAATGTACTGTGTCCGAGAATTAAGAGCACGAAAAACGTGCCAAGAACTGTGAGACATAATCGTTCCGCAAAGCCAGTGATCTCTAATTCTTCTGCCGCGAAATCCGTTGGCAAAATTAACGATAACGCCTTTTAACGAAATTTTGTTGAAGATTTCTTCTTTTTTTTATATGTTTTTTAATTTTACAAACGTAACTAGTCAGATGGCCGATGCAATTAGTCGCACGGGAGAGTAAATCGAGCAAAAGAAGAAATGGAGATACAAACATAAGACGAGGAGATGAGAAAAATTTAACGCGAATAAAAATATTGAAGAAGTTGAGAAAAAAAGGAAGAAGTTGATGTTTCGCTGACGTTATTGGCGTCGAAGAAATTATGCAAATAAGAAGAAAAATAAGATGGATAACGTTCAGGAAGAAACGCAACTGTTTGTTTTTATATGTTTTTTTTATTCTACACAATCGAGACAAGTCGATAAAAGGAAATGAATATATACGACGAATAGTCGGTGATATGAAAAAATTGAAGAAGAAACGATTGAGGAATATTCGTAAAAAAAAAAGGAATAATTTTCGGGAAGAAATATAAAATATATAAAAAAAAAATATAAAAAATGGATGTTTCGCAAAAAACGATGAAATAAAAAAATTCAAAGAATAATCATAACATTCAGGAACAAAACACAAATAATAGAGAAATCGCAGGAATAAAAATACTCGGATAATTGCGGTATAACATTTTTTTTAGCGACGCAAAAGTGCCTCACGAAGCCAAATCGGAATGAGAAAAAAAAAGAGCGATGACTTCTGCGCGCAAGATAAGCGAAAAAACATTCTTCGTCAAGATTCCGTCGCTGCGGGACGCACGAGGGACTTCGTGATCTTTTTTTTCGTCCATCGGTACATATTGTTTTTTATATCTTTTTTTTCTTCACAAAACGTTCAAAGAATTCATTATTATTAGTATTTTTTTCTTTTTTTTTTTTCGATTTCGGGACTATGTGCTGATCGTTGTTATTCGACGTTCTCGAGCCTCGAACGCCGGATCTCAGCGTCGTGCGAACATTACGATTTATTCGATAGTCAATCGACACAATATGTAATTTTATATATAAACCGCTCCCCCGTCTCGTCCGTGAAAAAAAATGCGTCGATCGTCAATGACGAGAATGAATTTTCATTTTTTCAGACCATTTTTTTCGTACAATTAATTGTACCATACAGGAACTTTTACTTACGATTTAATCGATTTTTTTTTCTATTTAATTAAATATTGTTATATTAATGAAAATGTGGTCTAACGATTAACACGGTGGTCTGCATGAGACTACGTGCATGAGACACGTTAATCCCTCGTCACTGACGCATCGCTCGATTTATTTATTAATCGCTCTCACAATTATATTATTATTATAATTATTATACGATTTTTCATTATTCGTGTAAATAATTTATTTAAATATCAATATTTTATATCGATTTATCGATGATTAATTTTTTTTCTTTATTTCATACATCGAGTGACCGAATTCGAGTTTAGCCCAAATATTTATACCGCAATATCAATTTTTTTTTATGATTTGTTTTTTTTTTATTGATAATTTAATGAATTAGGTGAGAAAATGGGAATTGTGGGATTTTAAAAGATTTTTTTCATTTTTTACAGCTCCCGATCAGACCGATTACTGAGAGACCAAACGTCGTAAGGCTCTCAGGGAACGTGGCATTCAGATCAGATGGTTTGTGCGTTTGTGTGTTTATTTCTTCCCCTCAATTATCTCTTCTCTTTTTTTTCTTTTCTATACTTCTTTTATTACACGAGAATTTTGTCCGAAGAAAAAAAAATCTCGAGGACTTTCATTATCACTGAAATATCCGTGAATCGTAACTAAAAAAAAAAAATATGATTTTGTTTCCGTAAATATTTCGTAAATTAGGTGTTTCATCGTTTATAAAGTACTGTAAGCTGTCGCCTGCTGGTAGATCGTAATTTTTTCTTTTTTTTTTTCATAGCATCGGCGCGCTGCGAAAAAACTTATACCGATTTTTTTCTTTTTTTTTGCAAATTATGACGATGAAGTTAAATTATTTTTATGCTCGAGAGACGAGTCGCTATATCGCCATATCGTTTCGTCGGACGGTGGAACTTCTTCAAAATTTAATAATGTGTTTCGCACTTTTTCGATCGATTTTTTGCGATCTATCGACAATTTTGTCTCTTTATTAATTAATTTCGAGAAAAAAAAAATCCTACTCGATGTATTTTCTTCGCATGATCCGCGTCTCAATTTTTCAATTTAAATCTCAAAGAAAAAATTGTAAAAAAATGAAATATAATATAAAAATAAAGAAGAGAAGTTCCATCGTCGAAATTTCACGTATAATCGTTGTTGTTAACTCGAAATACATGTAAGCCGTGTAAAATAAATTATTTATGAAGCTTAAGTCGACCGCAGGTCTGTGTTTTTTTTTTCTATTTAATTATTTAATTCTCGAGATCCGAGGTATCGAAAAAAATTACGTAAAATTTACGAATTTTTTGTTTTATGGGTAAAGAGGCAAAGAAAAGTTTATTCTCCAAAAATGTTTAGTTTCCGCGACACGAGAAAAAAAAAATTGGAGAGCTGCAAAATCAAACGGTAATGTAAATCTTTTTTCTGTGAAGTATATAACTGATAATCGTCCAGAATGCGACGTCCCAAAGCGCTTGGATTGTTCGCCACGTGTGATTATTCATGTCGCCGTAATTCCAGTGGAAAGGAAACATTTTGTAGCATATTTGGTGGCCGATGTACATCACTAAGGCATTCATTCCTAAAAAATTATTGACGATTATCGATTGTTTTGATTTTTTATTTTTTTTTCTTTCATTTAAATATACAAAAATAAATTAATATTGATAAATAAAAAACAAACAATCCGATACAATAAATATAACGAAAAATAAATACCTGGAACGCGGAAAGGACCACCGCGCCATGTCGAAGTCACGTCGATGAGAAGATAACACGCAGAGAGCAGCGTCAGCGCGAAGGCAGTTGTCAGAAGAACGAAAGAAATTGACCTGAGATTGCGAATTTGAAAAAATTGTTATTTTTTATTATTTATTTTGTATTCTTTTTTGTTAAAGACATTTTTTTTTTTTTAATTTAAAAAGTTTGCAGTATCGTTTTGGTGAATATTTTTCCGAAAAAGTTAATTTTACCACAAAGAAAAATAGTTTTACCACAAATTCTTGTTGATTGGAATAACGTCAGCGAAGTGAAGAGAAATGCTGAGACAACCGCACAACAGAGCAAAAACAAGCCATCGGACGATACGATCAATCGAACCTTTGTGAACTTTCAAAATTTTTCCGGCCTGAACGCCGAGAAATGTTTGAAATATCGTCGTTAAACACCCTAAAAAAAAATCCCCACTATTTTTGAAACTTTAATAAGTAAATTAATTAAAATAATACTAAAAAATAATAATATCTATTTTTTATTACATAAATTACGTAATTCATTTATGTTAATAATTAAATTAATTAATCAGTGAAAATTTTTTATTTTCGGAATACAAAATAATATTTTTTTGCTCATTATTTGTATTGATATCGATAAAACTTTGGGGATTCGAGTTATATATTGGGAAATTACCGAGTGGGCCTTCGGGATCGAAAGAACCGGATCCGTAAACTTCGCCAATCGTTGAATACCGAAAAAGGTGATTCGATCCCAAAATAATTTTATCGATGTAACCGGTTGCGCCGCCTGAGCAATTGAAGTATTTTCCATCGTCATGCAGACCCCCGGGTCCCAGATAACCGCTGCAATGTTATTTAAAAAAAATAATAATTTCTTTCTGAAAAAAAAAAATGCCTAAAAAAAAAATAAAAAAAGGAGAATCGTCTTACGTACGTAGGGCAGTCGGGTACTGGTAAAAAAAATGTGATGCCGCTGTGCACAGCGACGATTATTAAAACGACAATCCACTGTGGGAACAGTGAAAGAAAATCGTCGATTTTCATTAGCATTCTATTCTAAAAAATCGCGAAAAAAAAAAAAATGTATCGTATTATTTTTTTCAAGAAAAAAAAATGTTATATTCGGTGTAAATGAAGCGATGTATGCTGTGGAAATTACCTGATTCTTCACGTCATTTCTTCGGCTCAGAAGTGCGTAAATAATACCGACAGCAAAGTACGCGACGCCAAAACGCTGAAGAACACCGAAAATACGAATTTTCTCCAAATCAGCAGTGTGCGCGACAGTGTTCAGCGAAACACCGATGATAAATAGTATAATACTTCGCTAAGAAACAAAAAAAATGTCTAATACGAGAACAGCGATTAACGACGTTAAAATTAATTAAATTATATTTATTTCGGAGTAAAAAAAAAAAACAATTGAGAAAAAGATTAATAAAAATCAATTAACTCATCATAGAGAAATTCTTTACCTTTAGAATTCCTCGGCAAATCGAAAACCTCGAAATTCCTCTCGCCAGCTGAGAGGACAAGGAAATGGGAATGCAGAATCCCATTATCCACACGAAACACGGAAATATTAGGTCGCCTATGTAGAGACCGTTCCACGTCGCGTGTTCCAAAACCGCGTAACCACCCGCTCCGTTATTCACAAATATCATCGCTAAAATGCTTATTCTAAAAAAAAAAATTAAAAACTTTAAAACTTTTTGAATAATCAACGAAATTTAAATTTTTCAATTTTTACCCCCTGAAAGTGTCTATAGAGAGAATTCTTCGTCTCGCCGGTGTCCCTTCATTGATACTCTCGTTCGCTCTTTCTTTTTGGCGTTTTTTTCGCACTAAATCGACGAGCGATCGGATGAGTGAAAAACCAAACAAAAGGCAGAGAACGACACCAAAAATTATGGCGAGAGCTGTAATTTGTTGTTATTATTATTATTTTGAATAATAATAATTGTATTACTCAACGAATGGTTAATTATAGTTTGTCAATTAATTACGTGTATAAGGATTGGAAGATTTTACGATTGTATGGAATTCGCAGCCTTCGTTTTCGATCGTTAATTCGTACATTCCGTACTCTCCTACATTCGGCTGAAATTGGCAAATTAATCCACTGAACGAAAAAAAAATGAAAATGAAATTAATTTATTACAGTTTCGGTTTTTTTTTTTCGTAATGTATTCGTAATATTTGTATATCGTAAACCTTTTGTCATTTAACGATCGAAAATCTTTGATTCCCGAATCATTGTAAATTCTCCATGTCGCGGCTTTTGCAGTGTTCCATTCGATGCTCGTATTTATTCCCTGCGGGATTCTCAAAATCCTGGCAAACGGACACTACAGAGATATCGATAAAATCAGCATTATTTTTTCATGCATTTGTATCGCTAATAATTGTGGCAATTAATTTTTTTCGCGGAATATTTACCAGAAGACAATCGGAGGAAAGTGAATACAGAGTAGCGTTGTAATGTTTGTCATTTGTATTGAGGACAACGCAGGCTTCGTCGAGCCCCAAGTTATTACGATTGCACTCGTTATGTATCATTTTTTTTCTATGTAATGGAAAAAAAAATATAATTTATCATAATTTGACCGGAGACACGGTTAATGAACGTTCGAGTCTCGGGACAAAGAAACCTTCGACGATATATTTATAGTCGCCATTGTACATTTTTTCAACGTGTCGTTTAATTATATTATACGTTAGAAAATACTGATAAACGACACGACGCAAAATATTTATTGGTCTTTGGATTTACAACAAATGAATAAAAATCGTTAAATGCAACGGGATGACCTCCGGAGTATGTGATTGTTTTACTCAAACACGTAGAAAATAAAACACGCGGTAGCGCGTTCGGCATGCGCGTGAAAACTTGAAAACATTCACGCAGCGTGAAAGTAAAAGTCGTCGGGACAAGTGTTCTTTCGTCCCCAATAACGTTGATACGAAAGTGGGCCAAAGATGAATATTTATCAATTCTCACCTGTTTTTTTTTCGTCGCCGCGATCTAAATGATTAATCAAGGGTCGCCATTAGTTTGTGAGTGAAAATCCAACGACAAGATTGTGCAGAAACAAAATAATAACATGAATAACACCTCGACGCACCGAAATTACGAAACAAAAAATACACAATATTAAGAACCCGTCGGGCAAATAGTCAAACCAAACTTCACGACTTTTGTATTTTTTTAAATTCACATTGCAATTCGTCGATTGCAAAAAAAAAAAAAAAACTGAAAAGTGGATAAGTAACGCGGCACGAAAAATGGGCGCAAGAGAATACGTGGTACACAATCACTTAACAATCAAAACGCGATAATAACAGAAATACATATCGGATACTTCTGATTTATTTTCATAGATTAAAATCGATTAAGGCCGCCCGGATGATAACAAACGATAATACTCGAGATTCCGAGCACTCGATCTCTTTTGTTTTTTCCGTTTCACCGAACTGTCGCCCGGATTGTTTGCGACCGCACGACCGTTCGACCTGACGCTCGAGTACCTGCAACAATTCAGTTCAACAAGTACCGAGCGATAATGAGAAAACCGTTGACGTAATCGAACTAGTTTACCGACAGGTTTTCGTATTAACATAATCCGATCGGTGTCGGTGTCGCGGGAATAAAAAAACAATTTGCCACAATGGAAAGTACGAAAACTCTTATGAACGAAGATCGTTCGAAGAATAATGAATAAGGCAAAGAAATTTAACGCGGATAAAAAAAATAAAAAGCAAAAGATTGTTGTTGCGGGGAAAAAAACACGGGTTTTCTTACCAACAGTTAAACGATAAATCATAACCTCTCTCCCCTCCTTTTCTTTTGTTTTGGCGATTTCGTCAATAAAATAATTTGAATAATACGAGACAAAGTAAAGATTGTTATTTTTTATTGAAGAGGTATCAGTTTCGAGTTTGTACAACACGTCTGCATATCCGATCAGCCTTAAGAGTGTCTATTCGTCGTTCATACAAAAAAAGAAGCGCATGAAAGATAGAAATCCAGCTACACATACGGACTCTTGTGCGACGATACAATAATACGCGGATACTTTGACTTTTAATAAAGGCTCATTATTGCTATAATCAGTGTCGCCAAAAATTGTGAAAAACTTTTCACGTCATGGCTCGTTGTGTACTTACGAAAAAAAAACGCAAAAAAAAAAAACCAATAAAAATAATAATACCGCTGCGGCAATAATAATAGTAATAATAATAACGATAAAAGGTTTTACATCGAGATTCGTTGTTTCGTAAAATTACCGGGAACATTTTTTTTTTTTTTCTAAATCTACGACATTGTTTTTTCTTTTTATTATTACTTAGCGATTAATATTACCTAAAAGTAATACGCGTCTATTTACAGCGAATACTCGAGCAAAAAGTTCTATAAAAAATGCTACGCTACATGGAGAAAAATGTTTTTTTTTTTTTTGGAAGTTCACCGTTCGAGAGTAACGATTCATCTTATTTAGTAATTCTTTTTTTTTTTTCTATTTTTATCGTGCATCTGGCGCACCGGCAAGATACAGCATTAGCGATTTCATAATAAAATAAATTTTTTAATCTTCTTTGGCAGTGATACCAATCGATATCGCGTTAAATTTTTTTTTTTCTTTTTCTTTTGGAAGGATCGATTGGACATCGTTCGCGTACGTTTTTTTGGCTGGAATATTAAATTTTTTTTTTTCTTTTTTCTTTTTACCTCACGCAACAGGTATCCCGTTGTATTTCAGTTTATCGGCAATTTCTTCCTGCTTTTCGCATTTTTACTGAACGCTTGAGATTTCCTGCAGCATTCCGAGAATGTTATCGAGTTCCTGACGAAAGTAACACAGCTGTTTGTTGTTTTTGCCCTTTTCGCCTTTGCAGTCCCGACACTGCGTACGATTTCTCAGAAGATCGCGCACCAGACTCTGCAGCGTCATTTCTCTGGACTCGTGACGCTGCTGAAGAATCGTTATTTTGTCCTGAAGTAGTTGCAGCTGCTCGGTACCCTGCAATCACAGAGGAAATCATTCGGTTCGCAAGATTTATCATACGCTGCTTTGTTTTATATGTAATTTTTTTTTTTCGTTCTTCCCGAGTGATATTTTTTTTTTCGTTTTTTTTTTTTTAATTCCATCGATCACTCGTCATTCTTCAACTAACGAAGTCGTTCGCATACCGGCGTCGATAGATATTTGACTTTTTCGTTCAATATCTTCACTTTGTTCTCGAGATGCTCCCTCTCCACCTTCAACACGATCACCTGCTCCTTGTAGTCCCTCAGCTTTTCGATTTGCTGCTTCAAATGCGTTATTATCGCCACCTGAGTGTTTATCTGACCCTAAAAAAAATAATCCGAAGATAAATAATTGTTCTCTTTGCCAACAGTCGGACCAATTAAGCGGACTTATTTGCTATAATTTTTGAGAAAAAACAAATATTCAAAATTTCTATTTAAAATTTTTTTTTTTTTTTTTTTTTTCGAAAAACGGCTAAAAAAAACTCGAAATTCTTCATTTTCGATTTTGGAAATTTCTTTATCAAAAATATTCATTTGGCAATGCAAAAAAAATGTCTCTAAAAATTTCATTGAATTTAAAGTGCTTTCTTGTTTTTACCTTAAAGTTTCTAAATCGCCTTTAACATTTAAAAAAAAATTTAAAACGCTAAAAAAAATAAAATAAAATACGCTGGCGACATTATCACAAACCTGTAACTTTACCACTTTAGAATCACCGAATTTCACGCTGTATTCTTTGACCAAAGCGGCCATTTCTCTCTCGTGTTCCTCTTGCAGTAGATTAAGATCGTGTAATCGTTTGTTCTTCAGCGTCATAAAATCTTTATTAATTTTATTCAATTCTTCTTTCAATATATCATTTTCATTGGTGAGTTTTCGGACAATCGAAGTTTCGCCGTTTTCCGAATATCGCAAAGGATCGTACAATTTCGTCGTCGACCCCGCGAGGCGTTGCGCGTTGCCATTCGATAAATGTCCATTTTGACAAACATTCGAATTCTGATCATTAGTTTCCGTAGTTTTTCCGTTTCTTTGATCTCCGCAAACCGACGCGGGACGGCAATTTTTCTCGATATCAATCCCCTTACAGTTCCTCCGATCGTTCAACAATTTTTCTCTCTCCTTCTGCAATCTTCGATTAGTTTTCTGCAATTCTTGATACTCTTTGCTAATCTTCGCGAAACTTTTATCCTTATTAACGATCTCGAGTTTTAAACCCCTTATGGTAGCTATGAGATGCGCGTCTTCTTTGGGATTTGTAGATTTAGGTCCGACTTTGACGATTTTTTGATCCTTTCTATCCTCTCTTTCGATCTGAACGGACGAAGAACGTTCGCGTTCCTCGCGTTTCTGATTTCCCGCGTCAACCCCTTTATTTTCAACGCTCTTAACGTTCGTCTGAGTGAACATATCGTTACAAATCTTTTGCTCCTTCGTCGTCGCTTCGATTAGTTTAGCTTCGAGTTCCATCACCTGAATAACATACTTTTCCTTCATCTCTACGAATTTCTTTTGAAGTTCAGTGAGCTTTTCCTGACCGATGACTTCCTTCGCCTTTATCTCTCCTTCCAGCGAAGCAATGCGATCCTCCAGTAGCTTTACTTTCTCCAAATTAATCCTCTCGTGATCCGTTTTCGCCGTTAATATTAACGCCGAAACCGAATCAGGATTTTTCCTCTTAAGTATTCTCTCCATTTCGCGAACCTGACGATTGAGATCGAGAATTTTTTTGTTGTCCAAAATTACTTGATCTTTGAGTTTCAGAGTTAATTGCTTTTCCCTCTCGACGTGACTCTTCGATATATGCAATTTTTCCGTGAGATTCCCCTCTTTGACTCGTAACTCAAGTAATTCTTTTTCCAACGGTAATACCGCTTGTTGAAGTCTTTCGTATTCCATTTTAATGTTTTTCAATTGTTCGGTTTTGGATCCGATTTCTATGCGGAGATCTTCCGTTTTCTTTCGACTCTCGAGCTCCGCGGCGGTCATTGATTGTAGTCGCGTATTTATAAATTCATTTTTCGTTCTCAATTGTTCTTTAAACATTAGTAATTCTTCTTTCAAAAGGCTATTCTGCTGCGTAACGTCTTCAATTTTCAGCGCACCGTCGGCGTTTTTCTGGCGAAGTTCTGTTATCTCGATATTTAATTTTAGCGTTTCTTCTCGCAAATCTTTGATCGCGTCGTTCAGTCTCTGCTTCTCGTTGGTATCGATAAACGTTTTTTTCTTTGATTCGATGTTTTTGCACTCTTCCTGCAGTCGTTTTATCTCAATTATCAGTCTTTTGTTTTCGGTTTCGTAAGCGTTTATCACACTTTCCTGTTTTTCCATTTCTTTTTCCAGTAGATTTACACGGGTTTCGGATTTTTGCTTTTTTGTCGTCTCCGATGATCGGCGATCGTTTAGCGTCAACTCTTCGATTTTTGCTTTGAGAATTATGTTTTGTTTTTTCAGAGAAAACAATTCTTCTTCGAAAGACGTTCTCATGCTTTCGATCTGTTGTTTGTAGAGTTTCGCTTCGGAATCCATTTGATTTTTCAGCATCGCGTTAAGGCGCTTCTCCTCGCGGCAGAGAATCTCGAAATCGTCTTTCGTGAGATTTTTTCGCGAATCCCCACCGGCTAAAGGATATTTCGCGGGTTTTTCCGTAGTCGTTGCGGATTTTGCGGATTTTGGTGCGGAGAATTTTGAAGTCGTTGGCTTTAGGGATAATTTCATTTTTGGCGTTTGCTTCGCGATCGATTGTTTAAATGGCTGTTTCGCGGGTCTCGAGAGACTCGGAGACCTCGCGGTCTGTTGGGAAGAACGATGAGGAATTTCTCTCGATTTAGCGTATCTTACGTCGTCGAGAGACGAACGAAGATTGTCCAATGGCTTTGAGAGTCGATCGTAACTTCGAGATGAACCGAGTTTCGGACTTTCCGATTTTTTCCAACGATCCGAATTCGGCTCGTCGATCGCTTCGGGAACTTTTACCTCTTTCGCCGCTTCCAATGATTTGATTTCTTCTCTTTCGATCTCTTTTTTCTCGATATCTTCGGCGCGAGAATTTTCATTAGATTTTTCGGCTATTAGTTTTGGAATAGCGTCGGCGAAAAGTTCCAATCGCGGCGTCAATCCAACGGTATATAATTCGCTTTTCGCATTGACGACTTTCTTCGCATCTTCGATTTTTTGACGTTCGGCCGAAGATTTTCTCTCGGATCTCCGAGAATCGTCTTCGCTTGAGTTTCGGGAGAGGACGGGAATCCCTTTGTTTTTCGATACGACGGATTGGATTTCGGGATTTTGGGAATTTTTTAAGGAATTTTTTGCGCTATCGCTTTTCGGAGGAATGATCTCGAGACTCGCGACGCTTGAATCGGATTCACCGAATTCGTGATTTTCTTTGTTTTGATTATTTTTCGTAGTTTTCGCTGTATCATCCGTTATTTCCGTGGGAAATTCTTTCTCGAGAATTTCCGTAATCTCTTTCTGTGGAAAAATCGGATTCGCCTCATCGACGAGTTGAAGACTTTCTTTTTTCACGATCTTCGATGTATTTCTCGTCACAGACAATTTGGAATCCTTTGATTCTTGTTCCTTGCGGTGATCCTGACCCTGAAGAATACGTAAAAAATGGGAAAAATCTTCTTGTCCAAAGCTCGAAGACGCCGACATGCCGCCTTCGATTTTTTCCTTCGATCTTCGAAGCAAATCGTCGAAGAAATCCTTGTCGACGTCGGTGATTTCTTTTTGAAGATTTTCCTTGTCAACTTCGCTTTTCTCGATGTTTTTCGAATCCTCGGATTTGGAGTGACGATCTATCGGATCGTCAAGATCCGAACTCGACGATACCTCAACTTTGTGTTCGTCGAAGCGCTTTTTTTGCGATTCGAGAGACAATAATTTTGGGGGTTTAAGACTGTTTACGTTCTCGTAGAGAATCTCGAAACTCGGCGATGTTTCGCGACGCTTATTCTCGCTTTTGGGACTCTTGCGAATTTTTTCCGATTCCTTGTGGACTTCTTGTTCGATCTGATGGAATATGTCTTCTTCGAGTCTTCGCGCTCTGGAAGCGTCGCCCTTAACGTTCAATTCGTCGGGAACGAGCGTATCGGAACGCGAAGCGCTTTTCGATAAAGCGACGTTTTCGCGTACGAGTTTCTCCGCCTCTTCCAATAATTCTTCTACGGATTTTTCTTCGTCCGTTGGATTTTTGGAGGAATCCTCGCCGGATTTTGTGCGCTCCGGCGCTGAACTCGGACTCAAAGCTCCGGCGATTTTGCTCATTTCCTCCAAAAAACTTCCGATATCCTCGTCCGTCGCATCTGAATTATGGCATTTTTTTGTTTTATTATTATTCTTATTGATAGACACACGAGAAAGAAGTATTTCCTTGTAGAATTGACTTTTTTATCGCTTACTCTCGAAATCCGATGGATACTTGTCGAATGCCGCGGATGCGAGAATATCGCAGAGAGTATCGTCTTTCTCGCGACTCGGCTCGCGATCGCTCTTGTGCTGTGTCTGCGTCAATCGAGAAATTATGTTATTTATTTGTTTTTAATTAATGTAAACAGATATCCCATGCAATAAATGAAAAATACAACAAAATTGTTTGATTTTGAATCAAATTCAACAGTATTTTTAATGAAAAAAAGAAAAGTGAAAACCGTTTCTTTTTTTTTTATATCATTCATTTGGAAGATACGATACTGTAAAAAACTTAATTCCCATTAAATAAAAATAATTATTTTTATTTTTGGATTATATTGACCCATGAAAAAAAAATTATAAAAATAATAATAAATTGAAATATTGATTACAAAAAAATTTAAATTTATAACGCAATGAAAAATTTTCAGGTGTCGAGAAATGAGGAATTATATTTTATTATTAATATTTGAGAATCGTGATGAGTATTTACTTTGCATAATTTTTCTTTCTCAAGAAACTCTTTCATCGAGGAACTGACGTCCGGCGAAGGACTTTGCTTGATGGATTCTGCGCCTGCAGGTAACTTTCCTCCGGACACCGCAGCTCCCAAACGTGTCTCCGGCCTTTTTAGCCACCATTTGTTTTCTTCCCCTTTTTCCTGCTTCCGCGCCGACACCTGCGGCTCTTCGATTACAGGTTTTACCTTTTCTCTGAGACGAACGGAATTTTCTCCAAGAGTCAGACTTACGGAGGATCCCAAAGTATCCTCTCCCGTCGATATCGACTGAACAGTAATAAGTGAAACAGTTATTCAGAGACGATTTTGAATTTTTTTTGTAAAATAAAGCAGTAACAATCCACTTGTGTAAAAAATTTGTGCAAAAGATTTTTTTCGTCAAAATTACGATGAGAAAGAAACTGTTTGACAGTCGACGTTTATCGACAATTCGATAACATTTTGATTAAAAAAAAAAAGTAATTATCCATCGAATCATCCATTAAACTACAATGCCAAAATTTTACATCTAAATGTATTTACGAAGTATTAAAGAATTTTATCTCGCTGATTCGCGATTGGCTCGTCGATGGGGAGGAACAAACATATTCTTTAATTCAATGAGAAAAAAACTCGAACAGTTGTTATTTTAATTAAGTTATCGGCTCAATTACGAAGTTATGCTGAAATTTTTCAATTTTTGACATTTGAGTGTTTGCCAGTTGCGAGGTTAGGTGTTTGTTGGGTGTTTATTGAAAAGGTAATTTCCGTTTAGACTCACATCCTCGGCTGCAGCCGGATTCTTCGCCTGCTCGGACATGTCGATTTTCAATATCTTCGAAAGTCACGCACTTGATTACGAAGCGATTTAAGCGCAATCATCTTTTCGGCTTCCCGAACTAACGTACTTTCCGTTTCAAGTAATTGTTTGTTTGTTACATCTTTCCGAAATCCTGGGAGATCGCGAGAGAAACTGTCTCCTCGAGTTGTTGCGCAGACGCAGAACAGTTTGTTATTCGCAACGGGGTACGGGGCGCGCTCGGGGAGGTTGGAATTACATATGCCGCCGGTACAGTGGAACTTTACGTATCTACTTTGCGATACTACACATTACAAAATGTGACGACTTTCGATAATCAAATTCAAGGAAATGGCCAACTTGTATATCTCATAATAAATAGAAATTCGTTTATCTAGTTTTAGAAAGGCATATGTTTTTATTAATCAATCGCCGATCATGTATTCAATGATAATTAGCAGCGTACAAATTGTATTTTCGATGCATTTTGCGAAATTATTGTCACCTTTTTGAATCGTTCATCAATAACGACTTCGAATATTGCTATCAAATTTGACATTATTGTGACGATAGCTCATGAATCTTCGTAGTTTTTAACGATCTTCTATCATGTACAATATATTTTTCATTTCATCTTTAATACCAATCAAATACGGGAGAATAATAAGGACCAATGTGTAATTCGTGTAAATATCGATTCGTTGCGTTCGCAAACAAAAAGAAATAAAAAAAAAAAAATCAATACCGGACTTGATACCTCGAATTCAACAGTCACCAAAAAAAAACCTTTTTCTATATGAAATGAGTTTTTATCTCGCGCGGCAAAATGTTATTCAATGGAATCATCGATAAAATAAAAAATCGTACACTTGTACGATCACTCGAAAAATCAATACGCGAACGAAATTACACGAATTACTAATGGTTAGTTATTCGGATATGTTTATGTCGTACTTTTTTTTTCAAATGTTTTTCAAATGTATGTACGCAGTTTCGTCAACAGCCTTTTGCAACGGAATACGAGGTTTTCATTTATAAATTATTTCATATTAAATAAATCACTGGATAACAGGTTATATCGCGACTGCAACTTTCGTAATATAACAACTATCCGCCTTTGTGCACTATGATAAAATATTATATATTTCTAACGAACGTGCGTTTTTTTTTGTTTTTTTTAAATACACGTCGCGTTTAAGGCGCCTCGTGAATATCACCAAAATGTTACGAATTTCATATCACAAATTTTTTTATTTGTACCCGTGAGCAAAAAAAAAATTACGGGAATAAGTAATTACGTAACTAATAAATTTGTCCATATTAGGCGCAGATGTGCAACAATATAATAGAATTTAATGCATGCAATTTTTTCATTTAAGATTCTTCATATATATATATATAAATATTTATATAAATAAATTATAATAATGTTTGTTCGTTTCAAAGAGAGCAATATTTTTGGGTAGTTAATAATATTTTAACGAGCCATAAGATAATTAAGAATCAATAATTAGAATTAACAATTATTAATCATTTATCAATTAATGAAATAACTTAATGATTTTCGTTAATTCTGGAAGATCGCATGTATTTTTGCACTCCTGACATGCCGATGCACCGAGTAGTATAAAATTTATAGGCTCTTTAATAAAAGTTTAATAATTTTATGTATCGTCTTGTCTTCCAGAAATAACGATTAAGGCGATGAGAAACCCTCCCAATCGAATTTTGACGTTAACAATAGCTTTAATCCATTTTTTTTACGTGGGAAACTTTTATATGATAAATACGATTTGTTGGAAGTGTTCATCCATTTTGTTTTTTTCTTTGTATTTTTCTTCGCAAAAACGCCAATAATTCGCATTTATCGCGAAAATTTTGAAAATTGTTGAGAAAAAAATGGCTTATAGTTTTTTGTTAGCGACTAATCTCTTTTATTGGCATCGTTTCGATAATAAATAATGCGCTCAGTGCCGTTGATTGGCGTGGCAGCCGTGTAGCATATACAGTTCCCCGCTGGCGAAACGAATTTTGCACACATCGCAATCTCGGTGCTTAAATATGATTTTCGACGATTTCTCATTTTCTCGTTCCCCTTTTCGTTTCGTCGTTTTTGACGAAATTTCTCCGAAGCCATTAGCAACCTGATTACTCTTTGGTTTTTCGACGAACCAATCGAATTCCTTCAATTTACCGCTTCGAAGATGTCCCCGTTGCGATCTCAGGTAAAACGACGTGTGGCAATAGTTAGTTTCCAAATTCTTTCGTTTCCCAACGTCCAATCCTCCACTCGCTGAATGCTGCCCCCGAGGTTTCGATCTGATGAGAGATCTTGTCGACGAATTTTCACCGCTCGTCGTGCCGTTCGCGAGTTTTTTCAAAGTTTTCATAACTCGTTTTTTTTCACGATATCCCGCTTTTGGATCATTGCGAATTTTACCGGTACACGAAATTACTCCCCCGAAATCACGATCTTTTTCGATTTTCACGGCCAATGGACTTATCGCGCGTTTCGTTCGATTAATCGCTATTCCCTCAATTTTTGTGTTTTCGATTATTTCGCGCCGCGAAACGGTCGTTCTCGCCATCGGATTTTTTCTTTTAAATTCCGAATAATCAACGACTCCCGTTCGCGGCCTCAGCGTTCTCGCGCAACGCTCCAGCGCCTCCATTTTTATTTCTATCGCCGGAACGGGATTCGCACAAATTTCGCCGATATTTTTCGATGCGCTACTCGCTATCGATCTTCTTTTTGCACGTGCAGACGACACTTGACTCAACGACGAGGATACGCGACGTTTTCTCGGTCTCAGGGTTCGCAAATTCGTCGATTCATTATTTATGTTTGATTCGACGATATTTTTTCGATTCCCCAGTCGCGCGAGAAGTTTGTCGTCTTTTGTCGTTTTTTTCGATTTTTCAACATTATTAGAATTTCTGTTGCCAAAAATTTCTGTGGCAAATAAATTTCGTCTGACGATGTCCTTGTCAAGAAAAACTTTGTTATTTTCTTTAACGTCGACTGGTCGATCGGCTTTCGTTATTAACTTTTTTTTTGTGTTGTCATCCGTGCATTTTTTGTCATCGTCATGACACATGCGAGGAGAATGCTTGATGACGCTACAGCGATATATATCTTTCGGCAGCGAACAATTATTTGGCACAAAATTATCAAAATTTTCGTTGTTAAAAATAATTCTTGACGATTCATCGTCGTCATAATCTGGCGGTTCGGATTTTATCTGAACGTTGCTTATCTGCACCATTGGGATAATAATTTTTTCGCGATTATTCGAGCCCTGCATCCATGACAATTGACTCTTCAGATCGGCGTCAGTTTTCAAACAGTTTTCGTAAAATTTGTGAAACTCTTGGAGCTTAAAGTTGCAAGTGTGACACATGTGTTTCGGCAACAGATCCATCTCGTGGACCTGAAACGTTTACGAAAAAAAAACATTCTGATTAAGTCGCAAAAAGAAAAAAAATACGTTTTCGGGAATTTTCTTTTCGATTTATAATGAATTTTTGTCGGCGTTGGGGTCGCGAGAATAATTGTTCGAATTTTCGTGCCGAAAATTCGCGACCGGAGATTTCATTTTATTTTCAATGATTTTTATTATTTACAGGATTTATTTTTGCTGAAAAATCGTACAGATGCATTAGAAATGTTATTTTACCAATGGTCGACATTTTTTACGAAAAAACTAATCAAAGAAGAAAAATATTGGTTCTAAACGTTCGAGCGATTCTTTGGCGGGAAAACGAGAATCCTCGGGGAACAGCGTTACTAGCGGCGATCGAGAAAGCTGCGACGATGTGGGAGCGTGCGGGGGTGTGACCCAAGGTTCGCGACTACCTCAGCGGACGCGCAAGCTTTCACAATATCGGGGGCTTTGGCATTGAAAAAAATCGAGCTGCAAGGGGGTGGGGGGGAGGCGCGCTTTCGAGATCCGCGAAGGGAGAAATGCGGTATCGTCCTTATGGATCATTCTCGGTCGATGGACAAACAAAATGTATTATTGAGCCACTGTAGACGTACCACGATCGGCAATACCGAGTTAATTTTCTTCACGTGATTTTCACGCTTGTCAAATATTTCGACAGTTAATCCAGTCTGTTTACCGCACAAACGGCACACGCGACTCTGTTCCAGCGTCTCCATTGCACACACGCGATTCCCTCCTTTTTGCAACAACAACGCAGCGTGACTCTTTTCTTTATTCTAATTCAAGTTCTGGCTTCGCGTTCTAAGAATAACACAGCCTCTACCGCACTATCGTGCCGTTGAGGTAGTGAAGCTCATTTTTAACCCGTAATATATTCCGCCACACCGAACGCGGCCTCTTCAGTCCGTGGCCCCCTATGTCCCCCCTTCTATCGCTCGTGTTCAACGCTACTGCGACGCACGCTGTGTGTTCAGTCTTTATTCTCATTTATTGTTCGTGTGCTGTCAGCAACAACTTTCCGGGGGTACTGTGTGTGCCCCCCCCCCCCTTCTTCATCCCCAACAGACTCCATGTTTCCAGTTTGCACGAATCTTTCCGCCGATTGAGGCGCTGATGGAGTGTCGCTCTTTATTCATTAATATTTGTGTTTTCCTAACCTCTTTACGTCGCAGATCCTGTTAAACTGTCGTTTTACAACGTAAACATATTGTTTTATAGAACAAAATTTATTTGAAACGATTGAAATCAAAGTTTTTTCACGATGGCTGAAGCAGCTTCGTCGAGTACGCAAACATTCGCCGAAAAACAAGCGGAACGAATGAAACGATTACGCGATCTGCACACAAAGAGGGTGAGTAAAAAAACTACGAAACTTCGTAAACATCAAATAACGAGTTTTTTTTTGTGCGAAACTCGATCTCAGAACGAGGCGAGGCAACAGAATCACAAAGAAGTCATAGAGGAGGACAAAAGGAAGAAGTTACCAACGAATTGGGAGGCCAGAAAACGACAGGCTGAATGGCTGATAACAGACGAAGCCGCGCGGAAGGAAGCAGAGGAAAAGGTACGTTTTTTGTTGTTGTTATTATGATAAATTGTTATTTTGGTTTTTTTCTTAACAATGTCATCAATAATTATTATTGCGATATCTTTGAAAGCTGATGGGTTAAAGAAGGAGTTGATTTTTTTTTTTCAAGAGTTTTTTCTCTTAGCAACAAGTAGCGAAGAATGTAACGTTGGCTGATATAAAATTTAAAAAATCTATGCAAATTTTATGAGTTTTTCAATTATGACAATGACTAAGACCAATTTTGTTTTGTTTTAAACATTTTTAGGCTTTAATGCAAAATGTGTAAAATATTTATTATTATTAATTATTAATAACTCATAATAATGATAATCATAATTAGTAAATTCAACTTATTCATTAATAGTAATAAGAATATTAGGTTGCTAATCAAATAGACACATTTTCAGTATTTTTTTTTTTTGGAATATCTCAAATTTGTCGTTGTATAAAAAAGTCTGTTAATAGATCGAGAAAAATGTGAAAAATGTCATAACAATAATAATAGTTATTATTATCGTTCTGAATTATTTATAAATCATAATAATAATAAAAATAAGAATGAATAAATAATGTTCATTATTATTATTATTATTATTGGACTCACCGCCGATATTGTTATTTTTCAGGGTCTTAATTACGATCGGGAAAAGTTATTGCGAATGGACGCGTTAGAAGCGGAACGCTTGAGTCGAAAGAAAAAGAAGAAAAATCCTGACACAGGTTTCGCGGATTACGAACAAGCGACGACGCGACAGTACAATCGTTTGATCAAAGGAATAAAACCGGATATGGAAAAATACGAGGAATCGCGCGAAAAGCTCGGCGCCGCGTTTTACGGCGATAGAAATACGATTCTCCAGGGGCTTCACGAGGACAAAAAAGAATCGATCGATCGAATGGTCGACGACCTTGAAAAACAGTAAGAAAAGAAACAAAAAAACATTTTTATCACATTTCACGGTCGTTACTTTGTTTAATAACCATTTTTATTCACGATATTAATTTTTGTTATTTTTTTTTCGTGAAATTTCAGAATCGCCAAACGCGAAAAGTACAGCAGAAGAAGAACTCACAACGACGACGCCGACATCGATTATATAAACGAGAGAAACGCAAAATTCAATTCGAAACTCGAGCGTTTCTACGGCGAGTACACGCGCGAGACGAAACTAAATCTCGAACGCGGTACCGCAATTTAGAACGTTTAAAAAATCTTCGATATCTTCGCAAATTTTTATCGTACGGCTTTTGGCGTAATTTCGTCAAATCCCCACTAAATGTTTATTGCATATATATATATATATCTATAAATAAAAACGATGCGAGACTCTTCAAGTTTTAATAAATTCACATATAAGCTAATAACAGATTTTTAGAAAAATTTAATTAATTGCAATATACACATTTTTTCGTGCGGATTTTCTTCGTTCATCTGGAAAAAAAAAAAAATGAAAAAAAAAAAAGAAAAATCTTCAGTTTCCTATGGCGCTCGATATATTTTTTTTTCTTCTGTTTTGCATTTTTCTCTGTCGCTCCGTCGCGCTGTTCCATTAAATTACAACGTATATTTACAGTTTCCTTTTTTTCTTATTAATCTTCGATGTCTAATTCTTCTTGCGTCATACTACCCAACTGTGTACCGTTCCTGCGAAAAAAAAATGATCTTTTGAAGTTAAAATGAATTTCGAAAAAAGGAAAAAAAAAATTATAAAAAATTAATATTTCGATTTATGAATTATATTTACTCACTTCTCGGCGGAAAGGTGTGGTGATGCGTGACACGTATGTGAATATCTTGCGTCTCTCCTGAGAAATAATCGAAAAATAAAAGATTTTACCCGAAGATAAAACAAAAATATCGCCCCCATAATTTTATGTACGGAAGACTTTTGTTTCTTATGTACAAAAATATTTATCGTCTTCGAAAACAAATAAATAAAAAAACTCAAAAGCAGTTATAAAAAATATTAATGATATTCTTTAAAAAATCCAAATGGTTATTATTTATTTATTTTTTTAATTATATACGAAATGTAATGTCACAAAAGTTTTTGTTATTTTTTTATTATGCAAACATATCACACGAAAAAAAAAACGTAAAATTACAAAGTATTATTTCTAATCGTGGGATTCGATCACAGGCTTCAAATTACTTTAAAAAAAAACAATATATACAATTATCGTGTTAAGGTTAATGTTCGGAGAATTATTTCGTCACACATCGTGCTTTTCGCAAGGGAACCAACAAATTCGTCGACGTGTTACGGGGATAAATCTGCTCGACGTTCCGAAATCAGTGACAAATCAGAATTTTTTTTTTTCTCGAAAACTGATTGAAATTTTTTTTTTTTTAATAATATAATGTATTGAGTCTTTAAAAAAAATAAAAATTACCGTGGGAAGTCATTTTTTTTTTATGAACTCAATGAAAATCGCAACTTCCGATGTAAAAAAAAACGTATTTGCCTCAATTTTCGGAAAGCTGTGTAGATGTACCCCTTTAATAATATTTACAAACCGCAAGTATAAACAAAACAAAAAACAGTAAAATATACAAACATTGCGCTGCATGCATTCATTATTTTAAGAAAAAATAGCCATCGACGCGTCCGATCGATCAATTTTAAATGCGCGGACGTTCGAAGTTTTTCTTATTTTGATTATTTGCTATTGGAATGACTGTGAGATTAAAAAAATCGGGATCCAAAAAATCGTCGCTGTTCTTGTCGATCATTTTTTTACGCTACGCTTTTTTTTTTTCGGGTATTTCGATAATTTTGTCCGAAGTTTTCGAATTTTTTTTCGAATTTTTTGAAATTTTTTTCGAAGTTTTCGTAATTTTTTTTTCGACAAAAATTTCTGTAATATTGTTCCGAATTATTATGTTTTTTTCGAGAAATCTTTGTAAGCGGAAGTGGAGGGTAATCCGGGGGAAGGAAATTCGTTCGATTTGCGAGTAGCGCAGGCAGCGGCCGAACGCGTACCTGCGTCGGGAACGAGTAATCTCGGCATGTCGCACTGCTCGCACTTGTCCATCAATGGATGATTGTCGAAAGTGCACATTCGACATACCCACGACGGACCGTCGCGTTCATCCCAATTATCGTCGTTGCGATTCTCGCGAAGTTCCTCCGCGTTGTTGTCGCGATTATTCGTTCTCGCGGAGGGTAATTGCCAAACCGGTGGTCGGCTCGGCAAAGGCGGCGGTTCCGGAGACCTCGCGTTCGTTGTTCCACCACCACCGCCAACGTAATTTCCATTGAATGCGAACGATTGTCCCGTGTAAATTCCCTGATAAAACTCTTCGTTCGTTTCTCCCAAAGGAACTGCGCAAATTCATTTTTTTATTATTCCGATCGTTTTTTTTTTTTAACAAAATATATATATATATTTAAAAAATAAAATTAAAAAATATTATTATGATGATTGTTATTTTTTTTTTAATATTAATTTTTTAAAAATATATTAAATATTTTTGTAAAACGAAACGAAAAAATAATTTTTCCGAGCGAAATAAATATCGAAAAAAAAAAAACTCGAAAAGAAGCGAGAAATGTCGATTTTTTTTTAACCACATTTTTTTTTGATAGAAAATAAATTTGTTTTTATCGAAAATCAGAATAATTGAGTTTCGGATTTATTTGCATCGGAGAAATAAAAATACATACCTCTTGGATCGGACCTCTTGTCGACTTCGTCGGCCAATCGATCGCATTCCAACTGTAGCTGATAAATTTCACTTATCAAATTTTTCTTGGCTTCCTGTGAAAAAAAAAAGAAGTTTCGATATAAGTTGCGAGTTTTTATTTTGTTTTTTTACTGAATATTTATTATTACTTCGGGAGATATTCCGGATTCCAAAGGTCTCATTAGCGACTGTAATTCTCGTTTCATCGCCTCGAGTCTTCCCTTTTCCGCTCGGAGCTCTTTCGCCAGTCTCTCTTTCCTCATCAGTTGTTCCGCGACCAGCAGCTTTTGATTCTCTGCCACTGTCACAATAAATACGATAATTCCATAAATAATTATTCCATAATGAAAAAAAAAAAAAAAAAAAAATGGAAAAAATTGTAAAAAAACTTCGAAGTATCGTTACTTCTATCTTTCAAACAAATTTTTTTACGCACTTCCGTATTGTTATTACCGAGAAAAGATAATAATTTTAATCGTCGAGAAAAAAAAATTTCTCGTACGCAAATGATTAATAATTCTCGATGAGTTGTTTTTTTACCGCTGTTATACGATTCAGCGATTTCAAAAGCCATTAAACACGATGTGATTTTCGCGCTGTCGTTACCACTCGAACATCGCGACGTGTTTTCTCATTGCAACGATAATAATTTCATCGTCGATGATTAACGTCTCGTAAGTTACTCTCCCGCGACGATAATACGTTCGTAATGCTTACAATTGCCGTGAAAACGGATTTTTAACGCAATGGCCACAGCGTGACTATTAGGAAATTTGATTTATCGTTATTTACATTGAGAGTTAATACCGGATCAGGTGGCCGAATCGCTATTATAGTGGAGACGCACGTAGTTTCCGTTGCATCTCCTCCTTCACCCGCGGCGTCTATCTATAGAACGGCAGGCGTGGGTCAGGAATGCGTAAATATCGTTTCTCGTGAGAGTTGATGATAATAATGTGGGTGTCTTTGCACCAAACTTTCGTCTACAATAGTAGAAATTTTAGTCTTTCACGAGAAATGACGAGAAACGTCGAATTTCATAGACTTTTTTTTTTTTTTTTTTTTTTTTTTTTTTTTATTCCGAAAGATAAGCTCAGATGAAAGTCGCGGAAGTCCTCTTTAGAAAGACTTTAAGGCTGTGAAACGGGACAAAAAAAATTCTATTTATTTAGCAGATTTTTTTTTCCAATTTTTTTTTTCCGAATTGTCAATAAAAAATTATTATATAAAATGGGATTTTAAAATATCATTAAAATAAATAAATGAATAAAGTTAATCGGCAGATAAGAATATTATGAGAACGAAAAAAAAAACCAATGTACACGACGTGTTCTGGAATTTTTTTTTAAATTTCAATAAAGAAAATTCCAAACTGAATTCCCATGAATAATCCGCGGGGTCTCCACATACCTTTATTCAAAGGCAAACGATTCGATTCCGAGCTGCTGGGGTTTTGATCTCTCGTCGTAAAGTTCGAAGGAGGCGAAGCGATCGTTCGTGCGGTCGAAGGGGTCGTCGGAAGGCTTGTGGGTTGCGCCAAACCGATCGTCGGTGCGGATGGGGTCGTCGGGGCGCTCATCGTTGTCGTGGGTCGGGGTAATTGGCTCGGAGGGCCCGAAGGAAGACCTGAAAAAAAAAAAACGTTTTAAGGGTTAAATTATTTTAATTATATGATTTAAAATTTTGTTTTTTTTTCTAATCATAAAATCGTAAAAAAAAAAGTCGTTAAACCATAAAAATCATATAAATTCACAATGATTATATGATTTTTTTTTACGATTTTATGTTTTTTTTTTTTTAATAATTATGATTTTTGTGGAAAAAAGTTCCGAGAAAAAGTTGGAAGATTTTCCTTTTGTATTTTAAAGCCATTAACCTGGTGGCCTTTCGGGACCCGATGTCGCATGGGGTATAAGACTGTTGGGTCGCGTTGAGGCCATCGGAGGCCTTATCCTCGCTGACGCCACACTGCCAACGCTTCCGGGACCGATGCTGATTTGCAAACGGCTCTGAAATCCTCGGGGATCGAGCGACGATGTGGAGTACGTGAGACTCGAACCCTGCGATCTTATGTCGATCGGGGGCTGAGGGTCGGAGGACGGAGGTCTTAGCGTCAGGCTAACCGATGTGTAGCTTCTCGTTGGATCCGGTTGCGGATGCTGCTGCTGTTGGGGTGGTAAATGATTGTGCAAATTTGTCGGTTTTCGCGACTGCGTCAGCCGCGGCTCGACGTAATGAGGTCGCGGCTCGACCACCAAGTCACTTCGTTTCGCTGTACCGATCGGCGGCACCGTTCGTAAATCTGAAAAAAATTTGACGAAAAAAAAAAAAAAAAAAAACGATATAGTTGAATTTTCGATTTTTTTTTAGAGTAAATAGAGAAACTTTACAGTTTATATAGTTATTTCGAGTTTTTTATCAAAATTCTTATCGACCGTTCGTAAGAAACTTACCGCGATTGCCAGTGGGACTGCAAGCAACGTTAACGTTCAGTTCGAAACCCGCGCTGGACGATTGACCACCGCGATTTCGCGGCGTATTCTCGACAACGATCGACGGTCGATCGATGGGAATATTGTTGTTCGTCGTTGGCGTTGCGATTCCTTTTACCTCGTATTTGGAGTTAACTTTTGATAACTTCGACGCCGGGAGATCGTCGAAGAATCCTCTCGTAGGATAAAACGCCGGTGGAGCCGATAACGGACCCGGACTCGTTGTTTCGATGATTTCGTTGCAACAACCGCCGGGAAGTCGCGAACGATCGGGAATATTCGACGATTGGGAATATTGATACGATCCGTGAGTTCTTCCGATGTTTAGTGACGCCGGTCGGTGCGCTCGCGCGTGGGAATGATGACCCTTAGAATTTTTCGTCGTCGTACTACTCGTTGCGTTCGCGCCGTTCAAACTCGCGGCACGATGATAATTTATCATACCACGACGATTGCTCTCAGATTGGATAGATTCTTTTCTGCTGCTGCCGCTGATGCTGCTGTTTTTTGATATTCGATTGATCTGATCGGGCGCCGGGGGAGGAAACGCACCCGGCGAAGGACGTGACTCCTGAGTCGCCCGCAAACTCTGTGCGCATGTCTCCTTGTCGTGACTGTTCTGAAACAGATATTTGAACGTGGAATGCGCAAAAGGTGCGCAATCAAAAATTTTATAATGCGGTTTTTTTTTTTTTTTTTCGATGGACGATTTTATTAATTATTTCTTATCGTAATCGAAAATTTCTCGGCAGAGTCGCCAAATGTTCGAAAAAATTTTCACAATTATCCTCGTGTTTTTTTTTTTCGATTGACGAGTTTATTCATTATTTCTTATCGTAATCGAGAATTTCTTGGCAGAGTCGTCAAACATTCGAAAAGATTCGCACAATTATCCTCAATTTTTATTTATTTTTCAACTTATACAATAAACGAAACAACTCCTCGTATCGGGCGAAAAATCCAAATGGCAGCAGCTTCAAAGGGGAGAGGCGTAAAGTTCAATCGAGAAATCGATCGGCGTCATGCGTGGATGTTGCGAATATCAGTCTTAAAAAAAAACTATGTGATCGACGTGTTTTTTTTTTTCTCATCGGCATAAACGTACTGTACATTTTTGTAATAAAAAATACAAAAAAATTAATCGTAAGATAATTAAACCAAAGCAAATAAAAATTCAATAATGAACAAAAAAAAATCCGTAAGCGTCATGCAGGCAGTGCTTTGCAATTGGAATCTGTGATAAAGATTACAAAAAATCGTAGGATATTTCGAAAAAAAAAAAAAATGTAATCTTCTTCGCGCGAATTTGAACGAAACGAAAAAAAAAATAATAAATGATGAAATAAATGAAATATTTTTTAATTATCATAATTTTTATTATTATAAATAATAATAAATTGTCATTGTCATGTGAATAAACTGCTCGCGTTTGGAAGAGGTGTAGAATAACAGGAAATTGGCGAAGTGAAAAGTTAAGTTGCGGGGGTTATCCGGTGGGTTGGGATGCAGCAGATACGAACTCATCAGGCATCACGGTCGTCTACCTGGGCGATGCACTGGGACACGACGTGGTCGGGAAGAGCAGGAAACTGCTGCTTCAACTCGTGGAACAGCTGCATGATGGCGATGTTAGAGCAGTAGCACTCCCCCATCATTAGCCCCCATCCTCCTGGCGGGGCAGCTACCTGCGTTTACCGGGTGGCAAACTATTTCGTTATTATTCGTGCAAAATCAATCGTTTTTGTGTCATTGCCTCGTAATTGCCTTCACATTTTTATTTATCCTCTGCAATACGCGATTTTTCGTAAAGTCGTGAACCACTCACCACCCAATTGTCTCGAATAACCACCGAATTAACCCAACAAAGCCATTTGCCGCAGTTAATCGAATTACTTGGTATGAAAATACATCGAAAAATGAATAATCATAATGTGTAATAGCGCAAATACGATGAATTAAAAAAATTAAGTGATGCGCGCGCATCTGTGGATACGCAAAACAATGTTTCTACGAAAAATCTACGAACGTATGAAAAAAAAATCTTCAGATGTTATTATATCAATAAATATTCGATTCGGGAGCAGAAAGATATTCCACTGTATGCCGCAGAGCAAAGGTAAACATTGAAAAAAAAACTGTATAAAGCAATGCCGCGTACAGTACCAAAAAAAATAATAACCTAAAAAATAAAAAAACTTAACGGACAATCGCTGACAATAACGTCAAGTGCCTCGCGCGCATGGAACGACGTCACACGATGGTATATTTCCGTGTCGAAGTGCCTCGGGCATCGCTACTATGTACCTATCCGCCACACGAGAGTTATATTCGCAAATCTTATGACTTACGATGCGCGGACTTCGAAACTGTATCGAAATAAATTCTAAACTTAAACTTAATTTAATTTGCATACACGTTATATACATTGGCAAAACAGGAGACGAGCGACGACGACTTCGTGTCATTTGATTCGATTGGGAAAAGTCAATTATTCATATTATTATCATTGCGGGGAACAGAGTCGCGCGGCAGGTTAGATCGCCCGACGCAAGGGGGACGAAGAGGGTGAGAGCGAAAAGAAAGCACGCGGACAATGCGCATCGTGGCAGCAGGTGTCTGCGTGCCGACGACGATCGTACCGCTGACTGACTCTCCGCGTCGAGTATATTTCTGCGGAGTAACCGAAACTGGGTGGATTTATGCGTGTATTAGTGTTGGCAGCGAGGACCGAGAGACGCGCGCCAGTGGACACCTGTGCCGCGTGCCGAACGTAGGAGTTCCACATAATTAGCCGGCGCGATCGGGACACATGCGCGTTACTTTCATAAGACTATTACTTATTTTTATTATTATTGTTATTATGCGAGTCGGACAGGTGGACAATAAATTAAACAAATGCGAGTTTATTCGACAAAACTCTCGTTTATTACGAATTAACCGTAACCGTGAAAATTCAAATGTTCCGATCTCTCGTTGTATTGTTATTATTAACATCGAGCCTATCGACTCGTCGTTTAACCGTAAAACCATTTTGCGAAATCTTCGGTGGGGGAAACGAAACCAGAAGATGCCGCTTTTCGTCAGTGTCCCGAAGCATAACTACTATACAGTAGTCCGGACGCCATAGTGGCGTACACTGTGGAATCCGCATTTGGCAAAGGGCCATATTACTTTTGCTACAGCAAGGCCCGCGCGGTGCTCGCCTCGGATGCTGCATTAATGCCGCGCGCGCGGGAGCCGCGAATTAGTTACGCGCGCGTTTGTGTTGCTTTTCGTCTTATTGCCGTCTTAGGTAGACACATATAATATATAATATTCTACGCGTTTATTATATGTACATATAGGTATATATATAAATGTATGTATCTCTGTTTACGCCTGTTGATTATGTTGTACCGCGCAGCGCGACGTCGTACCGAGACACGAACTTTTCTTTCCCCCTCCCCGCCATCTTTCGCAAGCGTTCGGCGCGCACAATCGCGGTCTTGTTTTCGGAAAACTTTGTTGTTTGACAGCGCCAAGTCTATCGAAATTTATTGATATATCAAAGTCGTGTTCGGGGTTATGAGGAAAACGAACGAAACAACCCCCCCCCCCCCCCCCCCCCCTCTCCTTTAGATAGAAATATATTTCGTAGATAAAACCCGATTCGCAACGGTCACGAAATAATTCTATGAACGACGGCCAGGCGGTCTCGCGCGCACGGACTTATAACCGTTCGACGTAATGTGGCGATTTCGTTATTCTAAAACTCGACGCGCTTGCCAGCACTTTTCTGCCTCGAGTCGCACCACTTATGCCAGATGGTCGGTTATCACATCTTGAAAATATGTAGATATAAGTGATAGTCGTGAATTTGTGAAATACATCGAGTTTAGAGATGGGATCGAAGGGCCGGCGGGGTGGGGGCATTGCGAATACTTCGATTTGTTTTTTCTTTCGCGAAAATCAATTGAATACCTACTTTCGGACTCAAACACCCATATCAAAGCCATTCTACGTTTTCTTCGATCTCGTGAAAGAAACCGCAAGAATCGTCGTTGCACAGCGGAAGCCACAGTGTCGAGTGGCCCGTTGCGGCACGCCGATGCGGCGCACGTTTTCGTCGACTGCGACACGCGCACCAGTCGAGGAAAATAAAAAAAAAAGGGAAATGCCGAATACCACCGAGGTTCGGGGCAAGATATTTGTGTCATGAAAATACCGAGGGTTGAGAAACTAAAGCGCGTTTGTCGGCGAGAAAACGGGATTTAATAACAATAATGAATAATCCATTTGACATGTGTATTTCGTGTTTAATTTTTTTTTTTCTCCATCTCGAAATATTTTTGAGAGACACCGATTTTTTCGATATTCTTCGAGTTTTGCGGGCATTTTTATACTTTTGTGACTCGTATGCGAAAAGATCGCGGTTTCGAAGGGTTCGTGTTAATAAAATAGCAACAGCGCACGTGATTGGCTAGCGTTACCCTTTCGTCGTGTATCAATGAACCACGCAAAGTAGTGTTGGTCTAATGCCAATAAATAAGATGAAGCTGAAGATCTTCGTCCCCCTCCCCTCTCTCCGCAGCCATTTTGGATAACATACGATTTACTACACTATAAGATCGATGGATTAATAACCGAAGGGCTTTTCTTTATGTTCAGCAATGCTGTTGAAAAAATGAAGTGGCTCTGCTACTAAAACTCGTTTAATCGAATGAACTTATTTGTATAAAAAAGTATGGATTAACTGGAGTAATATTTGCGCGTTCCAGTGGGACACCTGTTACGTTCGTGTTGCGCGCGGGATTCCACGTGACCTGTTGCGTCTTCGCAGATAGGGAATGGGTATTGACGAAAATAATCTTCGCTGACAAAAATGCGAGAATATTCGTAAATATATTTAATCCCTCGAACGTGCAATAATCCCCAAAAAAAATATGGGGTCGAATGGTAGTGAATATTTTATTATGACGACGAGGTCATAAACACGTTACTGAAAAAAGCTGTATACTTTCGCGTGCTTTTTGCCGGCTCTTCCAGAGCTTTTTTCACGGATTTTTGTATCGGAAAAATAAATATCGTTTATGCTAATTAATTATAATTACGATTGAAAAATGTGGTCAATTCCACCGTAGCGGTGTTTACGAAAATTGACACGGAAACTAATGAAATCGAAGGCGCATGGACTCTGCGCGGGGATTTCCTTCCTCATCGGTATGCACACGCAGTATGCACGCCGTATGTCATGCATCGCACCGTATGTCTCACAATCGAATAGACCATGAAGATGAGGAAAATTATTATAAAAGTTTTAATAGTCTGATGACAGTACTTTCTTTCGTAAATAATAAAATTGCTCTATTTGAAAATAATCTTATCGAATTATTGTCGCGTTTTTCGTACCGACAAAAAATAGATAATTTTTACTTTCGATCGAAAAAAAAGGTATCATAGAAAACTTCTGCTGAAAAGCCTTAACGGAGCTTTCAAAACGATGGTCCGAATCGTCTTTGAGAATTTCTTTACAAAAAATATTTCGATACAACTATCCGTTCGATCGTAACATCGTCACTGGAGCTACGATTACGCGTAAAAAAAACGAAAAATTACGGTTTTTTTTTGTCAATGTCAAGGTGACAAAATTCGTGTAACCTCCAATATCAATAAACGATAAAACGATCTTGACAAAGATTATTATTTTGCGAGTTTTTTTGGAAATTTTTCCGTAACTGTTAATTTACTGTATCGACACACAACCTAGAATCGCATTCCTTCTTATTCCCCCCCGTGCGGCCAGGTGTATTTTCGTTACTCGTGTGTAACATGGCCGCTAGAGGTAGATAAAAGTCAACGAGGGAATAGATAGATATTTATAAGGGCTCTTCGATCGAGTTCCAATTTTAATACCGGAATTTCTCGCGTTAACGAAAAAAACCGCAAAAAAACAAAAAAACAGAACTTTATCAATGACGGTCCGTTCGTCGACGTACGCGCAGTCTCCCGTTTACCAATTTTTACAAATAAATTTCTGGGCGAAAAAACTTACCGGACCGAAATCATCGAAACACTTCCAAACGGAATAGATAAGTAGATCCAAGATAATGACGAAAAAAGATGAAAGATGATCGAATAAAAATGGAACGTCGCGGCTTTGATACACTTTTGTTTATGTTGTTATTTTTTTAATTTTTTGCTTGTTTTTTTTTTTATTTCGTTACCGGAACTTTCGCATTAGATGGAAGAGAAAAAAATATTTTTTTTTGTTTTGTCGTGCGCGTAGTCAAATTTCTTCAAGAGGCACCGACACAGTCCTTGGTGTCAAGTCGTAAAGCTCCTGCTCTCGAGCGAACAGATTTTTCATTGCACTAAAAAAAAATATTTAAACGACCGACCAAGATTAATAATCGTTTGTCGATGTATTTCAATATTCTTTATTTTTCCGTCTGGCACTCGCGTGCGAGCGCGTCTTCGACTTCGTCGCGGAGGATTTTCCAAAGTGACGAGGGTACGCGGTGACCGTCCGTCGGGGAGCACTGATCAGCTGTGCACTGAGTTCCAAAACCACGGCTATCGCTCTTAGGCACGTTGCAACTTTTTTTTTTCTGTCTCTCCGGTTACACGTCGAAACTCAATTAACTTTGTTAAATAATCGATATAAGGATTTTAATTGTCGCTTTTCATATTCGGAAAAATTGGGAAAGTGGAAAAAAGTCGTTTTTATCGTCACGATAAAAAGCTCTGATTCGACTCGCGCAGTCAAGATGGCCGACAAGTGTTACGACGACGACGACGACGACGACACGCTCGAGCCCTCCTATTTATGAATGAAAGACGCCAGCGTTGTCGTCCTTGTCACTGCATCGTAATCGTTCGCCTCTTCTCACTTTCTCCAACACACGTGAAAACGTGGCAAGGAGAAAATCTTCTGCCCGCCACCCCCCTTTTCTAACTCGTCGTCGCTGCTATTTTAAAACACCCAGAACTTACGGCCGCTTTCGGGACATGTTTCCTCTTTTTCTTTTCTTTTTTTTCGCCGCTTTTCGACTACGCGACAAGTTCTATTTTGTACCGATCGGTGCGCGAACATTGTATTCTTTCATTTGTCTTTCTTACCAAGTTATTTTTCTGCAATCGACACGAGCGAAACTCGCGAAATGTTAAATTCTGATTTCTTGCATTATTTCCGTGTAGATCGCTGGAAACAATAATACTACCAAAAACTGCTCGTTTTTTATTTCGGTGCATTCATTATTTCCACGGTTGACAGTGGACGTTATAAAATTAAGGGGATTCGGTGTTTAGTATCGTCGAAATGTTTTTGTATATCACGAATAAAAAAAATATGAAGTAAGGTTTCGAAATAGTTGAGGGTCATTCGGTTCAAATAGGCGACTAATATGAATAATCCAAAAAAAAATTAAATTCGAATAATTTGAAAAAATTCCAATTCGAATAATTCGAAAAAAATTCGAATAATTCGTAACCCCTCTGTGCCCCTTACATTAAAATGCCTTTTCCTCCTTAAAATTTCGTCTCTCTCGAAGTTTTTAAAACGACGTTTTTTTTTTTTTCTTTTTTTTTTTTTTTTTTACGAAAACACTGGTAAGGCTACGATTTACTGTAAACACTGGTATATTTGATTTCTCTTCGTTACGAGTATAAACCAAAGTGTATAGCAATACAATATTAATTCAATAATTAATTAACCAATAATAATATTAATAATAATAATAATAATAATAATATGATAATACGGGAATAGCGATAGTTAACACCTCTTTTTATTTTGCCGATCGCGTTTCTGGATTTTAATTTTTTTAACGCCAGAGGTGTTTTTGTCGTTGCGGCGCGATTTTTCGAAAAAAACAAAAAAAAAAATCATTTTACATCTCTTTGCCGATAAAAAGATTTTACTTTATTCAAAAATTGTCGAACGGTGACACGGGTGATGGTCTGCGAATTTGGCACAAAAATACAGGAATCTGACTGACAAACACCCGTCTCATCGTTCTTTAACTGTTTGACGTCACTTTTGCGTTTGATAAATCTCCGCTCCTTACGCGCGGTTGATCGTGAAATATTCGTCAATTTTTTTCAACGGGGATTCGCGTGATCGTTGATGGGGGGGATATAGGGAAAAAAAAAAAAAAAACGTTTGCAATTTTTTTCGCGTTTCTTTTACTTTTCCAATACTTACGTAAAATTGCCGCGAACGCGGCTAAGATACCGTTATAACAATGCGGAACTAATTTTGACTCGAAAAATCGAAGTCTCGAAAAAAAAATAAAAGATATATCTTTTTTTTTTTTTTATGATCGATCGATCGGTCGATTATCGATTTTTTTTTACGTCTCGTTTTTATAGTCTTTAATTTACGTAAAAACGGTGCGCGCGGATGAAAAGATTAAGACGATCCACGGAAAACCGAGAAAAATTACAAGTTCCCCTGAGAACGAGCGTTCGAAAGACCGCAAGCTATGTATAAACGATCCGTTGCTACATAGTCAAACGAGAAGACAAAAAAAAAACAAAAGGAACGAAAATTCGTTACAGAAGCGAAGTAACACGTGTGTGGAGAGGATCACTCTAAAAAAGCGTCACAGTTTGTTATAATTTTTTGTTTTTTGTTTTTTCGTATTTTGTATATTGTTCGCCTATCTATACTTCGTTTTTTGTATTTCTCCCAAAAGACTCGAATTCGCGTGTATATGTCTCTTGCGATAAAAAAAGCTAATATTCTTTTCCCGTAGACGAGAAAGTAAATATTTTGCGTCGTTATACATAACATTGCGACATTGCAAAAAAGTTTTCATAGCAAACGTATATCGATATATTTTTTTTTTCTTTGTAATTTAAGTTATTTTTTTTTTTTTTCGACTATTTTCCAATTTATGCCGATTTTTTTCCGAATTGATCTCATTTCGAAACGAGAACAATCGTCGATTAGGTGAGGCGGAGGAGCGACGATTGTTCCGTGTAGCAAGTAGGGGAAAAGACTCTCGAGAGACTTTTAATCGTCGTTGACTTCGATCGGGATGCTGGTTGTGAAGGTCGGCGTTTCCAATTCTTCGTGTTTCTTCATTTTCATGCTCTGCAATCAATGAAAATTAACAATAATTAGTATTAAAATAAAAAATTAAAAAATTCGGTTTCAAACGCTTTTTGACGATTTGGGAAAAAATAGCTTCGGAAAAAAATAGTTTCGGGAAAAAATATCCCCGAAAAACTCGCTTTAAAAAGTTCTCGCTTCGCGGAACTTTTCGCGAAACTCTAAATATCGTCTCTATGAATAATAATAAAATTCTAATTCCAATTCCACAGTTAAAAACGTTGAAAATCTGTCCACACAAAATTTCCACAAAAATTACTCATTATTATAACTTTTTTTCATCAAAAACAAAGTTTCCCAATGAAAAAAAATAAAAAATTCTAATACGCCGTCGAAAAGCTATGAAAACGAAAGAGTAGATTAATTGTCGCCTATTTTTAGGTCGTAACTCGTCGCTATGTTAATTCGTCCGAATGAAAATTAGCAATTGCTTTCAATTGCCGATAATTGTCGCGCGTACTTTTTTAATTGAATTAACGAGATTCCGTGCCGTCGATACGTGACGTACTCGCGACAAAACGTTTCGCGATAGAAAACATTTTCAAATTTTTGCCTTTCGTCGCGACGCATTATTATCGATTTCTCGTCGTATCTCGTCGTTTGTTACTTAACAGCGAAATACATCGCAAAGTTTTTTTTTTCTTTTTTTTTTACCTGTTGCAACTTGTAGTGATTAATGATATCCTGATCCGCGGGACAACTCTGTAGAAATGCGTCCAACCTATACATGTGATGCATGTATCGCCACAGGTTAACGAGAGTTTCGGGAATTTCGAAGTCCGCGAAGTATTTGCCCGCAACCCTTATATGTTGAAGACGCGGCATTAGCTCGCAGTCGAAGCAACACATCGTGTCGCCGGTCAAAAAACGCGTTCCTTTGCGCCCGAGGTGCTCGTCAATCTTTCGCAGATGCGCCATCAGCGACGACGATTTCGGATCCTTATCCTTCTCCTTTGCGTTCAACAGAAGTAACTTCAATTTCTGTAACAAAGAAACAAACGAAATAATCACTTAATTTCTGTTCCAAAAATAGTAAAAACGAGAAAAATGTTATTATTAAATTGATTTTATAGAACGAAATTGAATTATTATTATTATTGTTCAATTATTTAACTAAATTAATTTTTTTTTCTCATTAAAAAAATTAAGTAATAAACAACGGATGAAATCAAAACCTCTTTTATTTAAAATAAAAAAGTTTTCGTTTTAAACGAAAAAAAAAAAGTAATTTTTTTTTTTTCGATTTTTTTTTCTACTCACACTGAACAAATTTTCCACGAGAGTCGCGACTTCTTTGTCCTGTACGAAGAGATTGTGACCGCCGGGTATGTTTTTCATAATGTGTCTCTCGATTTTCTCGTTCTCGAGAATCGATTCGCCGTTATCGATGAGAATCGGCGGCGGTGTCGCTTGAAAATTCGTGCGAAAGTCCGGCGGAGGTTTCTGCATGTCGACCGTCGTCACTTTTAGCGATATGGTCTTTAGCTCCGCGAGCAAATATAGGTCCATGAAGTACTCTTGACAGAACAGACATGCACCCTTTCTTCTGCCGTCTATCGTCGACGCCTGAAAAAAAAAACAAAAAATTATTTTCTTCGCTTTTTTCGAAATTTCGACGATTTTTTTTCGTAATATTTTTCAGTAAAAAAACAAAATTTCATGTTTTTTTTTAGTTATAGGGAAAAATTATCATAAATTTCACGCGGATTTCGTATCCCCTTTTTTTCCAATACTTCGACGTTTTTTTTCGTAAGAATACCTTTTAGTAATTTTTTTATTATAAAGAAAAGACAAAAATATCGCGCGCATTTCGTATTCCGTTAATTCGTTAAAAAAAAAAAAACTCTGCTTTATCGAGTGAAATTTATTTATATTGCAACAAAAAGTAATACAAAATAATTTTGGATCATTTTACATCGTGGAAAACTGCGAAGTACATGAGGCAACGGATCTTCGACTGCGAGTCAAAAAGATCGTTTCGTTCACGTGTCGTAGGAATAATTACGCAACAATTAAAACAAAACGTTTGACAAGTGTTTGTTTAGACGATTGAATAGACCAGCGCCGCGTCATTTCTGTTCCCGTTAGCAGCTCTCTCTCTCTCTATTTTTTTTATTTCTTTCCCACGTTTCACGTATCGCTCGACAGGACAAAGGAATATTCCTATTCGTTAATCATTGAGCCACGAGGCTGAGTACGCGACGCCGTAAATAGCTGACTTCTTCGATCCTCCTGACGCACCTGTTTCTCATTTTTCGTGCTTTTTTTTTTTTTTTTTTTCTGTTCTCTCCCCACGCAGCAAGTATCGCTGCGTTATGCAAAATTAATATAAGACTCGACGAGAATGGTGGCAATAGAACGAAAAAGAATCTTCGGCGTCAAGTGCTCCGCATGTATCGGCCTCTAGCGTCCGTCCCCTTCCCCACCGACGTAACTGTCGGCTCTCGATGCCGCGTACCGTTGATGACGCACAGATATCTCGAGCGATCGGCGCGTTTAGGTAGTATCCTCGACGAAAAATTGCGCAATCCTCAGAAGCCAACGGTTAAATAATGTTTACGAACTGTTTTTGTCGGCGAGAAAGTCAAGGCATTCGCAAACGCGGAATTATCATGTGAAATAACACGCCGCGAGACCCGGTCAAGGTAGCCATTTTTTTTTTGTATGATCGCCACTGTCATCGCCTTGCAATTTCGCGGTAAATAAGGAGTTCGGATGGATACTTTTGGTATTATTCAAAAAAATGTATCGCATTGACGAATATCGATCTATTTATGTCGCAAACATTAAGTTCGAGAACTTCGAAAATTTTGATAAATGTATCTGGTATTCATTCGGATATATTGATTTTTAAGGCCATTGAGAAATTTCGCTGCATCCCCAAGTTCAGTCGGTAACAAAAACTGTAATCCATTTTTTTTTTCTCAATATTTCGAAATTTTGCGAAAAACGTATCGGCAAATATATCGATAATCGAATCTTCGTTAAATAATAAATTTCTTTTATCATCCGTACAACGAAAGTAAATCACTGCAAGAAGGTCGTAAGTGTCGAGAAAAAAGAATAAAAAAAAGTAACGTTGAGGAGCGAATATACGAAACGTGGACGACAGTCGCAGAGGAGTTACACGCGCAGCGAAGAAGACGAGGAGAGGGGGGAGAAGTAAAACGACAGGCATTGCCAGTCCCTACCGATCGCGCCCTCGCCGCATCAGCTAAATATAACTTTTTCGTTGGTTCCCAACGGGTTTTCTGAATAGTGTGCACAATACGCTTGCGACGTCAAACCTGCGTATTCGCCGTTACGGATCGCGTTGGCGATTCAATACGGTATTGAATTACGCGCACGAGAGTCGAAAATTGGATGCAAAAACGACGCATTCGAAAAAAAAAAAATATATCGAGAGACTTCATTCGAGAAAAAAAAATGCATTAGAATAATTAGAAATGTCATTTTTACTGTTAATATTATTATTATTTCGTAATTTTTTTTAAATACAATAATAATAATGTGATAATTGAAAATATTTTCGAAATAAATGGACCGACGAAAGAATGTCAGAAGTGTAAACGGAATAATGAGGATCGAGAATTTATTTCTTCATCGTCTATTAGACCACCGTATGCCGTATTGTAAACGATCCAATGGGATGCGCGCGCGGTATTCGTGTCATTGGAATAAAGCGTCGATGGGTTCGCGGGCCTTAGTACATAGGAGATGTGGTAAATCGCGGATCAAAATGTCAGAACGTGTCCCGTTGTCCCGCGCGCGCGCGCGTGTTTCTTCTCGAGAGGATTATTTGCCCTTCTCCTTCACCTTCCTCCTTTCTCTATTACGAAATTCATAAAGAAAAAAAAAAAACGTTCGTCCCGTATTCATAACCGCGATCGACAATTGTATTATCGTCGTATTCAATGAATAAAATCGTCGTAAGAAAACTTATCGATGATTTTTTTTTTTTTTTTTTTTACGAAATATCGTTAATTGAAAATCAGAGTTTTGCTATTAACGAAAATTGATCATCGATCGATCGTTAAAAAATTGGATTATTTATTATTTATTGTTGAAATAAAAAAAATTCAAAATTTAATTTCGAACCGTCGGATAAACGTATCCCCTTAAACTCCGCATTAAAAAAAACGATACCGAAGTGGTTCGATGCAGTCCAACAGGTTATATCCCGAGACTCGTTCGACCGGTACGATCGTGATAGCTACCAGGCAAATGGGTGAATAGAAAAAAAATAACGAGTGGCTCATTACCCATGAATTCAACGGTCGAACTAAGACGTCAAAGTCTCGTTCGAGACTCATATGGTATCAATCGAACGCTCCCATCGGAATAAACTTCGTTCGATGAAAAGCGAAAAAAAAAAATGAAAAGAAAGTAAAATCGATAGATCGACAACGAAGTCCCACAACAAACGACGTAAAAGAAAATCTCATTCGTATAAACGTAATATACATATATATAATTTTCTTCGTAAGAAAGTCGATTTTCTACGGTAACGGGGCGAAGTTTTCGCCTCTGCGCGCCTACACTGCGCTACGCAGTAATAGCGCTCACGGGGAATGTGCAAATTTTCGTCGTGGAAGAAACATTGACATCGAGAAAAGATGAACGACGGGGTCACGTCCACCTGCTTCGCGCCGCACGCGCCGCTGCAATGAAATTGGCGCGTGCAACTGATCCCTCTTTTAGGTTATGTTTTTTTTTTTCTTCCCTCGTTAATCGCACTTCCCTTCTTACATTGAATGCGGCACTCTAACCTTTTCGGTCTTTTCGTTTCGTAAAGAATTATTTAACGGACTTTTTTTTTTTGTTTTTTTTAATTGACACGACGAATTATTGTCCTCGTTGCTGTGACTCGTCCTCAAAGCCGAAGGTCGACTTCCTTTGCGCCTTTGTAACCCCCAAGTTGTTTATACGTGATTGTCGACCTTTTTTTATCGATTTATATACATATAGTAACGCTATACCATTATTATTATTTTTAACTGACTCGTTTACTACAATTTACTTTCAAAGCCACAATACATCGTAAGAAAGTGCGACGGTCATGCCGCGAGCGTACAACAACGAAGGAGTTCGAGAAGCGTATATGAGTCACCGGTACCGGAATTCCCGGTAACTCCGGCGCGATCGGCCGCTAAGGCAGTCGAACCGACAAACAGGATCGACGCTCGAATCCTTCGCCGGCTTCTCTTTCTCTCTCTCTCTCTCTCTCTTCTCATTAATTATTCCATAACAACAATAATGTATCCGTTAATAACCATCAATCCGCCGTGTGCTCCGAAGAAGTTGGCGTTCATAAAAGTGCAATTGCTTCGCGGTGAAAACTATCAGAATTTTTTTTCTTTTTTTTTTTCTAACGACATTTCTGCACGATGTTTTCAACACTAATGATCATTAACTATTGTTAGATCTAAGAGCTAATGTATCGTACAAACTTTCCAATTTATTCAACAAGTTTTCGTCGGTTAAAATTTGTTGTTTTTATGAACGAAAATACATCGAGAAAGTCAAGATATACCAAAAAAAAATTATTTTTTTTACGACTCTTTGTATCGGAGATTTTTAAATAATATTGAAAATTTTTGAAGAATTTCGAAAAATTTCGAAAAAAGAATGAAAAATGTTGAGCAAAACAATTTTTTTTTCTTTTTTATCGACGGAAATACATCGAGAAAGTTGAGAGATACGACAAAGAAACGCTTCGTTTTTTACCACTCTTTGTATCGACGATGCGAACGGTACTCCAGCAACGCAGAGGGAACGGAGATTAAACTATGAAAGAACGTGTAGTATACATATAATACAATCCTGAGGACTTAGCAACGTCACGTTTGACGCACTCGATCCGGAGGCTGTTGATGCGTATGTACCGTCACAACAGGACTACTAAGAGGCCGCTGGAGCCTTCTGCGACTAAGGTCTGCGCGGCCTCATTGCCACGACCTGGAAAATACATCGCGGTATCCAACTTGACCGATATTCTCCATTATATCGTTGACTCCACGACGATAATGTGTCTTTCTTTTCTTTCGTACCGCACATCGACGATGTTTGAAATTTTTTTAATGAAGTTAATGCGAAGATGTGAAAATTCTTGGTTTACGAGTTTAATAGGACGGATTCAGAGCTTTTTTCAGAGACAAATTGGATACGGAATTCTGGATAAGTAGAACCGGAGTATATCTGTTCGCGGTTATCAATTAGCCTCTCGTTTTTACGTTTACATTTAAATTGCGCGACTATACGGAAAATATTGTAAAATTTCGAAAATTTTTTTAAAAAATGTCGAACCTTTTTTTTTTTTTAATTTTGAAAATATTTGAAAAATAATGAAATTTTTTTTTTTTTAATATTGAAAAACTTTGAAATAAATATCGAAAACTATGTATTTCCGTAACGAAAAAAATAAATCGATCGATCAAAAGTGACGATTCGGCAAGTTGTCCATTTTGATTGTTGATTAATCAAATTTTTCCGGATGCGTCGGAGTTCGACAAACTTGCAAAAAAATAAAATAAAAGAAAAAAAACTTGCGATACCACTGAGAAGACAGTGGTGTGAGAGAAACAAGAATAACAGGCGAAAGCCGATCGTTCCAATCCCGTTTACAGTAGTCAATAGAATTAACCGTTTACGGCTTTTAGGAAACCTTCACGTTCGATCGTATTTTTCCGGTGCAATAATTCACTCCACCAAAAAAAAAAAAAAAAACGTCGAGGCGCCATCGTTATCTTTTGACCGATTATTATCTCGACTCAGATGGTAAAAATGTAATTAATTTTTCATCGACAATAAATATTTATACCACGAAACTAAACGTTGTTTTTACTATAATTCGGATGAAAGAAAAAAAAAACGTAATTCTTAAAAATTCTCCGAGACAACATACAGGTGACTTAACGCTCACGTGTTACGATATATGTATCTCAGTTTTGTATTAACGTCGAAGTAGAAATATCGATACCGTTGAGTCTTCGGAAGACGCGACGTTGTCTACACAAGTGTATGTAATGTATGTATGTATATATAATACATAAATATGGGACATTTCACGACAAATCGACGATGTCACCGACAAGTAATGCATTTTTTTTTCCTCGATGTATATTGAAAAGCGTAAAAAAAAATAATTTACAAAAAGTTCCAATTTTTTTTTTCCATATTCTTTAGTTGAAAATCAACAAAAATGTAAATTACAAAAAAACAACTACGTCATCGAATTTTTTGAAATTTTTCTGGTAAACTGTTCGTTAAAAAACACATTTTTCGAAAACTGCGTTAAATTTTTTTAAAAATCATTTTTCTGCAGTAATTTTTTTTAACAAAGAAATTACTATAAACATTTCGAAACAATCGATAACGTAATTTTCTAGTAATTCATATTTTCTTCGATTTTAACCACACGAATTGGAGAAAAAAAATCTGAATATTTTCGCGGATAATTTTTTTGTGGCGCTTTTCAACATTTTACAAGAAAAAAATTAATTTATTTAACATTCACGACTCCGTCGGTTTTGCTTGGAATGCCCCATATATATACGAGTTAAATACGACAATATACTGTGAACGACGAAAATCGATCAAATTCGCTCGCGACATTATCTAATCGCGTTGACTAAAAGCCGCCAGACGCCTGATAGATGATAGTAGAGAGCTTATCGACCGTCACGAATACAAGAAAAATCGATGGACAATGGCGCGTTTTCTCGATACCGATGCAAAATAAAATTCCATAAAAAAAAATTATCGCCTCGTCGAGAAATATTCTTTCGATAATTAATGCCGAAGGTGATAGCTGACAAAAATTAATTATTTTTCAACGTTAAAAACGAGAAGTACAACGCGCGTATTGCGTCAAAGTCTTATTGGCGATTATTAACGGTAATGCGGAGTTTATTTAAACACGTAAATCAACCGATGGGTGTCGCTATTGTTCGCTACGCTCGACTTCCGAAAGTTTTGTATTACGGTACCTCTTCAATAAAAAAAAAAAAAAAAAAAAAAAAAAAAATTCCGAAAGTGGAACGCGCGTATGTGATGTTTTTTTTTTTTTCTACATTTTCTCTCCGTCGACAAATTGTGGTGATCGCGCAGGTTGAAAGTGCAGCGAACGCACACAGAGCCGCGCAGGAGGAATGGACGTCTCGCAAAGGTACAGTTAAACAAATGAAAGGAATATGGAGAGCACAGCGGGTACCGCGGGGACGAGTGGTGGGAAGGGACACGCGCTGACGTTCAGGTATCGGTACCGCGATATATACACGAGAATTGACCCCATATAAACCCGATGTTGCTTTGGGTGCGTCGATGAATGCCGTGAGACACGCGCATTCGGACATTCGAACCGATGACGATTAACCGCAAACAGGTGATTTTTACGAGGTTAGGAAATCACGTATTTCCTGATTATCGAACGAATTAAGCCGCTGGCAACAACGACCGGTGAGAAACGTTTTGGTTTCGTGTTAAACGACGATATATTGTCGGGGATCGTGCGTGAGGTCAATTCGCGCCGATGACCATCAATACAAATCGACTTATTAACGGCAACGGTAAACGATGGGTAATTTATTTCGAAAAGATTCGACGGAGTTGTCATTTTTTTTTTTTATTAATATTTTCAAAATACTTTTAATTATATTAATGTTTTTTTGTAAATAATTGAATAAATAAAATTATTATTATTTTATTTATTTATTAATAATATTACGAAATAAAATAATCATAATAATAAATTATTATTAATTAATAATTTAATGATTATATTTATGTTTTTGCGATTTAACGAGTTTATCTGAATTTTCCTCGAGGTTCCGACCCTCGTGTACCTACATCTCTGTTTCTATTATTTCCTCCGGCGACCAGTCGAGCATTTAACTTTCGATCTCTTCGAGGCTATCTCCTTGTTCAGCGCAACAGGAGACAAGAACCCGAGAGTCCCGCGAACTCGGAAAGGCGAGGGAACCGCTCATGTTTCTTTAGTTCTTTTCTCTTTTCCGTTATCCAGAACAACCGGAACACCGCTTTTACCGTTTAATTGCACCCGATAAAGAAACATCGCGAGCGATTTTTCGTTCTCGAGTTTTTTTTCCCCCCACTTTTGCCGACAATAGAGAAAATTCGTCAAACCGGTTTCACCGACTCTTAGCCGATAATCAACAAAAAGCGTTTGAAGCTCGAAGATCGAAGATATATGGAGTTCTGATAATGATAAATGGCCGTCGAATCTATCGATGAATTTTCGCGTTGGGACCAAATACAGCTGTTAATATTTTTCGGAATAATTATTAGTGGAGACCCCGCCGCGTTGTTTTCGGATAATTTTATTAATTTTTTTCGTTAATTTCGTTAATTCTGTTATAATGCATTTTTAATAATTTCATTAATTTTTATTGATTGTTTTTTTTTTTCGAAATTTCCGCATTCCAAGTACGTAGCATACATTTATACACGTGTGTAGGTGTCTCTCCACCAAAGTTCACATTCGAATAGATAGATATCGCGATTTGTTTGCATGCAAAAAATGATTGACGCCTTTTTTTTTTTTTGGAATTAAATACGGTTAATAGTAATAATAAGCATATTTTGACTGTTTATTATCCGTCTTGAATCGTATTTAACTGAAACGCGAAAGCTTCGCAGACTCGAACCGGAATTGGTTGACCGTCGACATAACGTGGCCTATTAGTCACCGCCAAATATTAAAACTCTGGCATCGCGAAATTATCGATATAACTCAACGAGACGCTCGCCCGCTCACCCGCGTTCGCGATCTTGTGCGGTCATAGATCATCGCTGAAATTAGTCATTTAAACAAATATTGTCAAGGACTGCCTGCCGCGAGCGTCACGTTAGATACGTAGCTGCGCGTTGATCTCCGTAAGTAAAACCGGTATAATGTTAAAATCACTCGATTATTCTCTCATTAAATAACTTTTCCATCGTTCTCGACGACGAACTTACCGACAGAATAATCTTTTCGAACGGATGTCAAAAAAAAACTACAATTACATGAAAAATGAAGATAAAAAACATCGCGAATTCTTAAAAACTTTCAGTTCGAAAAAAAAGGAGTTCGTATTGAATAATTACGATATTCCAATTATAATATTCAAATACTGACTGAAAAGACGCTTAGAAAATGACATAAAATTACTTAAATGTTTTTAATCGTCAAGTTTTTTAAATTTCTCGTCGAAACGTCTTCGCAACGATCTCCGAAAAGTAAAATTAAATAGTATCGAAAAAAACCGATTTTTTCGAAAGAGTGTAAAAACAACTCCGAAGCATTTTCTTTTTATTGAAAAAATCGTTTTTCTTTGTAAACACAGTGTGTGGGAGTAAGAGCGGAGTCTGACGAAGTCAAGACACCGATCGTGGTGCCGTAAGGGTGAGTGTAGCAGCCGGAATCTCGCGTTCCACGCCCATTTCCCCGTCGCGTTTGGCGGCGTATTACGCGGTCATTCGAGATTGTCAATCGATCTCAATGAACTTACTATACTTTTCCGTCTTAACTCTGTGCTCGAGCGATATAATTTAACGACTATAACGCTGGTCACTAACCTTGATTATTAGCTCTATCTCCGGCACGTCACCGTTGCTCGTGCCATTCTCGTGGCCGTCGTCCGCCATTTTGCAACAATAACGCTTCTAACCGATTATACGAAGATTAAAAAATTAACAAAAACAAGTTTCGTTGATCGCTTGCAAATAGTATTTATACTTTAGATGTATAAATTAAGGCACTTCGCGGATCGACGAACTTTGATATGCACTCCTACTGCCGTACCGAACGTTATACTACACACGTATTTTTCCGCTCGACTTTATTACTATCTCCCTCTCGCGACAGAACTCGACGGAAGCTCACCGAACACTGACGCATTCGCCAGTTGTGCCGTAGCGCCACGTTAAACTCGTGGTACTAGTATCGAAACTGACCACAGTGCTGCCGCCGTCATCTTCGCTCGGATTGGCGCTGAGGAAACCTGAGGAATGGCGCGAAGTATCAAACGATGATAATATATGTATCATCAGTGATAAAGAATTACAGTTTTCTGTGTGTGTTTACGGCTGCAATTATTTGAACGATGTGGCTATAAGGTATTTTATTTAGAGAGAGAAAATAAATTCACTATACACGATCGGTGTACATAGAGTCAGATGCTTTTTTCTACTGTGGTCCGAACTTGGAAGATTTTAATGAAGTTTTATACTCCGGGACGCACTGTAAGTCATAATAATCTTAAATAATAAAAATAATATGCTTTACACTGAATTTCCGAAGCGCTCATTAATTCGAGAACTCGGACATCTCTACCGGTGGTCCATTCGTGAATTTACCCGTAGAATTTTGGGAACCCTTCGCTAGATATATTGATGGCGCTACTATTCGCCAGTTTAGACCTTGAGATTGTAACTGGTTGCTTTAACCTTGACGTGGATAGTTAATAATCGTTGATTTACCTGTTGATCAATCGTAATATTTATTACCATAGTTTATTAAAATGCAAGAAGAAGCTATGCTAAATCTCCGATGGGACTCCTTTTCGTCCCAATTGACAAACTCGTTGGACGCCTGTTACGAGAAACAGTGTTTCGTCGATTTGTCGCTAGTTTGCAAAAATGGTACGATACTAAAGTGTCACAAGATGGTATTATCAAACGCGAGCTCGTTCTTTCGTCGTTTGCTCGTTAAAAACGAGCATCCACATCCAATGATAATATTGCACGACATCGAGGCCGACGATCTCAAGACTATCATCAATTTCATGTACTGCGGCGAGATACAAGTAGTCAAAAGTGAGGTTAGTAGAATATTAAAAATCGCCGAAACACTCGAAGTGTCCGGTCTCAAGGACATCAGAAGTACGATCCCAATCCCGGAAAACGACGAACTTAAACAAAAAAATCTTAAAAAATCCGCGGATCCGGATAACTCGTTAAAAATAACTGATGCGAAGTTTAATCGCGAGGACTCGAGTTTCGATGCGAAAAACAACGCGGACGCCGACGATAAAACAAACTCGATTTCCTCGCGTTTACGAAAAAAAACATTGGTGCCGATCGCGACGAAGAAAATGGCTTCGAAACACGGAGAACGCGTTAATGAGCTTTCAAAACGAATCGAGAATATCGCCAAATCCCGTTGCGATTTCGAACGAAAAAATGCGAATATCGGGTTCGAAGAAAACATCGCGAGTACGAGTAAAATTGTGTCCGAAAATTCGAACGTCAATGACGCGAACGCGACGTTAAAAAAACGAAAAAATGCCGGTGAACGAATAAGTTGGAACGCGGTGCTTTCCGAAATTTCTAAAGAAGATCACGTGTCCCTAAAAAGACTGTGTTTAATGGATGAAGTTGAAATAATTGCGTGCGGCTCGACAGCGGAGTCTTCGTCACATGACGATGAACCACTGGACAATGGGGAAGCGGCAAGCTATTTGACGGAATTGGAATCGCAAGGGGACCGTGGGATTTACATCAAAGACGAAATAGACATTCCCTTTGATCTTGAATGTGAATTGAATAACGCAGCGGAAAAGTATGAGTGCGAGGAACGCGATACGTCGATTATTGATCAACCTGTAGAAATCTTTAAAAGAATGCGAAATAGCGGCGGTTCCATATCTACGTCTCCAAAACGGATCAATCTGTTTGAAGCAAAAATCAAAGGAAAAGGCACCAGCGGATAACATGGCTGTCCGCACGAAGGAAAGTTAAGAGGTACGGTTGAACATATTTTTTGTTGATTAAAATAATTTTTTTTTCTTTTTTTCAAATTTTTATACGCATAGATGGATAGAAAACATCGAAAAAACAACTAGAAACTGTTTTTGATTAAATACATTTTTTTTTTTTATATTTTTTTTTTCATAAAAAAAAAGTTAGAAGAAATTTTTATATACACGGATTAAGAAAGATCGAAAACGCCGAAAAAAAGACAACTAAAAAACGGTTTTAATGTGTTTTTGATCATTTTATATTTATTTTTAATTTTATTTTTTCGTAATAAAGAAACATTGCTATATACATCGAAATCATAAAGCCGATTTTCGTATGATTAAGATAGACATATTAAGACATCGCGAAACGACTCAGTCGGCCATGAAAACTGTTATTTCTAAAAATAAATTAGTCGCATTCGCAATCGAGAAATATTCGGTAAATTCATTGGTGCGTTTACCCCGTAAAACGGACGTCGGAATCGTCGGGATACACATGTTGCTATGGCTACTGCTTCCTATCGATCAAATAAACGCGTCGTATCATAATAACGAGAGAATATATTTCTCAATCCCCATTTGCGATCAGAAAAGTGTTTCTTTGAATAAAACGAATAATTGTCAACGCGATGGATAATAAATTGTCTGATAAAAATTTAACCGAAGAAGAGTTTCAAAACTTTATGCATCGGGTTACGGAAGTCGGTGAGAAACTTTCAGTAAATAAACAAAAAAAACCACCTAACGTAATATTTCGTAACTTGATTTCCGAAAATAATTATTTTTTTTTCGTTGGCAAAGAAAAAATCGTTAAAAAATTGTCATCGGGCGACGTCGGTGAACAGGAAAAAGGAATGATGTTGGCCGACAAAATTTTGGAGGGAAATTCGAAGGGAGAAATTTCCGAAATGGCCGAAGTCAGGATAAAAAACGATCGAACCGTTATAAACAAATTATCAAAATCGGAGGACGATGCCGATCCCAGCAGAATGTCTCAGGGTGATCATTATATCAAATTCTCACGTATTATTAAAAAAATAAAAATTAAATAATACTAATCGTGTTTTTTACTGTTCTACAAGCGATAAAAAAAATTATACCTATAATACCACAAAAAAAAAAAAATGATACATATAACTTTCGAAAACGCAAAATATCTCGCTAATGAATATTTAACATTAATGAATAATTTTCTTTACTCAGAGGCTTTCATGCGAAGTATGGAAAAAGATGCTAAGGAACGGGCGGAAGATAGAAAACGACGGAACGAACGAGCGGAAACTTACAAGAGAATCGCCAATGGTGCATTCGGTAACGGGGACTACGAGAAAGCGGTGACTTATTACGGCAAAGCGATTGAACAACGAAAGGATTCCACGGTTATCTGGAATAATCGCGCATTGTCTTTCATGCGTTTGGAACTTTACGAATCCGCTTTGCGGGATCTCGAATGGGCTTTAAAAGTCAACAATACGAATATCAAGGCGCTGCTGAACAGCGCGAAGTGTTACGCGATGTTGGCAAACGAAAAGAAGAGGAACGAGTTTATCGCACTCGCCAGAGAGCTTAATCCACATTTATCAAACTACATTAACGGTACGGGGAAATCCACAAAAAAAAAAAAATTTTTTTTTGCGATAATGTGATAATTCTATAATTATCATATATTATTATTTATTTATATTATTAAAAAAAGAAAATTTTGCACCGCCTAAGATACGAAATAAAAATCGTCTCTCATAATTACCAATAATTTGTTGTTTTCAGATTTCGAAAAAGAACTGACAAAGAGGTTTGACGAAGAAACGACACGAACCGAAGATAACTGTATAGATTGATAAACAAATCAATTTTTGAAAAATCAAGAAAAACTTCAGTGATAATCGCATTTTGTTTTTTTTGTTTTTTTTTTTTTAATACATCTTTCAACAACAGACAACGAATCAGATTTTATAAATGCGTGTTTTTCAGCGGCACGATTATGCGTATCGATGTTTTTTCATTTTTTATTGGCGACGATTTCCTATTTTTTGGATTCTTCCATTAGTCACGAAGTTTCCAGTGGCGTCGCGTGTTTTTCCTTCAATTCGGATAACGATCGCGGCTCGTGAAGCACTACGGTACATTCGATACCCTGAGAATAAAAAAAAAAGGTCATTAATCATCTGAATTCTAAAGGTCCGAAATGAAAAGAAAAAAAATGAATAAATGATAATATGAATGAATAAATTAATAAAATACCTGCATTCTCGCGGCTCTTACGAAGCCTTCGTTCGCCGAAACTGTGATACTTTTCGTACTTTCGCCAGTAGCGAAAACTAATCGCGAACGATTTTTTATTTTACCACCGACGACAAGTCGTTCGATTATTCGTCCGTCTTTCGCGTCTTCGACGATTTTCACGCGTTTCTCGAGATCTTTGGCTCTCGCCGTTTCGCACGGTCCGCCAATTATATCGACGATATCCGTGAAATTTTTGTACGCCGTTTTGCACACCAAAAGTTCTTTACCGTCGAATAATTTGTCAAGAAACGGTTTTACCGGTCTGTTTCTCTCCCATTCGGCTTGTCCCGTTAATAATGGCTCCCGATAGACGAAATTCGCGCGTCCGTTCGTCATATTGCTTACGTAAGCCAAAAGCGTCGATACGTCGAGATTGAGAACCCGAATATCCTTCGAGTCGAGACGCGCGCTAAGATCCGCCAATTCGGCAAGTGGAATTTCCTGACAATCGCTCGACGAGTCCTCGTCGGTTTCGACGTTTCTTCTTTCATCTATAATCGTTTCTTCGGAGAATTTCTGCCTCCAGAAACGAAAAAAAATGTAATTTAGAAAAATTCATGAAAAAATTAGATATCGATCGATTATCATCGAAAGTCATAAAAACGGTGTTAGAAGTTGAAAAAATCTGTTTTACCAAAAAAAAAAAAAAACGGTACAAATAACTTCGGTTGAAAAATACACAATTTGGCAAAAATTTGAAGATTTTTAATTTGACAAAAAAACGGAGCGTTAGAAGTAAAAAAAAGCCTTTTTATCGACGTTTATTATAAATTGTTTTTTTTCTACGTCGATATTTCGTGTATTTTTAATTTTTTTTCAGATTTCAAAGATTATTTCTATTATACAAAAAAAATCGCTAAAATAACGTCAGTTAAATAATAAAAACAATTTGGCAAAAATGTACGTATTATAAGAAAAATTGAATACGAACTTCGACTATTTTTCCATCGACCACAATGCCCATTTGTTCGAGTCGTTCGGCCAGTGGTTGTTCCACACCGCAAGCGAAATGAAATACGATTTGCGGCGGTTTATAACGATGTGGATGAGAGTTTGCGCATGTCAAGTACGTTTCCGCCTGATCGAGGACCGATTTTTGTCCGTATTCGCCGTTTCCCAACGATATCAGCGTGAGCGCTCGAGCGTTGCGCGCAATGACCTTAATCCAGGATGAGCCCGAATCGCATACGATGTCTACTTCCAGTCGCGCATTTTCGCCGTATTTGAAGGGTCGCATAACGCTAATTTGATCCTTCGAGGCGAACAAACGCTCGACCATCGCTGTCAGATGAATCAAATTTGTACTTTGCAGATATTCCTTTTTGACGAATCCCGTCGATCGTACCTATTCCCGAATGATTTTGAAGTCTTAACAATTTCATTATAAACACGAAAAAAAAAAGTTTAACTTAATTTTTTCTCGTTTATCACGTTGGCAATAACATAATTCTCGTAATTTTCAGCGATTAACGTGGTGAACAGTTTAATATCGTCATTTTAGAATTAAAATGACGTGACTATTGGCGCACCTTAACCAAGAATCGAATTTCCTGTTTGATTTTCCTCGCGAGCTTATCGACACCCTCCACTTTACCCTCGAAGCTTTTCAGACGATCAACGAGACTCCTGCCATCGCGAATTTTCTCGTCCAGACTTTTCACTAATTCGTCGTCCATCGCGCGTTTCTCAGATACAATTTCACAAAAACTACTAATAACTAGCGTAGAAATACTTTTCATTACGAAATAAGAACAGTACTGGCGCGTGCGTTCGCTGCAAACTCGGCAACGTGCAGCATGGTCAGTGGATTTTTTTTTATACATATAATGTGTAGAAAGTCTCGAGGTAACAGAAGGGAACTACAGTGCCATTGAATTAATGATTTCCGAAATTTATTTATTCTTTTCTTCGCTCGGGACGAGTGCAGCTACATATGAGACATAGTTTTGGGAAGTTATTTATATGTTTTATATTGTATTCGAAGCCGAACAGCTGTATTTAAAATATTAAAACAGAAAAGTTCGAATTAACTAACTAATTCGCGTTACATTGCGCGGTGGATAGTGGTGCCCCCATTGGCGAATATCGACACTAATGAAATGAGAAGTGGAGGGGTGACAATAGAGTGTGTCAGGACGGTCGGTGTCAAGTACTATCAGGAATGTGTCGCGAATAAATGCGTCCGTCGCGTTTCTCCCGTCGACAACGAAAATGTCACGGAACTCCAACGTTTCTCAGTATTTTGTAATTTTCTAAAGATCACCTCGCGCACAACTGGCTTTGAGATTAAATCCTGTAGAAAGACGAGTGAACGAAAAAAAGTGAAGAAACAAAAAAAATGGAATTATTTCGTACCGATACACATTTCATCTTTGTCCGAGAACGACACAATCTCTGGTGTGACAGATTCACGGGAGAACTCTCGGCAAAATCAGGTATGTACCTTTTTCTTTGAATAAAAATACATATTCATCGATAAATTCATTTTTACGATTATAAAAAAAAAGACAAAAAATTTCACTCGGTAAATCTTGCAATCATCGAAACTCAAGGTGGTCGTTGGCTCAAGTGTCAATGACGCAATTTCACGCGAGAGTGGGCGGTTTTCAATTCGATCTTCGATACCACTTGTTTCCGTGCGCGAAGAGATCGCATCTCGACATTTCATTAATTTCGCTATTTGAATCACCTATGCCCCAGTCATATATATATGTTTTTCTCTACGTGAATATTTTCTCTTTAACACAATGTAATAATTCCCAACGCTATCGACCAGAAGCAATTACGTTTGTTAATAATAACTTATCCCGAGAGTTATACGGTCGAACGAATTACATTGTTGTCGGATTTCGAGCCCTCGTTGTGTGGCCAACACATCGCGTGTGTCGGCACTGCTCTACCCTCGTGTGTACAGCACGCACATGCGTTCGTAAACATTCAATGTTTGGACGTTTCTATAGGCATTTTAAAAGCACGCGAATACACTTCGCGCGGCAATAAAAAAAAACTGCAATGGATTATTTTTTAAGTCGTTCAGATCGGAGGGAGAACGTAAAACTAAATTTACAGCTGATTCGCGAAAGAATTTACGTTTGATCGTCGATAGTAAACAACGTCAATAAAAACGTTTATCACAGTTTTTTTTACCAACCGGGTCGAGTGTGAGTGGGAAAGAAGGTCTTTACGATTTGATTGAAAAGACGTGACGCAAAAGCGACGGCGCGTAATTACGAATTTTTATTTTATCGTCGAAATCCAAAAAGGTTTGCAGTAGATTTTCTATTCTCCTTCCGCAATCCTTGACTTTTATCTGAAAAACCTATATGTACGCGAGAAATATTATAAAATTCCTGAAAACATTCCTATATATAATCATTCCTGAGAACAAAAAAGATAATTATTCAAAACGGGTTTGAAACTGGAAGTTCAAGAAAACCCATTGAGGAAACTCTGTCGGTAATGAAATAATAATGGGGTCACGTGAACACGAGTAATGCGATGTTTCTTACAAAACTTCTGCATAGTGGAAAAAAAATGGATTACAGTTTTTGTTACCGACGGCGTTCGGGTCTCGAGCGGCAGAAAGTTTTGCATCGCCTTAAGACCCGATAAAAATTGAATAAAAAAATGTATTAATTTATTTAAAAGATTTTCTATTTTAATGCTCTCAATTGACAAATAAGAATTAACGGAATATAAAAAAAAAAAAATTATAAAATTTACGAGCAGTTGGAAGAAATTATTTTTATTTTTTCCTTGGAATAGACTGGGAATGGGCATCGGCAACGAATTTGGAATGTCTCGGCACGTTGCACGGAATAATTGGAAAAATCGAGGAGCCGTCGGTGATGGAACCGCGTCTGATGTTGATAAAAGAAGTATCGACTGTCGGCGAACTGCACGGCGGTCGTACGGTATACAAAGTTAAATCCGTCGCGTTTCTTCACATCGGAGCGGAAAACGTTGACTTGGGGTTGCAGCCGTGCAAAAAGCACCAGAGTTTGCCAAAGAAAACCTTTCAAACGGGTCTATTCGACGTCCCGCAAAAGGCCGGTTTCGCCAAAACTTGGGGAACGATAAAAAGCGCCGGAAATACCATAAAAAACACCACTCAGCAAGCGGCAGCGATGGCGACTTCACAGGTTACTAAAATTAATCAATGCATCAAATTAAAAAAAAATAAAGTCAAATCAGATAAATAATCGAAAAAAAAAAAAATTCGAAAAAAAAAGAAAAAATGCCTGACGAACGAAATTTTTTATGCCCCGACGCGTAGGTGAAATCCACGGTCATAAAGAGAGTCGGTACCGGAAAAGACCGAGAAAAATTGGAAAAACGAATACTCGAGGAATTGGCAAAGATTTTCACGGAAACGGATTCATTTTTCTTCTGTCAGACGGGCGATATTACGAACAGCTTGCAGAGACAGTGCGATTATAAGAAAAGTCGCCTCGAACGTGGTGATCAGGAGGAACCGTTGTGGAAGAGGGTCGACGACCGATTTTTCTGGAATAAACATATGCTGCGGGACATCATCGATCTTAATGTAAATTTTATTATTATTATTGAAAATCTGCAATGATAATAATTTTATTTTCTAATTTTCCGATTTTTTTTTGTTTATGGTATTTTTCAATTTATAGACAGAGGCCGCAGACTGCTGGATATTACCGATAATTCAAGGATTCGTACAGATCGAAAAGTGCAAAGTGGAGGTCGGCTTTGATGGTCAACCGCAATACGAGATTTTCAATTTGGCGATAGTCTCGAGAAGAAGCCGTTTCCGCGCCGGTACCAGGTATACATATATATGTGCAGAACAGATATTTAAAAAAAAATTTAATGGAATTCTCGATGTAATTTTTTTTTTTTCGATGAAATTCTGGACGTAATTTTGTTTTTCGTTTTCTTCGATGGAATGGTAGATGCAATTTTTTATTTTTTTGTAAAGGTACAAACGACGAGGCGTGGATGAGGATGGAAAATGCGCGAATTACGTTGAGACTGAACAATTAGTATGGTATCACGATCATCAAGTGTCGTTCGTACAGGTGCGCGGTAGCGTACCGGTTTATTGGTCACAGCCGGGATACAAATACAAACCACCGCCGAGAATTGACAAAGGTGCGAAAAAATTCAAAATGCTGTTAAATCGAAATTTTTTAATTTTTTTTGAAAAAATAAAAAAAGCAATAAATCAATATTACTAAATTAGTATTCTCTTTTTTTATTGGAGAATAATTGTTTAGAGATTTTTCGCTATTTCTGTAATAAAAAAAAAAAAAAAATTGAAAAATTCTATTTCCGATTCTTTATAAATAAATACATCTGCCCTATGGTTGGCAAGTACATTAATTATATTTCTGTCGATCAGACGAAGCGGAAACGCAAGTGGCATTCGAGAAGCACTTTGCCGAGGAGATAGAGAAATACGGACCAATATGTATCGTGAATCTCGTGGAACAGACCGGCAAGGAAAAGACTATATGGGACGCTTACAACAATCACTTAATTAATTACAACAGTCCAGAAATCACGTACACGACTTTTGATTTTCACGAATATTGGTAAGGTAATCGTCGATTAAATCGCATAATTGCGCATAATTTTTTTTTACCTTTTAATTCTGAAGGTATAAAAATATTTTAGAAATCGTTTGATTTTATTTATGCTTTATTAAATCTCATAATTGCGCACAACAATATTTTTGTTTTTTTTTTTTTACTTTTATTTCGAAAGATGTAAATATATTTTGGAAATCGTTTAATTTTTTTGTTATTTTCTCGATTCAGTCGTGGAATGCATTTCGAAAATGTCTCGATACTCGTCAACGCTCTCGCCGGTGTACTCGGCGAGATGGGATACTGTTGGCACGACGAACAGGGCGCGATATGCGTGCAGAAGGGGGTTTTTCGCGTGAATTGCATTGATTGTCTCGACAGAACGAACGTCGTGCAAACGGCACTTGGAAAAACTGTTATGGAAATGCAATTTTCGAAACTCGGACTTATCCCACCGGATGGAACTTTGCCTACGAATATACGGCAAACTTTTCAACTTCTTTGGGCCAATAATGGCGATATTATCAGCAAACAGTATGCCGGAACCAACGCTCTGAAGGTTCGTTGAACATTTAAAAAAATTAAACCAAAAAAAATTAAAAATGATAAAAAAAAAAAAAAAGATACACTATTTTTGTTTTGTCGCTTCAGGGTGACTACACGAGAACCGGAGAAAGAAAATTCACGGGACTCATGAAGGACGGCGTAAATTCAGCGAATCGGTACGTATATTTAAATAAACTAAAGTAATAATTATTTTTTTCTCTCTATTATCGACATACTGTTATAAATATCATTTAATAAATATCGTAAGGTAAATGAAAAATTCAAACATTTTTAGGCGGAACATACATACAAAATAATTTTTTAAAAATAACTTGTTTTTTTCGTAATTTATCGTAACAATAATCGAGTATCGATAATTTCGATGTATCGACGATAAAAAGGGAAAACGTAAACTTATATTGAGTTAAACTTTTAAAGAAATAATCTTTTTTCTCCGTCTATGAAATATTAATATCCGCGTCATAGTGTCGCGACGTTCGTCTGTATCGTCTTTGTATCTTCGATTTCAATTTACGGGCGAAATGATTCGCGCAACAAGCGCTCAACGGAATCCGACCTATTCGTCGACCTATTCGGATTGATGAGTAAATATAGGCGTTGCAAAGGCACGAGGCGTGGCAATAATACTTCAGCTCTATTGGGATCGCGAAGAAATAACATCGGAAAGCAAATTCTCTTCTTTCTCTTTGTCGCGCAAAAATCCTGACGATCCTTTAATTTTACTCGTAGATATTATCGACAACACTTTTTGGATGATATACGACAGGCGGCTATAGACATCTCACTTGGGTCGCCTATCGACGTAGAAAACATGAAAGCCGAATGGTCCGACTGCGTTAAGATTGTCGATAATTGTTGTCTCGAACTCATTCCCGCGAAACCACCGAATATCGATCTCCAAATAGCGACAGATCCCGAATTTCTGTACGCCAATGCTATGTTTCAGTTAACAAGGTTCGTCGCATCTCGTTTGGTTTTTTTTTTTTTTTTTTTCGGTTGCGATTTTTAGCAGTGAATTACAAATTTTATGCATTTTCTTGGCCTTTGCATGGAATTAAAAAAATATATTTTGCACTTTTTCCAATCGATTATTAAACCGCTTGAGTCGTGTTTCGGAATTTAATTAAACAGTAATAAGTAATAATCTTAAAGTTATAATTTAAAAATTAATCACGTACTGAAATCGAGAATTTTGAATTTGTCGTTTTGCAATCTTTGAAACTATCGGAGTAATAAGGTTCGATACGAAAATTCGTGATAATAGTTCGCGTAGGTAAAAAATTCCAGTAGTCGTTCAGTCGGTGGCGACGGAAACAATAACAATCGATCACAATCAATAAATCGATCGATGGATATATATTTTATTAAAAATATACTGAAGGAAGTTGAGTCGCCAAATTATTAGCGATTTTCGCTAAAATATGATTGTCTCTTCAGCCGATAAATTTTTTTTTTAATTCTATCGCATTGGAAAACATTTGAAAATTTTTCCTGCCGATCGAAATTTAAAAAAGAATCTTAATTCGGTTCCAAGTAAACCGTTTATTTAATTATTTTTATTTTATCAAACAAATAGCATTAATTGACAAAAATCATACTCAACGACTATAATTAATGATATATAATTTTTTACTCTCATCTGTAACATTCATACGTTAAATCAATGTTTGCCGTTTTTTTTAAATCCCTATAATCCTCAACAGAACTTAAAACAGTTTTATTTTTTATAAAAAAAGAATATACGCGATGGATAATTTTTTTTAAATTCATTGATTAATTCTAAAAAAAAAAATTCATTTAAATTTGTATTTCAGATATTATTTGAATCGATTCAAAGACGTGTACCGACAGGCGAGCATCGATCTGATGCTCGGGAAACCAGTGAGCGAAGATATGTTTCAAGAGCGCACCGAGGAAGAAGACAACGCGGCGACGGCTTTCCACGTTAAATTATTAATCGAGGATTGCAAGAAATTGTTGATACCGGATCCGGAAATTATTCTCGGCAGTTGGGGACTCATCGACGCCGATCCTGTGTACGTAACTTTCGTTTTTCTAATTCCACGCCGACGAACCATTTTTTTTTCACAATATCGTGACTCCTCTTTGAACATTACAAATTTTTTATTTTTTAAAATTCATAAATATGATATTAAATTATTATTTTTATTAAAATTCAAACGGAAATTTTTAGGTTTTTTTTTTTAATAAATTGCTACGAATTAGTTTTACGATATAGAAAAAAAAAAAATAATGAAATAAAAAGGTTTTACAGCTCTAGTCGCTTTTTCTCGAACAAAACTGCTGCGATTTTCGATATTAATCGAAAAAAAGAAGAAAAGTACATTTTGGATTTTGTTAAATTTCATTATATTTATTTTTCTACAGCACCGGAGATCCAAGCGAAACGGAAATGGACACTATACTGATCCTGACGAGGGACAGCTACTGCGTAGCGGATTACGACGATCAGATCGACAAAGTGACGAATTATCAACGTGTTTCGTTGTCCGATATCGTTATGATTGAGTTTGGACAGCCGGAGAGTGGCGTTTCGTTGTTCAAGAATAAACAGCACCATTGCATAAGAATCAATTACAAGATATCGTGCGAATACGGATACTTTCACATGTTTCGCAGTACGAATTTGCGTTTCTTCAATAATATGGCAGTGGTGATAAAAACCGAAGAGGAAACGATAGGTAAACAAAGAGATTGATAATCGCACGTTCAATTATTAAAAAAAAAATCAATAAATGGATTACAATCGGTCAAAATAGAATTCAATAGATGAATTTCCGTAATAAAAAAAAAAATGCCAGTAATGAATATCAGTAATTAAAAAAAGGATTCAACAAACTAATGTTAATAATTTTTTTTGACGCGCAAATATTTCTTGGAAACCGTAAGATCAAAATTAAAGTTTCTTTCTCAATTGCAGAATCTCTGAAAGCCATCTGCGAGGCTTTCTCGGTGGCCGTCGAGATCGCGGGACTCCCAACGATCCCAATAGCGATGAACGTCGCTCTGGACAAACGAACGAGCAAAACCGTCAACGTTAAAGGATCCACTGGTCTCTTAGACATTTCTTCATTTCCGCAGTTAACGAGAAACGTATCGGAGACCCAACTTTTAGCGTTGAAGAGCGCAGGTACCCCAATTTATTTTCTACTGCTTTCTCAATGAAATATTAATAAAAAAGTGAAAAAAAAAAAAAAACATTTTTCAACAACAAAAAATTGATTTCAGGTACAAAAGCCTTAAGTAACATGTCGGAGCAGTTTAGCAAGTTGAATAAATTCGGTCACACGATCGCCGGTAAGAAGAGCGGCGATACGGCGATCAGAAGCGATTCGACTGTAGAAAAAAATAAAAAATCGAGCGAATCTCGAGTGGCGAAACCGATGTTTACCGTCGGGAATCGCGACATTGAAGGAAACAGAAAATCGCGCAGTAACAGCGGCAGTAGCGCCAGTAGTCACGATTTCAATGAAAGACTTACGATGGAAAGCAACGATCTCGAGGATACGGACAGTCCGTCGCGTGCCTATGCTTTGTCTCTTGGAATTCAATCCGATATTATCGATAACAAAAGGAATTTTCAAGAAAATCCGAATCGCACTTTCGATGGTTTTAATCTCATTCCGCCCGTCAGCGGGGAGAGATGCAGTTCTACGGGGCATATCGATAGGGCCGGTGCAACGACTCCGGAAATAACGATTCAAAGCGCTGTTGATAACGCCGCAACGGAGGATAAGGAACGCGCTGTACCACCGTCGAGCTTAAATCTTCCGAAGAACATCAGCCACTCCTCAGGCGAAGTTGATAACAGAATACCAGTGACTGTTGGCGATAGTTGTTTGCAGGTAAATTAGTAAAAAAAAAAAGGCAAAATGTTCGCAAAAAACGTTACTGCTTTTCTGAAAATTCGTAAAAAGAAATGAAAACTGTTCGCAAAATGCTCACGAATTTTATTTACATTTTATCAAAGAAAAAAAAAATTATTGTTTTCATCGAATTGTATTCCTCGCGTATCTATAATTACAGGCGGACGACGGAATGTTACACGAGAAGAAACGTTCAAATTCGGAACAGGATTTGGCATTGAATATAACATCGTCGCAGAGCGAATCAGCGCTGAAATCGATTAAAAACAATATAACGAACGTGGCGAGTCCCGTCGCGACAACGGCGAAAGAGATACTATCGCCTTTTTCGAAATTCGCCAAAGGCGTGCAGACCTTTGGGGCGAATCTCGATCCCAGAAAGCTGAAGACCGGAGGACAGGTCGGCATCGCGAGAAATCTATCGGATCATCACTTGGATCAGCGGCAGAAGCTTCAGGAACGCTGGGAAAATTGCAGGTCACACCTGATCGCTCTTTAAAAAAATTAGCCGCTTTAATTCCACTATCGATGAGAAACAATTCGCTTCAGGAATTTTCCATCGGCTAAAAAAGGAAATGAGATCAGAATTTCTTTGTTTCCTTCGACTATCACTTCTTTATCTCGTTAACTACGGACGCGAGCAGTCAAAATATTTATTTTATTTTATCGTCAATTAAAAAAAAATCATTAATCGTTATTTCGGATCTGCGATAACTTCTTAACGACGTTAAAATCAAATGAATTCATTTTACAAAAATACTTCTGAGTTCATCGTCTACGAGATAAGAAATGAAAACGCCGAAAGAAATCTCTCGAGAACACCAAAATCTTACGCAAGTGCTTTGTAAATCACGCAATGATCTTTTCGTTGAAATTTCTAATATCGATCTTTCGATTGATATTAAAAAAAAAAAATGAAAAATTCGAGAGGTTTTGGGGCGAAGGCGACAGTATTTGCAAAGTATTTCTAGAATTTTTCCCGGAGAGAGTAAAAATCGTTTGTATGCGCGAAAAATAGTATTAGTTCCGCTGCAACGGCTCTTTACTTCGAATCGCAAGAGCAATGAAAAAAAAGGTAATTTTGTTCTCCTAATCCGCGTTTCAATCTGTGTGTCGTATGTTCCCCGCTATTCCTTTCTCAATATTTTTTCATTTATTCCGATTTATCTGAGAAACAAAGAAAAAAAAAACCACTAAAGCGATCAGAGTACAACGCAAATTATCGTAAAGTACAACCTTCGAGTCAATATTTAAAAAAATCGATGCTAAATTGAATCGATGGAAAAAAAAAAAGAAAAAACCTCAACGACGTTTGTCATTGTCGTAATTAGCAGCGAAGATAATCTTTAATTAGCGGAACGTCGTTGAGAAAGTATTTTGTACGTATCGTACGTAACTACGTAGAACGGCGATTAACGTAAAAACAAAAAAAGAATCTCTTGCCGCTTTTATACTCTACATAACCGGTTCTTTGCCAAAAAAAAAGAAAAAAAAAATCACAATGAAATACATCTTCGCGCGATGTTTTTAATTTTTTTTTCAAGTTCGCTATGAAACTTTACATGAAGCAATTAAAAAAAAACTGAGAAAAATATTTTACCAGAGAAACGAAAAAGACAAAAAAAAGTATTACGTTCAGCGATTAATTAATATTATTAGTTATCGTCCACCGAATAATATTATTAGTTTAATTTTTTTAATCGTTTTCATTTTTCAATACTCAAAAAATATTAATGAACTGAAGAGAATTAATGAATTATTAATAATCAATGTAATTAATATTACATTGCTATTATTAGTTATTCCATCAATTGCGAATAAATTATCGTTGCCAACGGCCGGAAACTTGCGCGATCGATTGTGTACATAAAAAAAAAACAAAATGTGATCGTATCGCATGTAAATTACAAATGCCGAATTTCCTCAATCCAATAGTTATAATTTATTTTGCAAAAATTTTCATTGTTATAGAACCATTTAAAAAAAAAAATTATTGACCGGAAGCGAAATGCGATTTCCCGTGTTTTCGCACTTAAAACAATTAACAGTCGTGAGTTCCGGGCGTTCCTACATTTCTTCTATTTCTGTACAGTATTAATTTTTTTTTTTTTATTTTTCTTTAGTTTCTCCGTAACGCGCAACTGCCCCCCGCTGACAATTGTTTTACACGCATTCATAGAACGCGAGCGATAAAAAACAAATTAAATAAATAAAGAAATAGTAGTCTGTGATCTTAAATTAGTAACGTTAGCTGAGCACACAGTCGACTCGATGTTTCCGCGGCTGATAATCGGATATCCGCGTTCCCCCGCGACGGACAACGCAACATCTTTCGTCACCGTTTCGTTGATTATTATAGCTTTGTGGAGTTTCGATTTTTGTCGATTCATCCGAAGATTAACGAGTCGTAGAATATTTTATTAAATGTACATAGATATTGTAGTACAATAATTCGAAAGGAAGGTATCGTCGCCAAAAGTACGATTCAGCGATAATTTCGAATACTTCGCAATATGACTAAAATCCGAAAAATTTCTATCATTTGGAAAGTCCTAAGAACATTGATTTTCGTTAAATATAATTCCAAAATTTCATTAAAAAATGTTAATTTCATTCTTTTTAATTTGGTAAAAAAATATTTTCAACACATCCGGTAGGCGAACCTTTTTTTTGCAGCCGATTCCTTAATTTTTCGAATAACGTATGAATGTTTTTTATTTTTATTTCTAATTTTCAAAAATTCCAGTTTCTCGAAAAAAAAAAAAAAAAAATGGTGATATCTTTTTCGACATTATTGCGCAAAATTGATGTTATTTGTACCTTTGCTATGATTAATTTTTTTTTTGCAGTTGTTTATCGCGCTAAGTATTTGAAATTCTCTCTGAATCTTACGATTGGTTCGTATTATAACGATACACCGTTTGTGATCCATTTAATTTTCATTAAAGTTGCGTACTTAGAATTACGGTGACGAAGGATTATATTCGATTAAAAAATAATATAGTTGCTTTTAAAGTGGCTTGTCGGTGTATTCGAGTAAAATAAACGATAAAATTTATTTAAAGTTGACGATACCGACTCGACGTTCCCGACGAATTAAAAAATCGATCATTAAACAAAGTTTTTCTAGTTATCAGTGTCTATATACGAAGTATAACATCGCATAGAAAATCCAAAAGTTCTCTTCAATCTTCCGAGTTGATACTCGTTATTTATCCATTTCTTATGCATCTCGGAGGATTAAAGTTACTTTAACGTATTTTGTAGCGTAAAAGTAGGGGCTGTAAATGTGCACACTGTGTGTGTCCCCTGTGCCACTGCGTTTAACGATTAAGTGTTGATATATGAAATTGTATCGCGAACCAAACGATCATTACGATGATTGTTAGCAGATAAAGAATAGATACCGCAATAAAAAAAATAGAGGCAATTAATGATTGATGTTGAGATTTTTTTCACAGCGACAGACAAAATCCTATAAACTTCGCGGCAGCAACGATTTCGCGCCGAATTACGAACGAAATATTAATTAAAAAAAAAACAATTCCGTTTCTCGAATATTCCTGACGAAATCGCGTCTGAAAAATATACATCGAATTTATTTATTTTCCAAAACCTTTTATTGCAAATTAACAATTTTTTTTCGAGTTATTAAGCGAATAACTCGGGTTATTGAATTCAAATTTTTTTCGTATTGTTTCTAAATTTGTCTCCTCGTTACGATTAGATACATCGATTAAATCGTCGAAAAAGGAATAAATGAGTGAAAATACAAATTACGAAGCAGATTTAAAAAAAAAAAAACAATTTATTACAACATTGGAAATCGAAACTACAAGATATGCAATTGAGTGCTGATTATCGTTGATTTACTCGTGAATGACGATGAAGAAAAAAAAAAGAACGAAAGATTTGCCGGCATCGATGATCGTTGTTCATTCGAGAGCAAAATATTTTTGGAGTAATTCCTCGTAGATATCTTTATCGCTTTTGAGAAACAGGCAAAATATTACTTTATCTACTTTGTCCGGATTCTCCAGTAGAAAACGCTTAACCGTCGACAGAGCGATTTTCGCCGCGGCTCGCTGAGGATATCCATAGACTCCCGTCGATATGCACGGAAATGCTATTGTGCGAATTCCATTTTTTACCGCGCGACCCAAACTGTTCTCGTAACAATCTTGCAGCTCGTCCGGCTTTTCGCCTTTGGGTCCGACTGTGTGGATCACGTCTGAAAAATTAAAGAAACTATTTGTGACGAAAATTTTCACACGAAAAAAAAACAATGTTTTTTTTTTTTTTTCGAGATTTTACTGCTGGAATGTCGCGCGATCTTTTACACGAGTCGAAAGAGGGGTCCGGCAATTTCCGGCAAAAAATTACTTTTTATTTATTTTTATATGCAAAATAATATCGAATAACTAATTCCATGCGATCTTTTCCTCGCAAATAGTATTTACGATGTTTTTTTTCCATATAAAGTAAATCGAAAGAGTGTTTTTGCGTAAAACATGATCGGTAAACGGAATTTTTGGAGGTTAGGTGCAGCAAAATACGAATCAGTAAGATACAAATAGCGAGTTTGTCGTTTTGCCGTAATAAGAAAGTTAATTCGATAAAAGCGAAGCGGTTTAACAACGAACAAAAAAAAATTGAAACATCGTGAAAAATAAATGGAAATAAAATTTTATGAAAATAATTTACATTTTCTAAACATATGCACAGTGTTTCAGAATGATAACTCACATTTAGCTGGGAGCTGATATCCTCCAGTTATCTTTGCATTTCCAACTTGGCAGCCGCCAAGACTTGCGCACTCTTTTTTTAGACTCGGACCGGCGGCTCTGTGGATCGCTCCGTCAACTAGAAAATGTAATAAAGAATGAATAAATGAAAAAAAATGGTGTAAAAAAAAACAAAAAAAAAAAATTAAAAAGATAATATCACCTCCTCCACCGCCCATGAGGCTGGCATTGGCGGCATTGACGATAGCGTCAATCTCCAGCGAAGTAATGTCTCCTTGCCACATAAAAATTTTGCTCGCCAATGCTTCGTCTACTTTTTGAATAGCGTCTTCGCTTGTTTTAGGGATGGTTTCCTTATTTTTCTTCCAGTATTCGCACCAACTGATTATCTGATCGGTCGTCGTTGCGTTTATCTGATAATGACTTCGTTTTTCCTCCAACGGCATATTCAAAAATTTCTCTGAGATAATATCGACGATTTCAACGATTATTTACACGAATTCGTCGATTGGCGCGATCGTAATATATTAATTCGCGTACTCACGTTTTTCCTCCTCGACGGACATTGTCGGTGAACGATCGGGCGTTGCGGTCGAACTGTTTTTGCAGAATAACTTGTCACTCGCGATTATCAGCAGATTTTTGCACAATTTTTTCGTCACAAATGCCTGAAAGGATAAGACAGGAAAGTTGGCTTACACGAGATCAGTCGTGACATCGAAACGCCGCGCAAAAATCACGATCTTACGTTGAGCTTTAGCATTTTTTTTTTTCTTCGATTCAACACGGAACGGAATAACTATTCTTCCCGTTCGTCCGATCGGCCGACGCTTCGATGTTTGTTTTTTTTTCGTTAACAAAATATATTTAACGCGGGGACTTACGTGATTCGCAACGACGCTGTTGCTTCGGAACGACGCGAGAAAATCGACGATGCGGAGATTCAACAACTGTTCTTTATTTTCGATATGATCTGCTCAATCGGAAATGAAATAGTGAGGCGTCATCGGCACCGGTGCAAAGTTTGATCGTTCGACCCAACTCAACCCTTTAAGCCCCTTCAACCCCCTCTCTTCCGCTTTATCGCGTTTCTGCGCGGCAATTTCGTCGCGAAGATAAGAGAAGAATTTCATGATATACATAGCGCCAAGTTTACGGATTTTGAACTAAAGATTTTTCTTTTTTTATAATCGAATTTCATCGACATATTGATTGGGGGCATTTTTCACGCGTAACGAAAAAAAAAAATAGCGGATAATCGGATTTAAGTGGAACTTTATTGATAAGAAAGTAGATATAGAACCATTTGGGTATTAGTGTGTAATAACATCATCGGTATACAAGTTATTTTATTATTATTTTGTTTTTTTTTTCTCTTAGGAATCGAAACATAAATTTATTTGTTATTCAAGTCCTCTTGCCAAGCGCCTTATGAGTTTGTTCCGTTTTTTTTTGCGCCGCTATTTCCTTCTGTTTTTTTTCGTCGTCTCGCCGCTTAGCCGCTTCTTCTCTTTGCTGTTTAATTATCGCTAGTCGAGCCAAATCCGCCCGCGCCTCGTCCGTTTTACCGGCGGCGTGGAGCTTCTGATAATTAGCTTGCGCCCGCTGCTTCTCCAATTGTTCCCTAAAAAAAAAATTTGGTTTTGTTTTTTTTCGAAATTTTTTTTTTTTCATTTTTTTTTTTCTCGTGAAAAAATTACCTTTCTCTTCGGGACAATTCTGGTTTTGACGATTTGGCTAACGTCTCGTTGAGTTGAGACAATTTTTTTGCTTTTTTCTGTACCCTGTTAGGATTCTCTACTTCAATCAAGTTTTCGACTCCCTTTGCCTTTCCCTGTAACGAAATTTTTTTTAAATTGTTTTTCATTTTTTTTTGGCGAATAGAGTAATTTTTTGTATGAAGATACGAATGGCTACCTCCGTTTCCGAATCAGAGTCAGTTTCGCTTTCGCTATCCGATCCGGAACCATCGTTGACCTTTTTGGCTTTGTCGCCGCTGGCCTTAGGATCGTCATCCTCTTCGCTGGATGAATCGCCTCCTTTCGTTTGCTGCAATCACCCAATCGTTTCCTTCACTCTCTTGTTAGGATCGACGACCATTTTTATTAATTTTTTTCTCGACTTTTTTTTTATATCTTTTTGTTTAATTATGACTCAATTAACGGTTAAAACGTTACAGAAACATCGACAACAAAAAGCGGCAACAGAGATTTTGATTTTATTCGCGATATTGACCGAACAAAGGACGCCCCGACCTTGAATACTGTACGAAATTAATCTCCAATGTCGTCGTGTCGGCGCGAGAGGGGTATAACCTATAAAATACTGACTCTCCACTTTCGTTTCTCCTCGTCTTGTCGTCGTTGCTCCTCCAATTCCTCGGGACTGGTGAAATGACGATTCCGGCCCTTGTGATTAACAAATTTACCTGAAACAATCGTGAAAAAAACCACGCAACGATCGGGGGTAATGAAGCGATATGCGATGGAGAGTCACTGGGCACCGAGAGGGGTGAGGGCCATTGAACGGTAGTTGTACTACGTTTTTTTTTTTTTTAAGCAACAGAAGAGAAAAAAAACGTGGTAGAGTTTTTCTTTCGGAGTGGATAAATAAACGAGGCGGTGTCCGAATGTTTCGATCGTTTAGCGTAATTATTATCCTTACCGCGTGGCATTTTATCGTCGACCGGACTTTCCTCGTGATCAGCCGGGACTATTGAACTATTTTATTCAATTTTATCTTTCACTTGAATTCGAACGCTTTTGTTTGTGACGAAATACGAAGAAAAATCCTTTGACGTCGTCCGGGAACACTACGCTTATCTGTCCGCTCTCTCTACGTCAACCTCGTACGGCCTAAAGTGATCGGAAAGACGAAACTCCCCCCGCGACCGCCCGTTCACTTTCGATTGTTCGATAATCGATGTTTCTTTTGAAAATCGCGCGGGCGCTTCTGATTTTTAAAAACCGCTCATTAAGTATATCTCCTCTCGTGCGTTTGATTAAAAACAATAATGTTCTAAAAATGTTCTAAAACTTTTTATTTAAACTGTACATAAGTAATCGTATGTATATAAGTTATTTCAATATCATCTATGATGGTTTCTGAACCTTCGAATTTATAGATTCGCGTACTAATTTTTATAAGTTTCATTATAAATGGTATCGATATCACAATTCAATAGACTTGAGCGTGTCGCCGTCTCGTTCTCTAGCAAATAAAAAGTAATCTTAGCGATCGGTAAGTAGTAAAAAAAAAAGAAAAAAAAATGAACACCGCAATTTCGAGTGCTAAAAATCGTTGTCGATGCAACGAAATCGTAGTTTGAATTATCACAGACCTCGGGAGTACCTTGGCTACGAAATAATCAATAGAATGGTTATGAAACATTGAAAAGAAATTCTATGTATGGACTCTATGGCAGGCGACGATTATGCTGTACGCTCCTTATAAAGGCGTCGACTCGAATGAATCGTGCGACGGTGTGAAAACTAATGTATCAAAGTCCCATCCAAACCATTCGACGACCTTCCTGCGTAATACAAATATAATAAACTCGTTAAGGAAAATGAATAAAATTGTCTTTAACGGTGCGAAGGCCGCGGGATTTGTCATCGAAAAGTACACTAAAATGTGTTTATAAATGCGAGAAAAAAAATGTACGATAAATCGACGTTTTTGTTGGTGAAAAATTGTTTTCATTATATGTTGCTGTTGGGGTCGAATTTTATACAGCATTTTATAGTTACGTAGGGTATTCCGAGTTCGAAATCATTTCGCGGCCAATATTTCAGTACTGCCGTCTGATGAGGCTTTTCATCTTTGACCGAAAAATAAGCGAACAAAACCGCTGCTGTGTAACTCGCTATGAATATAAATAGGTGCCACAGAGCGTGAAGATACGGAAAATTAAGATTAAGCCACGTGTCGCAGAACAAACGATCGTTCAGCCAACAGGTAACCGCGAGAACCCAAACGGCACCGCAACGAACTCCCAAACGATAAACTCTCGAAGATGTTGTTCTGAAAAATAAATAAATTCTTTTTACAAGTGCAGAGGACCGCAACTTGAATTTTTTCTTTATTTATTTATTTTTTTTTTTAATGCGTCAAACTCGTATATCCCGTCGGATCGGCTGGGAGAGAATAATTAATTGGGCGGTTTGCTTTGTGCGCATTGCGATGTAATTAAACTGAAAAGAATGGAACAAAAAAGTACGGAGAAAAATAATAAAAATATTACTGCTCCGCATCTCGGGTTTTTTTTTCTGTAATATTTATAGAGCAAAAGAAATGCGCTTATAGATAAAATGGTTTTAATTACGAGAAATCAGTCTAAAAATTTTAATTTTCAGGGTTTTTAACTTACGTTTACCAAAAAAAAACAAAAGTATCGATTGCTGCAATTAATTGTGGAAAAATACTGTTTTATATTTCTTTCGCGCCGCACCGCCGGGATACGCTGTGCACAATATTCTAAACAAAAAACGACGTATTTTAATTACCTTTTAAGTTCAATGAACATAAATCCAAATGCAGGAATTCCAAGAGTCATCAGAGCAAATGCATTTATTGCAGGATATACGAGCGCCAATCCCGTCGCTCCGATCGTAGGAATTATCGCGAAAATTGAAAAATTTTTTCTATTGTTTCTGAATATTCTTGGAAAGTATCTTCTCGGAAAAAACATGCATAAGCCGGCCATGTAGACCCACAATATCGCCAACTCGTCCAATAGCTGACCTGCGATATTACAACAAATTTATGAATTAAAAATTACAATAATTATTTTTGTATGTAATTTTTCATAAATATAAAAATAATAACATAAAATTAATAATATTTGTTGGAATCTTAATAATAATTATAATTATTATTTAAAAAAAAATGAATAATAATTACAATTTTTTTTAATGAAAATAATAATAATGACTGCAATAATTTTTGTAAAAAAAATCAAATTTGAAAAAAATCAAATAAAAAGCTTTGTCTTACCTATCAGGGACAGAGTGGCGTGAAAGTAAGCGCTGCTTATGCCAACTACCATTAGCAAAAACCAAATAACATGAATGCCGGGATTGACGAATCTTCCGTAATCTCGAAAGAGGTGCATTAGAACCGGAGGAAGCAGCAGAAATAGTACGTTACTCAACTGAAGCAAAAATCACATGTACTTAAATATGATTATGAGAGACAATAATGGATTGACGATGAATAAAATGATTTAAACAATTTAATAACATACCGTATTCATGAATTCTGCAATGCTGGGAGAAATACTGTAATTTCCTTCGCACCAATCCACCGGAGAACTACCCGCTTCGAGGGGTTTCCACATTTTTTAATTTTTATTTATTTTTCACTTATTTACGAAAAAATGCTAAATACTCCGCGATAAACACGTTGAACCGCAAAGGAACGACGACGCTCGTGACACGATTACGGTAATTCGTAACTTCGAAGAATAACAACGAGATCTCGATTCTGCGAAAACATCGACGATAAATAAAAAAAATTCGCTCGTCGCTTCGTCGTGTCTTGTATAATGAGTGCGTCAAACTGCGCACCACGTTTCTCTTTGTTGACTTCTAAACAATGCGCGTAAGCTGCACAAACGTCAAACTCAGATGTTGTGCGCGAAATTTTTCGCACGACGCTCGTAAAGCTATCCGGATTTTACCGATAATTGGATAGATTTTAATCGCGTTTGAGAACCCGTCGAAATACGTCCCGGGATACGTTGTTCCGAATGAGCGCCGACCACGAACTTTTCTCTCTTTCTTTCATTCGTTGGGGTGGCCTAACGCCCGCGGATGTCGGCAGGTGCCCGGTACCTTTCAAATAAACATGGTCGTCGTACGATGGATATTGTTGTTAATAACAGTTTACGCGTCTATCATGTGTTAAGATAACAATAAAGTTGTAACTTTGCGTTAAGCAAGAATATCGTTATTTATCGTTAACGATAATCGAAAAATACCCGCCAAATATTCCGCAACGATACAGTGTTTACGAAAGCTAACCTGCAAAAGTGTTTTTATAATATTTTTAACAAGAGATATTATTATTAAAAAATCGAAATGTATTCAATATGCAAGAGTACTCATCCGGCAACCGGTGTGGAACACACGATAACGTGTTACTTCTTCAATCGGACGGAAAAATGTTTGGTTGTCGCGGGCGCCAATATCATCCGAGTCTTTCGTCTTATACCCGACGTCGACGGCACACGGAGAGAAAAATTTTCAGGTAACAAAAACATCGGAATAAATTTTTTTTTTAAAATTGATAAAAAATATTCGCGGCCATTTTTATGCAATTAAACATTTTTTTTATCGATTTTTTTTTCACTCAATCACATTCTTTGTGTACCAACAGATACACGTATGCCAAAAATGAAATTGGAGTGTCTGGGACAGTATACGCTGCAGGGAAATGTTATGTCCCTTCAAGCCGTCCATTTGGTCGGATCGCAGAGAGACTCGCTGCTCGTCAGCTTTCGCGATGCCAAACTATCAGTCGTAGAATACGATTTGGAAACTCATGATCTTAGGACCGTGTCACTGCATTACTTTGAAGAGGAAGAGATGAGGGTAAAAACTCTGATTTTTTTTTTTATATAATAACAGCAATAATAAGTTTTTTTTCTCTGAGTATCGCATCATTTCTCATTGAATAATAAACATGGAATTTTCAATTACATTTTGTTTTTTTTTTTTTTCCAAGGTGAGACAAAATATCAGTTTTATTTTCCATGTTCCGTCATAATGTTTTCATCATTTTCATGAAAAAATAGATATTATTGGAGGAATTCATTGATTTTACGAAAAAAAAAAAAATTCTCTGAAAAACAATGGAAAATTGTTATATTATTATTATTTTATGTATAAAAAACATTGTATTGAAAAAAATGATACTTTTCATGGTATTTTTTATTTATTTTAGGACGGCTGGACGCATCACCACCACATTCCGATAGTACGAGTAGATCCCGAGGGAAGATGCGCCGTTATGCTGGTTTACGGTCGGAAGTTAGTAGTTTTGCCGTTTCGCAAAGATCCGTCATTGGACGACGGGGATTTGATGGACAGCGCAAAGATGAGCGCTTATGCAAAAACTCCTATACTATCATCGTATATGATAGTCCTAAAAACTCTCGAGGAAAAAATGGATAATATAATAGATTTGCAATTTTTGTACGGATACTACGAGCCGACGTTACTTATACTCTACGAACCCGTGCGAACTTTTTCCGGGTAAGAAATCCTCGCGGGTTACATAGATAATTTTTTCACATTTTACAATAATAATAATAATAATCTCGATATCGTTAACGATTATTTAATTCCTCAGACGAATAGCCGTTCGTCAGGATACGTGCGCAATGGTCGCTATATCGTTAAACATTCAACAAAGAGTCCATCCAATTATTTGGTCCGTTTCGAATTTACCGTTCGATTGCTGCCAAGCGGTACCGGTAAAAAAACCTCTCGGCGGTACGCTGATAATGGCTGTTAATTCGTTGATATATCTTAATCAAAGTATTCCGCCTTACGGCGTATCGCTGAATAGTCTCTCCGATACGAGTACAAACTTTCCTCTCAGTGAGTATCCAACATTCCCGTTTTTTTTTTTTTTTTCGGCACAACGTGAAGTTTTTTTGTATTACGCGGATTTATTTCGTTTTGCAGAACCGCAGGAAGGAGTTAAGATGAGTCTCGAGGGCGCGCAGGTGGCTTTCATTTCTGCCGATCGTTTGGTAATTTCTCTGAAAACCGGAGAGCTTTACGTTTTGTCGCTATTCGCCGATAGCATGAGATCCGTTCGCGGTTTTCACTTCGACAAAGCCGCCGCCAGTGTACTGACCTCGTGTGTGAGTATTTTTCGTATCGCGGCGTACTATCGCGATGAACCCAATATTTTTTAAATATTTTTTGCGTAATATAGAGAGTTTAAGCGTTTGAGAGTTATTAACAAAATCGAAAAAAAAAAAATGCAAGAAATCATCCGACAACTAACTTTTTTTTTCAGAAATGAATTCGTAATTTTCCTGAATATACATCGATTTTTTTTTAATTTTAGTAGTTTTTATTTTTATATGTATGACAAAATCACGAATTTTTTATGTTTTCGCTAAAAGACATACGAATTTTTCGAAAAACAGAATTTTCAAATATTCGAACAAATTCTATGAATTAAATAATTCGAATTTTTATTTCATTGGGATTCTAATAGTAATTTTTTTTAGGTTTGCATGTGTGAGGAGAACTATCTGTTTCTCGGTTCGCGTCTCGGCAATTCGCTGCTTCTTCGTTTCACGGAGAAAGAACCGGAGGCGGTGCACCAAGTGGAGGACGTCGAGGACGACGAAGTCGAGATAACGTTGGACGACAACGACAGCGGCGAGACACCCGCGAAAAAAGTTAAACAGGATACTCTCGGCGATTGGATGGCTTCCGATGTATTGGATATCAAAGATCCTGAAGAACTCGAAGTGTACGGCAGCGAGACGCAAACGTCGATGCGGATAAGCAGTTACATTTTCGAGGTATTTATTTATTCAATTTTTAAGATACCAACAAAACTATTGATACTTGGCGCTTCCTTAGAATACGAATAGAAAAAATTAGTTTTGCCAAAGTAAAGTCGCGCGAAGTATTTTTTTTTATTTTACTACTCGTTTCCTATGATTTCGCTCTTTTTTTTTAACGATATGAAAAACTTTTTTGAAATGAATTCCTATTTTTTGGAAAGCAATTTAAAACTACTCAACGATGTCTTTTAGATTTTTTGGCAAAAAAAAATATTTTCATTTTTTTATATATTTTATATATTTATTATATAGAAAAATGTTATCGTAACAGAAAAATCATTAATTTTTTTTTCGATTTTTTTTCGAGGTATGCGACAGTTTACTTAACATAGGTCCGTGCGGAAACATATCGATGGGAGAACCGGCATTTCTGTCGGAAGAATTCTCTCACAACATCGATCCCGATGTGGAACTTGTAACGACATCCGGTTACGGAAAGAACGGAGCGCTCTGCGTGTTACAAAGATCCGTGCGACCGCAGGTTGTCACGACTTTCGAACTTCCCGGCTGCGAGGACATGTGGACGGTTATCGGCTCTTCCAGCGCCGAACAACTCACGAAGGGCGAGAATGAGGGACAACACTCTTTTTTGATTCTCAGTCACGAGGATTCTACGATGGTAGATACATATTTTCTTCATAAATCCTTAAGGGACGAGAATTTTTAGGTGAAAATATAATTATCGGAAGTTTCTCGATGGACGCCTCAAAAAGCGTGACGACCCTTCAGAAAATTCATTTAAAAAATTCGCAGTGTCTAATAATTCTCACAAAATTGCTCATGTTTTTTCATAGAATTGTTGTAACTATACGCAGATGTATCCACTATTTAAAAAAATTGGTATTATTCATTTACTTATTTACATATTTACATACTTACTTATTTATTTACTTTTTTACGTACTTACTTACTTATTATAATTTGATTTGATTTATTAAGGTCTTACAAACGGGTCAAGAAATTAACGAAGTCGAACAGAGCGGATTCAGTACTCAAGGAACAACAGTCTTCGCGGGAAATCTCGGTGCGAACAGATACATCGTTCAAGTAACGCAAATGGGAGTGCGTCTCATGCAGGGAGTCGAGCAGATACAGCATATGCCGCTGGATCTTGGATGCCCTATCGTACACGCGAGTTGCGCCGATCCTTACGTAACTCTGCTCACCGAAGACGGACAAGTTATGCTACTGACCCTTCGCGAAGGTCGCGGTACTCCTCGATTGCATGCGCAACCCGCGGAGCTATTATTCGTAAGTGAAGAAACCAATTTCGTCGTAAACGCGAAACGTATTTCTTTTTTTTAAACGGCTTAACTTTCGCAGCGACCGCAAATAGAAGCGATATGCGCCTACAGAGACGTGAGCGGTATATTCACGAAGAATTTTATGGGAGAACCGGAAGTCGTCGTGCCGCAGGAAGATAAAAATCTCGAAGAACCAACAGCCACCGGCAATGTCGACAACGAAGACGATCTCTTGTACGGCGATGCGCCGGCTTTTCAGATGCCTATCGTACAACCGACGAAACCCCAAGAGGCACCGGCGAAGAAGCAACCGTGGTATGCCTTCTTGTCGTCTTGTTAAACTCGAAAACCTCTACTATACGATACGAAACGATTTTTATTTTAAATGGAATGAAAATACGCCGCGATTCGACTCTCAATCGGATTTTCCGGAATGGAATTTTCCAAATCATCTACCGTTCTACTGAGCATAATTTTTCGGATCATTTTCGGCCCAACAATTGTTACGCGACATTGCCATTTTTCAAAATATGTTTTTTGGATTTTTGTTCTTAATTTTTTTTTTTTTTTGCGATTTTTGCAATTCGCTATACAGATAAAACTCAAATGAGTTATTACGACCGGAAAAAATATTTCTTTAATAATGTATCATACATTTTTATAGATTAATAATATAGATATATATATTTTTTTTTTTCGACAAAAGGTAAAAAAAACGTTAAATTTTTTTATTCGATTTGGGGAATTCCTGTGTCAGAAATTTTTTTTTTGCATTGCCAAAACGCAGAATTTTAACGGTCGTCAAAGTTTTTCCGTAAAAAGAACTGAGATATATATTTTTTTCAACATATATCGGTTTTTTTCAGGTGGCAGAAACACATGCAGGAGATGAAACCCACGTATTGGCTACTCGTTTATCGGGACAGTGGAACGTTGGAGATTTATTCTTTGCCCGATCTGCGACTCTCGTATCTAATTCGCAATTTTGGTTACGGTCAGTACGTTCTTCATGACAGTATGGAATCGACTTCTCTGCACTCGTCTCAAGTCAACGAGATTCCGAATCGCGAAATGCAGGTAACGTATTAAGTTTCTTACGATTTTATTTTACTTAAACATTTTTACCGACAACTTTTCTTCGATATTTATCGATGAGACAATTGACTATAATATAAAAAACCAAAAAAAAAAAAAAATAGAAAGAAAAATCGCATAAAAAAAAAATTAATATAATAACAATGTCTTTTAATTTTTTTTACAACTCGTTTCTCATCGATTTCCCGAATCATTGGATATTTAATGTTCGTATTAACGTGTCTTTAGGTACGAGAAATATTGATGGTTCCTCTTGGACATCACGGAAATCGTCCGATGCTTCTTATTCGTCTCGACTCCGAACTACAAATTTATCAGGCGTATCGTTATCCAAAGGGTCATTTAAAGTTGCGCTTCAAGAAATTGGATCACTGCATAATTCCCGGACAACTGAAGTACGAAATTTTAATCCCCATTTTCGTCGTGCAGCGCTCACAAAAATTCGATTGTTCTTAATTAACGAATTCGCTTTTTATCACAGACCAAAGACGAAGCAGGAAGACGTGCCGAGTTATGTGGAAACGCGGACCAGTATGTTGCGATATTTCAGCAACATAGCGGGATACAACGGTGTCTTCATATGCGGCGATTATCCGCATTGGATATTCCTCACGGGACGCGGAGAATTACGAACTCATCCAATGGGCATCGACGGCGGTGTTACGTCCTTCGCGCCCTTCAATAATGTCAATTGTCCTCAAGGATTTTTGTACTTCAATCGAAAGGTTATTTATCATTTATCATTTATCATTTTTTTCAATATCCGAAATAATGATCGTGTTACAGGAGGAGCTGAGAATTTGCGTTTTGCCGACACATTTGTCGTACGACGCCCCTTGGCCCGTGCGAAAGGTTCCGCTGCGTTGTACTCCGCACTTCGTCACTTATCACGTCGAAAGCAAAACCTATTGCGTGATAACCAGTACCGCGGAGCCGCTGAAGAGTTATTATCGTTTCAATGGCGAAGACAAGGTAAACCATCGATTTCGATACTCGCATTTTCGTTTTTTCCCCACAATCCTTCCGTTTCCGTTTTTGGATTAAAAAACGCATCGTATTTTTTTCAGGAATTTACGGAAGAAGAAAGATCCGATAGGTTTCTCTATCCGACGCAAGAACTCTTCAGTATAGTACTTTTCTCGCCGGTCTCTTGGGAAACGATACCAAACACCAGAATAGAACTCGACCAGTGGGAACACGTTACGTGTCTCAAGAACGTTTCTCTTGCCTACGAGGGCACGAGATCCGGTCTAAAGGGTTATATTGTACTCGGAACAAATTACAATTATGGCGAAGATATTACTAGTCGCGGAAGAGTAAGTAAAATAAACGTTTTTTTACGGAAATATAAAACAAGAAAAAGAATTCATGATAATTTATACCATTGTTTGCCGATTCGCAGATACTGATTTTCGACATAATCGAAGTTGTACCGGAACCGGGACAGCCGCTGACGAAAAATCGATTCAAACAGATCTACGCGAAGGAGCAAAAAGGTCCCATAACGGCGATAACTCAAGTTTCCGGTTTTCTCGTCTCCGCTGTCGGGCAAAAGGTAATTTCTGCGTGCATTCGGCAGTTTCTTTTAATTCGTCGCGACGATTTGATGGAAAAAAACGAAAAATTTTACAATTGAAGAAATGGACGATTAGCCCTTTTTTTGGAATTTCATCGTAATGATCTATTTTTCTATTACAGATCTATATCTGGCAACTGAAGGACAACGATCTCATCGGTGTCGCGTTTATCGATACACAGATTTACATTCACCAGATGTTGAGCATTAAAAGTCTCATTCTCGTTGCCGATGTTTACAAGTCGATAAGTTTGTTGAGATTTCAGGAAGAATACAGAACGCTTTCGCTCGTTAGCAGAGTAAGAAAAGAAAATTCATTGATCATTGATTTTTTTTGAAAAATCATTTGTCTCGAATAATCCGATTGTCGTCTTTATGGTGCGTAATAACAGGGAATTTATGGTTTTCAATTAGGATTTCCGACCCTCCGAAGTTTACACGATAGAGTATCTCATCGACAACAGTAATATGGGATTTCTTGTTGCCGACGGAGAGAGTAACATAGCGCTTTTCATGTATCAACCCGAATCGAGGGAAAGTCTCGGCGGACAGAAACTTATAAGAAAAGCCGATTTTCATTTGGGACAAAAAGTTAATACGTTCTTCAGGATAAGATGCAAAGTTAACGATCCGTCGAACGATCGGAAACATTTCACCGGCGCCGATAGACGTCACGTTACGATGTATGGTGAGTGATCGCTGTTTTTTTTTTTTTTTTTTTTTCCGGTACTATAGCCGTAATGATGATTTTTTTTATACTTCAGCTACTCTCGACGGAAGTCTCGGATACATTCTTCCCGTTCCGGAAAAGACTTACCGAAGACTTCTCATGTTGCAAAATGTTCTCGTCAGTCACATTTGTCACATCGCCGGATTGAATCCCAAAGCGTATAGGTGAGTAACGCGCGTATATCAACCACTTTTTTTTTAGATCGCTTTTTCTTTTACAATCTTAAATTTTTTATATTTTAAAAAATTAGAAAAAAATCATAAATGATTTTTAAAAATTCTGATAATTTAGAAATAAAAGTGTGAATTATTAAAATTGTTTCCAATAAATTAGAAATGAAATTCTAAATCATTACAATTATTTATAATAAATGAGAAATGAAATTCTAGTCGAATAACTTTTAGTTTTCCATGGCGAAAATAAAACAAAAAATGATAGAAGTTTTGATTTTTCAGAACATACAAAAGTCACGTGCGGATGCAAGGGAATCCGGCGCGAGGAATAATCGACGGTGATCTCGTGTGGCGTTATCTACAGTTGCCGAACAACGAAAAGACCGAAGTTGCGAAAAAAATTGGAACTCGAGTACAAGAAATAATCGAAGATATAATAGAAATCGATAGGCAAACCGCTCATTTCTAAAAAAAAAAAAAATAAGACAAACGAAGTTTACCATCTAACGAAATCAATTTTTTTTTTCCTAATATCGACGATCGTTTAATTTGGGAATTGTACAAATTCTTTATGTTCCCGTATACGCGAATTTTCGATTAATCTTTCAAATTTATGAATTTTTGTACCATATATTGTATTTCTAAGGACATCACTGGTTCGGCAAGAAAAAAATAGACGTTTTTTTTTTCTTTAAAACGCCCTGAAATTTTTTTTATTCCGAATACGCGAGGAGTTCTTCTGTAATAGAAGAAAAGATGAGTATAAATTTAAATACGGGCCGCCGAATGAGTCGAAAAAGTTTGATTTTAAGAAGATTATCGACGACAGGGGGATTGCCAGGTGAGTTATTACGGGTATCGATTTAACAAACTCTGTTCGCGTGTCATCCGATTTACAAGCGAAATATACGAAAAATAAAGTTCATATCGACAAAAACTTATCATTTTCAATTGTAATCGCATATTTAACGATGTCAGGATCTCTGGAACCGACGCTACTGGAAAAACGTATATCCGATGCCTTCGCCGTCTTCGATAACGCAGGAAGTCATGAAGTCGATGTCAGGGAACTCGGAACTATCATACGATCTTTAGGTAAGAATTTGAAAAAAAAAAAAACTAAATTAACAAATAAACGATCTTCCCGTCTTTTTCGTGATTTTTCGATAGTATCTTTGATTCGCTGATAATTTTTCAGGTTGCGTCATAACGGAAGCCGAATTGCAAGAAATTCAAGTTCAAGTCGAAGATGTGGAAAACAATTGCGTGACGCAGGAGCGTTTCGTCGCCTACATGTCTAAAGCGATATGCGAACAGAAGTAAGTATCAGGATGGCAAAAATAAAAAATACAAAACATAAAAATCGTGTTTCGGGAGTTGCGGTCGATACGAAAACTTTTTACAGCGGACGTTAAAAGATGTAAATTAATGGTTCAGATTCAAACCCGCCGATCCGGAGGACCTGCTGAAGGCTTTTCAACTCCTCGACCCGGAGGATCACGGCTACGTGATGCGCGCGGATCTCGAGAAGGCAATGATGGAAATCGGTGAGCCGTTCACGAAAGACGAGATCGAGGAGATGATGGCTATCGCCTGCGATCCTCAGACGAACAAAATCAACTACGAGCATTACATCAATCTACTGATCGTAAGCAATGGATGCAATTCTCAAAAAAAAAAAAAAAACCGAAACGACTCATTGCTTTTCAGATAAAATTTCCCCGAGAAAAAAACGTATATGAAATCGCGAAAGATATGGAAGCGGCCAGAGTCGCTGCTTTGCCAAAAAAACGAAACCTTTTTCAAGAATTACCGTAGAAAAAACGTCTATTGTGAAAAACATTTTTATTGTTCGTTTTTTTTTTCATTTTATTACATTGGTAAAAAAAAATATATAATATTGATTTGCGATTATTTATATAGTTTCGAAAGTTAATTTATATTTTCGAAAGTTGCATTTATAGTTTTGAAAATACGGGCGATTCTCCTTTCGTCATTAGGGCGATTGCTGCATTGACGAAATCTTCGCTCTGTAGCATCGCTTCGTTTCGCAGCGCCTGTTTTTGAAGTAAAAGATACAATATTGTCCATGAAAACGCGAAAATAGTGTGCAGGTAACCGATCATTTCGGGTTTATTGCAGGTGGACTGATTAAACGATTTCTTCGGTTACTCACAATGTGGTTGAGACCCTCTTGAACGCTGTGATCCCGAGAGTACACCATACTTAACTTCGTTCCTTGAACCGCCACTGGACTCTTCTTCGAGATCTCTTCGGCCACCGCGATGGATTCTTCCAGAAGCCTGTAAAGTATATACGAGTTGCGTGAAAGCGGGCGAATCTCGAAAAAAATAATTTTTTAGAATCGCGATCGTTTTTTAACGATTTTTATAAATTATTTTTTCAAAATCGCAATGAATTTAAAAAAATTATTTTTTTGAATTCGCGGCGCTTTTGAAACAATGATTTTTTAATCGCAATGAGTTTCGAAATAATTTTTTTTTTTTTTTGTTTCGAAAAAGTGCCTTTAAAAAAATAAAATAGTAATCAAAGACAATCAATGTCCTCACTTCTCCTTATTCTCGAAAACTCGATTAACATAGCCGCATTCAAGCGCTTCTTTGGCGAGAAATTTGCGGCCCGTGTACGCGAGTTCGCGTGCCAAACTGTCGGATCCAATGACTTTGGGAAATCTCTGCAATGTTCCAACGTCCGCTGCCATCCCGAGATCGACTTCTTTTATTTGAAACCACGCGTCGCTCGTACAATATCGAATATCAGCCGCGGATGTCATGTCGACTCCCGCGCCGATACAGGCCCCGTGAACCGCCGCGATAACCGGCTTTTCGCACTTTCCGACATAATAATAATAATTATTGAGATATAATAATAATGATAATAAAAATATTACATTACTACGATATATCGAAAAAAAGATAAAGAAATTACCTTTTCGATAGAGGTAAACGCATCCTGATATTTTTTAACGATAATTTTAAAAACTTTCGCCTTTCTCGCGACATCGTCGTGTTCGGCGATTTTTTGCCCGAGATTTACGGCGCTTTGCAAATCGATACCGGCAGTGAAAAGCTTTCCAGCAGCCGACAAAACTATTGCCCGGCAGTCGGGATTGTCTCCCAATTCCTTAAAACAATCTCCGAATTCTCTGGAAAGTTAAGATCGCGCATTAAAAACGTGACGAATGCTCACTATTATTATGATTATTATTATTTTCATACGAAAACGTGTATCGAAAACGGCGTAAAATTACCGAAAATTTAGTGCAAACTTTCGGGGGTTTCGTTTTTTCGTTTTTTTTTTTTTTAAACATTACGATTTTTTTTAGCAAACGAAATATTTGGGGACTTCGAGACTTCGAATTTTTAATTAATCTCTAACCTTCAAAAATGTGAAGTTTTTATAAAATCGTTGATTTTTAAAATTATTTTTCGAAATTGGTGAACCTACTGCCACATTGTCGGGTTTAATGCATTAAGTTTCGCAGGTCGGTTCAGTTCGACATGGTAAACGAATTCCTTTGGCACAGTGACCGATAGTGTCTCGTACTTTGGAACGTTCATCGCGGTAGCGATTTGTGCTCTACGAATACCTTGAAATTCTGAAAATGACAATTTCACGTTGCACATCGATAACCGGGAATGAGAAATGTTTGCGTACCTTTAAAATCGTTCACAGGTTTACTCACGTCTGGTGACTACGTTAGCGGCAGTCAGTACCGCGCGACCACTGTTCATCGTGAGAAAAAATCAATAAATAACGAATAAAAAAGGGACGAAAAAACAAAAGCACTGTCTTCGGTCCAATGGAACAACTATGACTGGCAAAATCGATGAAACTTTGGTCCGTAAGATATTAAACGGAATCAGAAATATTATTATCGCAGAATCGCTATTACATCTCTCGGCTAACTGTGTGCTTTATGTTTACACGCTGTCCGTGTAATTGGGTACAAAGTCCACGAGTGCTAATACCACACGTGTACAGTGGCGACATCGCGAACTGTCGTTCGCGATTTTTTTTTAAATAATAAAATTCACGATAGCCGCGTTCTGTTTTCCGATTTTGTTAATTATTAACAAGAAAAAAAAAGAATCATCGAACACTCCGAAGAAGAGTCCATACGACGAAACAAAAGATCCAAATTTACGTATTATTAACGTTCATTTTTTTTTTTTTTGCGTCAATTTTATATTGAATTTTTTAACGCAAAAAACCTGAAACTTAACTCGAAATGTGACAAAAAAAAGTCCTCATTTTAAATTAATGGTAAACACATATAATCCACCAAAGTCTAAAGGAAAAACAGAATAGAGAGATACTTAACGATGCGCGTGCGCAACGTGCAATTGCTGCGATAAAAAAAAAAAAAGATCGAGAGGTAAGGATATGCGCGCGCAGCCTGCGATCGCCATTAGTTTCGAATTTAAAAAAAACACAAGAAAATAATAAAATTTGGAGATAGGATTTGCGATGAACGATATTCGTTGTTCAAATTGTACATAAAGACGATTTTTATTTTTAAATACTTCTTGGACACCGATACTTTTGTATGTGTAAGTGTACGTGTATGTGTGCGCAATCGTGTATCACGCGAATGACTGAGTATAATTATTTTTAAATCCCAATCATCGCCGTGACGTACATTTCATCGTCTGCAGAACGTCTGTCTCTCGTGTTTTATTTTCTTTTTTTACTGTGTAAATGTAATTCTGGTTAGGCGTTTACTTCATCACTGTACGTAAACCACCGCGTAGGCGCTATATGCGTTCGTTTATTCGGCATTGTTTCGGAGAGTTAGAATCTGTTTACTCTTAGGAAAAATGGTAGCGTAAAACGGCCGTTTTTTTTTTCTTATTCTCATTTTTTTTGTTTTGTTTTGTTTTCTTTCTCTCGTTCGTTTTGTATTTTATTTTATTATTTTAACTAAGTGTCTCGCGCGAGAGGGATTGGATCTCACGAATTGTGCTTTTTCGCCTTTCGATCGATGAGCCGTCGTAGAAATAAATTATAACTTACAAGGGAAGGGGTGGGGGTTGATGAAAAATTGTGAAAAGGATTTGCCAATCCATTCCCTCGACTTCGCTCGACTTCTACAAATTTTTTTTTTTTACTTCTTTTTTTGGGAGAGAATAATCTACGCAACTTTTGAGCGATGGGTACAAAATTTCACGGCGATTCCATCGTTTTTGCTCCTTCTGTTATCATTTTTTTTTTATCATATTTCTCTCACGTTTTGTCAACGGGGAATGCAAAATTTTTTTATATATTTTTATCCCCATTTTCCGGCCATTCTTCGCTTACCAGGATGGAACTACTTGCTAAACTCGAGACGACACTTTGGAAAGTCACTTTTTTCGACGTTCCGCGCGAGAGAAACATTTCCAAGATGGCGCCTCGGTGATCGTAAAACTCGTCGAACTATACGCAGGATTTGTATTATCGGAAAATCATTTTTTTCTACCCTTTCGCGAAGCGCAATGTTTGATTTCGGCGAGTAATCTCGTTTAGTTGCAAAAAAAAAAAAAGAAAAAAAAAATCGCGTATAAAATAAATAAATGCAAATCGTTCGTAACGCTCGACGAGATTCGTTTTATATTGTGTATCCGTAGGCCGGAACTAAAATTTACGGATTTCAAGCTGTATCTCGATTAACCAGTTACACTTCGATCTTTTTCTCGTGTTTTTTCCTTTTTTTTCTCACTTCTTCTTCATTTATATTAATTTAATGCGGACGTCACGTTCGACCGATGCTCTCGAAAAAGACGCGACGACAATTATTCGATTGCTGCTCTCACACGCATTTTTTTTTTCTTCTCATTTCTCGTACAATCGTAATATCTTTCTCGCAGTTTTATTTTTACGTTTTTTTTTTGTTTGTTTCTTCACTCATTCACGCAGAAAACACACACGCGCACCGATGAAATTCATTCGCGTCGGCGGCGCACCAAACGCCGCGACAAATGAGTTATTAATACCTATTATTAATATCGTCAGCTCGATACACACGTCGGCCGAACGTAAGCAACAATATATACACATTAAAAAGCATCGTTACAATTATTTCGGAGGTGAATGATCATTTTTTGTTTTTCTTTTTTTCTATCATTTTCTTATCGCAAAGGGGACGATAGGACAGACATAAAGTAGAAGGAGAGGGGGGAGGGGGCAGGAGACGCGCTTTGACATCGTCATTATTTTTAATCAGACCGTTTCGCCGTCGCTTTCGACTTTTGTGCTTCGAATTGACAATTTGGCTGTCGTGCTTTGCTCCTCTCGTGAAACTTCGCAAAAAAATCCCCTTTGTTTTTTGTTATTATTCGACTCGCGAAACTCATTTCTATTCGAATTCGCGAGAAAATAGCACGCGATTAACCCCTTTTTTTTTTCTTCAATTCGATAGTTTCTCATCAAAGGACACACGCCATGTTGGATGTATTTTTTATTATTTCGTTTTCATTGTTTATTTTTTTTCTTTATTATATGTATACGTAAATGCTAAAGTTTTTTTAATATCTAGAAAAGCCCTAATACTGCACATATCTTCAATTTTACACGAATACGTTGTGTTGTCTCTCATCCTCCCGTTTTCACCGTTAATATGCGCCTTTCGTATTTTTTTCTTTTTTTTTAACCGACTAAAATCGATCGCCTCAATCTGCACAGTTCGATGCGATTGTCCGGTTTAATTCAACAATATCGTACGAAAAGCTTTTCTTTTTTTGCTTTTCATCGATTCGATGGAATTCGATATCGACGAGTAAGCAAAGGAATAAAAGACAACGAAAGCTCCGAATGCGACAAAAGTCTTTAGTTCGTCTAAAAAAAAAAAAAAAATCTGGAATATGTTTCCGATTTTTTAAAAAATTATTATATGTATAATTGAACAACAACGGGAGGAATTCTCGTTCGCTTTCGTTCCCATCGATGGTTTTTTTTTGCTTTTTTTTTTTTTTTTTCAATTTTCGCGATCTATTCGCCTTTTCCTTTTCGCTCATCGCAATTTAATTCTCGTTTTTCATGGCGTGCAGAAAAAAAACGCACGAAACATCGAAGTCCGTTGGGAGCGTTCCTCGACTCTGTTACCCAAACGTTTACACAATATTACATACGTACGAATGTATAAAACGTCGTTACGGCTAAACGGGGGAATGGAACGAGCTGAGGACGAGACGAATTCTCGTTTCTCGTCGAGCTCTCTATTTTTTTATTTTTTTATTTCTATATATATATATATTTCTTGTTGTTTTTTTTTTCTTAATCGTGGAAATTATCGCTATCGACTCACTGTGTATATAAATATGACACATACGAAGCTCCGAAAGCGTCTACGCGCTCACTGGTTTTTTTTTTTTTTTTTCTTTTTTTTTCGAAGGCGTTGTAAAAAGGCAAACGGTACGTTTCCAAGCAAAAAAAAATGACTTTCGCTTCTTCTGGACTCACGGAAAACAAATAAAAATTCGAGATTCAGTGAGTTTTTATTTTACTAATTAGTATTTCTTTTCTTTTGTTTTTTTTTTTTTATTAGCGCGACGAGAAAATTTTAGTTGCGAAGAAACGTCGCGTTTGCGCGAAACATTACCCAACACTCCTCTATATAAATATGACACCGTTACGAAGCTCCGAAAGCGTTAACGCGCTCGTCACCTTTAAGTTCCACAGCGTCGACGAGACGAGATTACAGTTTATTAAAAAACAAAAGAAAAAATAATAATAATCTCGTCCGTTTCGGCATCGAAGTAGAAGAGCGGGTGAGCGCGTTTTTTTTTTTTTTTTTTTTTTAAAAGCGTATTTCGCGTTTTTGTTCGCGCGATTTTTTTTTTTTAGTTCACACATCGGATTTTTACTTCCATTTAATAATCCTACGAGAAAAATGAGACGGAAACAAATTCGTTACGCGAAGACACATCGCTCGCGGAGGGGGATTTCCGGGGATTGGAGATATTTTAGTATTTTTTCTTCTTCTCTGTAGCAAAAAGCAATTATTCGTTTGCCCGACGATACAAGCCACCGGAAGGGCGTATTACAATTGTAGAAGTTTTTTTTTTTTTTCTTTTTTTTCGTAACTTCGTTTTCTTATTATTATTATTATTTTATTTTTTTTCCGTTTTTCTTTTTTACGACACCGAATTCGTACGAACTAATGGCACATCTATTTGGAGAGAGAGAGAGACTACAATCCGGGAATAGTCCGACCGGTAGGGGTGGCGGTGGAGAGGAAACAGTCTTCGAAATTTCATCGTCAAAAGTCCGCATCTCCCACGAGATTCCGTCGAATACGACGGAGAATTATAGTTAAAAAAAAACCGACTCGCGGGATTTTTTTTTGCGGACCCTTCGATTACGAACCGTCGGGGTTCCCCCACTTTGATCATTCGTTTTGCTTTAGTTATTGTAGTTTTTTGTTTTTTTTTTTTTGTTTACGCGGACGGGGAATTCTACGCCGTTGTTTTCTTTTTTTTTGTTGCAGTATGTTAGATAAAATCATCTAACTTTTTATTTACATGAGCTTTGCGATGCACGGAGATTTTATCATCGATTGTCGACGATTTTGTAAGAGAGTCCCATCCATTATCACCTCTCGTTTCGTTAATATTCCCGATAAATCTCCCGTTTTTTTTATTTTCTTTTTTTTTTTCTATCGTTAACTTTTGAAGTTTATCGGTTATTTCGCGCGGAATGATTTCAAGCTTATCACTGCGATCGATAGATTAATCGATTACGATTTTATTTCATATATAAATACGTAATTTTTGTAGTTTTTTCGATCTTTCCGCGAATGGCACCTCTTTTCCGATGATCCGGTCTGTCTTTTTGTTTCTTTTTTTTTTCGGTTTTTCTACACTATTTTTAACTGTCTAATAGTCGTAACGCATCGAGTGACTTTTTTCTGCAAAATTCTCGTTTTGCTATTTAATTGAATTTACAACAAAAAAAATTATAGAAATAAAAATACGTAATAAGAAAAACTAAGTGAAAGATCGATTTTTTTATAAACATCGATAATAAATAGATCGCTTGTCCCCCCCACCCCCCCGATACATCCAACATGACACACGCATACGTATTTTTTTTTTTTCTCTATGACACATAGATTGACTCTCTGGTACGCCGATGAATATTAACCGATACCACGAATAATCCTCCTTGAGACTTGTGAATTAATATAAAAAAAAAGAATAAAAATAAATCACAACCTCGCGTCGCGACAAAAAATACTTAAATATATTTTCGCCATTGAATTTGTTCGGTTCGCTCGATCCGCTCTGTTAATCGGTAAACGGCTGCGGCTACGATTAATTTTTTTTTATCGATAATTGTAACAACGCCCCGAGAAGCTATGAGTGATTGTTATTTTTTTAATCAGCTATCAAAAAATGATTTTTTTTTTTCGTTGATTTCTGTTTGCGGGACTTAATTTTTTTCTCCGAAGCGATCGAAGCTACGGAATTTTTTTTGTTTTTCGTGTGTTTTTTTTTATCGTAAATTAATTAAAGACTTCGCTCACTTTTGTTTTTTCTTTTCTTCGCTTCTTTTCGATTTTTTATACACCGGCAAAGGTTCCCTCGTGTCCGTCACTTGTCGTTAACGCGGCCGACGCACTCCTCTACTAAACCATTACGATCGCCTCCTTGTCGCAGAACAGGAAGGGATATTGGTCAATCATCGTCTGCACAACGTCCTCGAGATATGGCCTCATAGCTTCGAACCTTCCGAGATCGTTGAATTGAATCGGCAGCAACGTTGGCCACCAGCATATCGCCAAATTCTTGCTGTCCATACTGTTCAACTTGCAATTTTCGGCGACTCTGCGATAGATAAATAATTTTTTTTATTATTCGTTAAAATATCAAAATACTAAAAAATAATAAAAATAATTTAACGATATATAGAATATTACGAATATACGATAATTTCCATGCACTTTTTTTATCGACTATTTTGTAGCGTTTTTATAACTTACTTTACGAAGTGTTGAAAGATGAATTTGAAAACATCGAAGTTAACCGGATTTAGTTTGTTAAGCATCAGGCGAAGTGCTAGTAATCTGCAACTACGATCTTCCATATTCATACAAGTTGCGGACATCGGTTTGCTGACGCCTCGAGCACCTGTTTCGAAAAAATACAAAATTTATTACTGCAGACAGAGGCAAAGAATTTTTTCAAAGTTTTTACGAATAGTCTTCTCTTCTTCTCTATAAAATTTACAAAATAAATTTACAATTTTATCGAGAATTTCAAAATCCATGAAGCAATAAACCTTCCAATTTTTTTTCATCATATTAATAATTGGATCGAATCATAAAAAAAAATGCAAAATTACAGTGACTTTATCGACGTCGATTAAAAAAAAACAGTAAGCGACGTGAAAATTCAATTTGCTTTGATTTTTGATGTATTATTTTTTCTATATTTTCTGTCGAAACAAAAAAAAAATGGAATCCAATGAAAAGAATGAAAGTATATAGTGGAGCGACAAACTAACCGGAGATGTCCTCGAGTTCCGACATCCGTTCCTTGTCGATAAGGGGCGGTAGCCTCTTCAAGAAGAAGTCTTTAAGAGCCGTCGCGACGGCATTAACAGGAATGTCCAACGAGTGTATATCCACATTGCCATCTGCCGAAAGAAATATAATAGCAAATAAATAATATTGATACGATTTTAATTAACGTTATTATCCATTTTAGCGAAACCAGAAAAAAATTCTTTAATTTCTTCGTTACCTTCTTCGAACTTTTGAAAAAGTAATTCAACGTGCGCCCGATTGCCGGGAACCCTGTAGATACCCTCGGAATCTAAGCCCTCGTCTTCGATGAAACGCACGCATTTTTCGAGAAACAACGGTATCCGATTTGTCTCACTCTGCGCGAAATCCTCGATGAGAGATTGTTGCGACTGTCCCGACATCGTGCCGCCTCCGGGTCCCTTTGTTTGCTTTATCTTTTCCTGTTTCTTCTTTTCGCGTTCTTTCTCCTTCTCCGCGTGTTTCTTAAGCTTTTCTTCCTTCTGTCGACGCTTCTCCAGTTTCTCATCTTCCTTCGCCTTTTGCTTATCCTTCTTTCTCGATAGCTTATCGACGTCCTTTCCTTTTGTCAAAATACCAAACTGAAACAAATCACAGCTCGTTTAGAGTCGAACCTTTAGCTCTTTTTTCGTGATGTTATTACACAATATAATATTAATTTAATAATAATTATTATTATACATTATTATCGCATATATTATTTCCAAAATCTAAAAAAGAAAAAGAAATTAAGCAAAAACGGGAAAACTTACGCTCGGCGAGTTGATTTCTCTCGGCGACGATACGTCTAAACTGGACTCGTCATCTGGAATGTTACCGAATGTATTGTCACTCCGCTGCTTAGCTAAAAGAAACATTAAACGTGTAGAATCTTAACAAAACGTGGAATAAAAAATTACAAGCGTTAGATGAGCCAATAATACCGAACATTTAATATTACAATGGACCTCAGTTAACGGGATCGTAAAAAAAATAAAATAAAGAAAATAACGTCGGTTCACGAGATAGTAAAAAAAAAAAAAGAAAAAAAAAAAAAAGTCCCGTAATTTATCGCGATAATAATTTCCTGATTTTTTTTATTTTCTCTTTGATTGTTGCTTTTTTTTTTTACTAATTATTTACTCACAAGAGGCACTGAACATCTCCTGCGTCATGTGTTTTAGGTTGAAAGGATGCTGTACCGTCGCCGCCAAATGCTGATGTTGGAGCGAATTCCCGAATCTCTTTCGCAAGCTAACCGCGGCGTGCTTATTCTGTTTGGATCTCGAGCGGCTGGTGGCGTGTTCCGGTTCGCTCGACTCTGAACTATCTGGCGTTTCACTCGATACTATTAAATAATGGACTATCTTGACAATACTGAATATCATCAGGTTTCGCTCAGATAGCCATCGATACAAAGGGATAATAGCCAAAGGAAAAGCCAATGCAAACTTTCTACATTAGGGTCGTAAAAAAAAAAACGCTTATTTTTTTTTTCATCGAGTTGCTTATCGAGATTATTGTACTCTTTCGTGAAAAATTAACTGTCGCGCAAGCAGAAATTTGTGGGATATTATTTACTACTGCGGCATTGAGATTTTGAAATTTCTAAAAAAAATTAATTTATAAGTTCAAGTCGTTTTCGCGAAAAAAAAAGTGATTCTCGTAATATCGATAAAAAATTGATAGGATATCAATAAGTTATCGAAAAAAATTCCATCCTCGATGAGGCTGTAGTCAAAAAAATCATAATGATCTCTGGTTTTACACAATTGCTATTTCTTTTTTTTTTACTCTTCGATGAGATAATAGAAAATATTTTCGTACGGTTCCTCTACTTGTGCAAAGATTACTTTATCGCGAAAGAGTGACATAATGCAGACGAGCAACGAATTGAAAAATAAAGCGTTTTTTTATCAATCCTTCGCTAAGTAATGAATAGTTGGAAAAACCAATAATTAAAAAAAAAAAACGATTTTTTTTTTAAAAACCTAATTATTTTTGCAAAGAAACTCATCAATTTTTAAAAAAACGGGTGCAAACAATTTTTCTTCTGATAAAGTAATTACCCCAACAAACGATTAGTTTTTCCAACTAAAAATCATTTTTTCCAACAAACAATTCCATTCGATAAATTGAAAAATAAAGAAATGAAAATTTCAATCGATTAAAATGATTACCCCGTTCTGCAGGATCGATCCGCCAATTCTTGTCCTCCTTTAGGCTGTAATTCAATCCGACAATACCATCGCCGCTTCCCATGCTTGCTAACGACGGCACCTTCGGCGTAGCGACAGGTATCGCCGTCCGTTTCTTTCGCGTTCGCTTGTGCGTCGACGGTTTTTTATTCGATTTCCCTATAACATCAGCGACCCTCTGCCTCTCCAACGAACTCCATTCCGAATCCGAATCGCTGTAAGCTAAGAAAAATCAAAGAAACAAACAACGAAGCGTACGTTGGAGTTAAACTCTTCGAGAAAAGTTTGCAAAGAAATGTTCACGCGCTTCTATTACCTAACTATTATCTAAATCGTCGCTGTGGGGAAACTTAGCCTCCGGAAAGTTGGACCTTTGAGTTATTGAAATTAATTAATTTGTAAAATTCCATTTTTTTCTTTTTTTTTCCCCGAACTTCGAGGCCAACGTTCCGGAGTTACAATAGTTATTATTATACCGATGTCGTGAGGACTGCACCAATTTATTCCGAGAGCTAAAATAGTTATTCCTGTCACCGCTAAATTCAACCCCCATAAACTTACACGGCTGTCCCTTCTCTCGTCTATGACGCAACTTAGACTTGTTGTTCGCGATCGAATCCTGTACAAGAGCGTACGTGTAATCGCCGTCGTAAGCGGAATAGAGATTTGGTACGACGTCCTTTGGATGTGCGTATTCGGAGCCGAGATCAACGAGTTCCGGTATCGCGAGTGGCGCGTGTCCCAGAGTCATCTTCGTAGCGTGTTCGTCTTTTTCACCGATAGTCATCCGCGCTATCGCATCCGTTACGTTCGAGAAATCTTTTAGATTTATTTTACCCGGTTGCTTCAATGTTTGACTGTTTCCCTTTGGTCGCGGCTTCGTCTGTGATATATGACGCCGTCCGGTAGTGAATGCTCTGTGTGAATAACTGTTCGTAACGCCGTCTTGATGCATGAAGGTGTCCTTTACCCAACCTGTTGAGTTTCAAAAATCAAAAATAATTACAATATAATATTTTTAAAAATTTCAAAGTAATTAATACATTTTTGGAAATTTTTATGAATCAATTTATATATATATATATTTTTTTTTCATTTTCTATAATTGTAGGGAAAAATTAAATGATTTTTTAAAATTAATTTATTATTTATTTAAAAAAAAAACTGTATTTTATTTTATCATTTAAAATTTTTTTTTTAATTAGTTTTTTATGATTTTCTCGAATTCCACGCAACTTAATTTTTTTTTTTAAGAAAAAGGAGAGGAATTAGTTACCGGACAACTTGTTGGCGAGATCGCCGCCTTTGAGTAATTCCCGCTCCCTTTCCTCCCGATGGAAGTCGACTTGGCTGTAAATATCGCTGTCGTCCGAAGGCGTCGCTCTGTTGTCGACGAACTGCTCGTTTATTCCTGTATCGCCGAGTTCACCGTCCGGCGTCAATTGCTCGTAAGATTCCGAACCGCTTCTAAAAGTTACAGACATACTGCTTCGCGTTAGATTTTTCAGTTATCGGATGAACCGTCGATTGTTGTGGAAAACTATCTCGCGTCGCAGAAATCGCGTTGTAATTCATGTTGAGATCGCTTACCCATCGTCGGGTGTTTGCAGATGATAACTCTCGTGACGCGGCGGTGGCATCGGATGAAGTGCCGAATACTCGAGAGTTCCTTCACCGCTGTCGTTCAAATTTCCGGGTTCTTCCATATTGAATGCCTGTTCGATCTCCGGCTTTTTTTCCCACACCTCTTTGAAGAACGGCGTGTAAAATGCGGCTAAGTAAACAGAGAAAATAAAATTGTTGAAAAAATACAAACTCAATATGTAATTTTGATATTTGAATGGAAAGTTAATGTTATCGAGGTGTTATAGTGCTATGAAAAATTTGAAAAAAGTGAGAGACACTTTTGAAGACTTCGAGAAAGTGTACCAACAATTATACAATACTAATTCTTATTTTGATTCACTTTACGAAACGAAATTAGAGTCCAACTATGTGGAAAACGTTTCTGTGATTAAAAAAATTCGTAACTTTTTGTTGAGTGATTAAAAAAATAAATCCTTTCACACTGTTTGAGTTGAGGATATGTATTTTGAGAAAAAAAATACCTTAGAGACTTCGTTTCAAAAGGGTGAAATTAAATGAGAATTTAAAAATCGTCAATTTCGAAGGTAAAAAATAAATAATAAAAAAAAAACTTCGGAAAATGTTTTTTTTAGTAAAAATAAACTTTGACTTATCAAGAAAATTAAAAAGTCACAAAATGTAATGAAAACTTGAAATTTTCAGAGCCGCAGTCGCTTCCATTTGGTTAGGTTTTCGACTTTAGCTGATTTCAAGATAATGAATTCAGAAACTTTCGGTTACTTCCAATGTTCATGATTTTTCATGACTTTCCTGACTAAAAAATGTTAATTTAATTTTCGTTGCTACGAGACTACATACTTTTTTGCTGACAACTCGAAGCCGATGTCATGAAATGCGCTTGAAGTCGATCGGCGGTAGCGTTTCCCTCTGTGATGAGCAAATGACTCAATTCACTACTGAAGAAAGCGTTCGCTCCTCCCGTGTCAGTCACAGCCATTATTTGTATCGGTAGATTTGGAATGTTCATGGAAAATGCACTAAAAAAAAGAAAGAAAACCAAACGATATAAGACTCAAACTTCGTATCGAGTTATTTGAAATATTTGCAAATCTTACTTAAGAGTCGCAAGCGAAGCTTTTCTCTTCGTCGAATAAACGAGAATGAATCCGTGAACGAGTTCGTCGCGAAACGCGTTCGCACCGTGAAAACTCGATATTATTACTTCGACGCGTCGCTTCGAATCGCCCAAAAACGTCTCGAGAACAATGGATTTTTCACCGCTGAGAAAACAGCACTGGTGACTCAGCAGAGGTCCCAAAACGTTTTCCACGGAGTAAGGATCGCCGCAGAACATACACATTATTATCCTGTAATCAATTAATTATTGATTATCGAGTTTTTCCAATATTTCTTACAAAAAAAAAAACCGTTCGGAAAAATTGAGAAAAGTACCTTATATCCGGTTCCAGACACTCGATAACACTTTGATAAATATTGAGAAAACCCGCGCGATGATTGATCGACTGTATGAGTTGTTGCAAAGCGTCTTTCACCAACGGCGTCGGAAAGCGTTTATCCTGTTCCAAGTCTTCAATGCAAACGTCAATAAAGGGACACTGCAAACTGTCCGCGAGACTCTGTCCCTCTTCTCGCAATCGTATCGCCTCCATTTCGTCGATATTCGGATCGGGAACGAACATAATTACGATGGGAAGTCCCTGAAAGGGCAATCGATCCTCCTGTTCCAAATTCGACAATAAAGTTTTTTCCAGCGACGAGCGTATGTATTCGAAAGAATCTTCGTTCGCGTAGATGCAGAATGAACCTAAAAAAATAATAAATAATAATTAGAAAATTATATTTCACGATGCAGAGGCCGATCATTTGATTTCTTTGATTTTTTGCGCTGAGACTTCGGAACGATGTGTTTTTCTTCTTTTTTTTCTGTTTTTCTCCCTTCGTTTTCGCTTTGACCTCGAGATCATGTTCAGAACTTTATTTTCTGTGTATAATAATTTTACAATACGTTTGTTATTGATTTTAGAACATTTTTCTCCTTAATTGCGATTTTACTTTTTTTTTGTACTTTAGCCGATCTCTTCGGTTATTGATTTATGATAAAATTAATAACAAATTCATTGTAAAATGATTAGATAAATAATGAAAATTCTCTCCTGAGGTCAAAGCGTTAGCGAAGGGAACAAAAAGTAATAAAAAGGTCGTTCCAAAGCCGCAGCGTAGAAAAAAAACAATTAAGCTATTCCGAGGCGAATTTATCGAGGAAAATAGTGAATCCAATAAAAAATTAGTCACCGTGAGGCATGAAGTCCGACGTGGTGAAAGAATTGTGCGGCAAACCAACGTCGCCGTCGATAACCCGATAGCCGAGAGTATAGAGCTGACAATCGATCTCCACCTCGTCGTCTTCCGTTTGAGTTTTTATTTCGCGAGCGAATTCGCTTCCAAGACCATTGCTACCCAATATCACGAGATTCAGTTGATTGTTGTCCGACGTCAGTTGCCATTGACTGCTGTGATTCCACGACGATGGTCTGTCCATTAAAAAAAATAAAAAGTTAATAAAAAATTCTCACTTTCGGACCGAAATTCGAAAATTCGAAGCCGTAGTGCCGTTGTTTTTACGGCGACTTGCAAAATTGTTATTTATAACGAGCGAACGAAATTTTTGTATTTTGCCGAAATTACAAATATCTAAAAATTAATTTAAAAAAAATTAAAAAAGAATCTGATGCGACGAATCTTCGATCTTTTCGTTGTCTCGAGACGTGATTTTCGTTGTTGTTGTTGTTTTATCGTTACTTTCGATACTTCGAAGTACATTTCTCTTACCTGTGAGCTTTCGTTCCGAGTATTCGTTCGATAAGCGCATCCATGCAATTCGGAAACGCGGGACAGTGTTCCCTGATGGGGCAATGAACGAACCCGAGATGCTGGAAAAGCATCAATTTCCTGTCCTGATCGAGTCTATCCAATGCTTTGTATCTGTTTAACAATATTTTTCCAGTTATAAACATTTGTTTTTGTTAATAATTCCGAAAGCGTTCGAATATAACAAAAAAAATGCACCTAAAATCGTCGAGTAACGCATCGGTGATTTCTTTTATATCGTCTTGCGTGATAGTCCCGGACGGCGCTATGCTTTTGAAGTGATAGAACAGGTCGGCGTGTTCCAGAAGCAATTCCTGAAAATTTCCAGCGTAACTCGTTATTACAAAACCGGTAATTACAGATTTTAATATATTTATAATATAAAAAAAATATTTTTATTAAAAAAAAAATTATTTTGAGGCAAGATAATAATTTTTTTTTGTTTATTTTAAATTTATATTATATGATTATTATGTGATGAATCATTTTTTTATCAATAATAATAATGTTATTATCATCAATATTTAAAATTTAGAATAAAAAAATAAATAAAAATAATTATGTTACATAAAAAAAAAAAAAATTATTCTAAATTATTAACTTTTTTTTTTTCGCGCATAGGACGACAGGGGTTTCCTTACTTGAAAATTGTGTTTCGCCCTTTCGATAATTTCTTTCTGGTGTTGATCGTAAATTTCCTGGCAATCGTGATGCGAAAGTGCCTCGAAGCATTCGCGACCCATGAACAACACTCTCACCTCTGACAAATGTTTGCCGGGCGTAACGTATCCAGTTTCCTCGAGCAATTGCTTGAACTGTTTCTTCCATCTGTGGTGAATTCACGACAAATGTAAAGAACATTGGGATCGCATGTAAAATCGTATAAAAAACGAATTCACGATGCAAACATTCAGCTTCGCGGTGTTCGGTATCGCATCGACACTTCTTTCGCGACTTTTCTATCTTTTCTTTGTTTTGTTTTTTTCTTTCGTCGGTGGATCATCGAAATAAAAGATCGTTAGCGACGACGACGACGAACGAGAGAAAGAGAGACCCGCGAAGCGCGCCTATCGGGTCGGATAACTTCGGACCGACCGCAGACCACCGGTTAAATATCAAATTTCATCGCATTTAGTTAGTGCAGAAAGCTATCCCGTTGCCCCCGCAGATCGTTGTAATCGTAGACAACGGATATATCGGTCACGAAAAAATATTTATCGAGTATTATTCTCGATAAATAAATAATTAATGGAAATATTGGCTCCGCGAACTATAGACGGGGAGAAGACCGATAAATAACGGCCTCTTTAATTTTTTTCCGTTCATCTTTTTCTCATTACGATTATCATGCATTTTGCGAGGTTTTTTTTTTTTTTTGAGAAAAATAGACACTTCATTTTTTTTGTATAGTTTCGAGAATATTTAATTACCTTTTTGGAAGTCTGCATTTAAGATACGCCACCCAGAAGAAAGCAAAGCATTAGTGTATCGTTTACCATATTATATTATTTACCACAATCACTGAAAAAAAATGATAAGTTGAGAAAACTGACAGTTAGTTGGGACAATTATAATTTAAAGAAAAAAAAATCTTCTGTTCCACTTAGTTATTAATTTTCCCAAATAACTATCGCTTCCCGCGACTAATCATTTTCTTTTTTTTTTTTTCAATTCAACGATATTATCGTTTCGAATGGATGATTTATGGAATTCGCGATCGGTTATCGTTGCTGTTGGAAATAATAAATTGCTACTCACTCGAGTCTTCGCTGTTCCTGCTGCAGCGCATTTATGTGATTCTTGAATACCGTCTCTGCTTCCGGAGTCTCCAACACGTCGTACGGTATCTTTGTGCTGTTATTCTCACCGAAATCGTAATCGATCCACGATATGTCCTCAGGACACTCGTAAAAGTGTTGATGAAAGTCCGGATGTTCCTTTATGTATTGTTGTACCGTTGACCATTCTCTGGATAAACAGTTTCGCGATCGTTAACAATATTTTTCGTTTTATCACATTATTTGTGAGAATTTTTTTTTTTTTTATTATCGTAGTTGAAAATATTTCAAAATATCAAAGAATTATGTTTAGAAAAAATATTCGATGTGAAAAAATGAGAATTAGAGAAAATTAAAAAAATTTCCCAACGCAATAAAAATCTAAAAATAATTCATCATGTAGACGATCATGAAAACTTTTTTTTGCGGAAATTGATTCTTTAATAACTTTATGGAATTATTATGGTGGAGAATCAATGCTCTTAGCACCTTCTGTATGGTACAGTTTTTAAAGATTTTTATCCCATTCGGAAATATCCAAAATTCAATTTTTCAAAAACTATAAAAAAAAAATGACATTCCTAAAATTTTAAATATTTGGAAACAGAGATTTAAAAAAAAAAAATTTCCCCGAAAAATGTTCAATTTTCAATTTCAGAATTTTTTTTTTGCAGGAATTCAAAATTCGCTTTAACTCACTCATTTATGAGATTCGATATGTCGGGACATATTTCATGGAGTATTTCCGGCAGCATATCGAGATATCCTTGAATTTTCTTGGCCACCTGTTCGTCCTTAAGTTTCTTAATGTGTCTCCGGAACAATCTTTGGGTCGCGTCGATGCCAAACAATTCGACAAAATTCGTGAATTCTTTGTGCTGTCCGAGTTTTTTGGACGCTTGAGACCAAAGAGCTCGATAATCGGTAACATGTATCCGTATAAGTCTTTGCAGCGATTCGGTCGATGCGTCGAGAAGTTCTTTTCTCGCGCGCGCCGCCTCCGCAAACGGTATGACTTTGCTGCGTATCTTTGTCTTGTCGATCGTTTGCGCGAGAATCATAAACGCGAGATCGATGTTTATGTTCTCGTGCGACGATGTTTCGACGATGAATATAGAATTTTTGTATTCCTTACGCATTACCAATTTTTCCGCCTCTTTTACGTACTGTTCGTTCGCGTCATCGTTCTTCGTTGTTACGAGAACAACGGGTTTTTTCGTTTTTACGAGATTATTGAGAATATTCGCCACGAGTTCTACTTGTTTTTCGACCGAACGATTCGGCACTACGCTGACATCGAAAACGCAAAGAAAACCATCGATGTTTAATTTTCCATCGGGTAATACTTTCTGCTCGTATTCTTTTTCGATGCCCAATTGATTTTTGCAAATGTACATTAATTTCTCGGCGCTCGTTATCTTCGTCGAGGCGCATCTCTTCGCATACGGCTCCATCTTACCGCCTTTGAAAGGCTGAAATGAGGCGTCGTCTATGAACTCTGTGTGTTCGATAACTTGAAACTGAAACTCCGTTCCGTCCTCCGCTAATTTAGCGACCTCTCCCCAGTATAAGAAGTGATCGTTGTTCACCACGCGACCGCTGAAATCGGACTGTTAACAAACGGACAATTAGAACGCGTTGGATAAAAATCGCGAGTTATTCAATGTTAGGCAATGAAAACCTTGAATATTATTTAAATAAATTCTCTTACTACTGAAGATAGTCGATTTTTTTTTATCGATACAGGTATTGCGAAATTTCGCGTATTTCACGAATTTAGGTTTTTCTTTACTTCGCTTGTCGGGGGAATTTTTTTTTTGCGATTTCAAGGATTTATCGTATTTCATGGGGAATATCATATAAAACATTAAATATCGATGAGACAAATGAAAAATTATACATTTTTTTTTTTTGCGAGTAGAACATTTCTTCGAACAGCGAAATTGACGAAAATCGATTCTTACAATTTGCAAAAACATGTTTTAAAAAAATTAATTTGAACTCCAAAATTGATGAAAATCAATATTTCCGAGTAAAAAATTCTTTCGAACTCTAAAATTGACGAAAAAGGATATTACCGAGTAAAAAAATTCGTTCGAACTCCAGAATCGACGAAAATCGATATTTACGAGTAAAAAAGATCGTTTGAACGGCGAAATTTACGAAAATCAATTTTCGCCATTGAAAAAATTCGTGTAAATCGCGAAATTGACGTTCATCGATTTTCGCGAGTAAAAAAACTCGTTAGAGAGGAAAATTTGCGGGTTACCTGTGACAAAACGGAAATATGATCGACGCTGTAGTCGTCGCTGAGGGATCGCATGAATCTGTTGCAGAGACACGACTTTCCGACTCCCACCTGACCTTTGTCTTTCTCCGTACCGGAAAGTCCCACGACGGCGACATTGATGTTCTTCATGTTATCACTTTTGCGTGCCATTTTAGTTTCTTTAAGACTGTATTTAGCCGATCGATCGTTATGTACCAATGGCCATGAAAATTAGTTATTTTTCCCAATCGCGATCCCCACGAACCCAATATATCGTCAACTATTATGATTTTTTTTAAATCTTCGTTTTTGCTTTTTTTTGTTTAGCAATCAGTGTGGAAACTTCTAAAATTCCCTTTTGGCAACATTTTTGCCGATTCTAAGAAATTTCTCTGTATTTTGTTTTTTCGCGCTCCATTATTTTGCGACATGACGATACATTGATATTCTTCTTCTAACTAAATAACCTTAAAAAAACATTTTATTCGCACAATTTTTTTTTTTTTTTTGTTATTCAATAATTGTTTTGGCGGGTCTATCGGAGACGTTACTGCAGAATGGCACTGTGTATCTGCAAACATTAAAAAAAAAGCAACTCATGCAGCATCAATTGCACACATAAATGTCTATGAAATTAAAATATTTAAAAAAAATCGTAAATGTTATTGAATAAACAAAAAAAAATTGATTCATAATTTCTTAAAATAAAAGTTTAATACTTAATTTTTTTATTTAGACAGTGGAAATTTTCGTAAAAATGTACTGATCCGGTGCAAGTAAAACGTGGTGCACGGTTCAACGATAAAACGCCGATTTTTCGCTGCAATTCGTGTATTGCATGAAAAAAAACAAAATATTCTTGACAGTACACAAATATCTTCATGCTACGCTTGGCGCGTATTGTTTCGCGTGTTTTCCAAAAATCGTTTGTTGGAATAAAATTTTGTCTTATCCATTCGTTTCGCCACTTTGCCAATTTGACAGATGCACTCGTGAAATATTAAACGCGAAGCCGATTAGCTCCGCGGTTCGGGGGATCTGATCAATGAACGTTATTTTTCGCGTGGGAGAGGCTCTCGCAGTAGTTATCGTAATATTTGTTAATAATATAGAATATCGAAATGACACCTTTGTTGAATAGATCAATATGCATTGTACACAACCCCGTGGGGCTCGAAATTTTTTTGACGTGAAACAATCGTGCAAAGTACATATACATACACGTACCGTCGGGTCTACGAGACTGACAAAAAAAATGTAATATAATATAGATACGGAAAAAAGAAAATGATTATCCCGTGTGTTCGATGATAGAGAAAATTTGAGACCGATATCGGTAACACAACGAATCCAGAAGTAATTCGGTATTGGCGCATGTACCTCGAGCAAACGATGCTCACCCGAGGAGGACAGAAGTTCGATATATTACTATACTGACCTGTCTGGCACGCCAGCCGGCCGTCCCTTGTAAATTCGTTCGTTTTTTTGTTCTTGTTTTCTTGTTTCGTGTAAAATCTAACAGCTCTTCTCGCACTTTAACACTCGCGCACGTACATCGATTAATCTCGCGTATTTATTTTACACCGTTATTGCATCTAATAATTGTATCGACGAGCGTTAAAATTCCAGGCATGTAAATAACTTGACGTCAAATATCGAATACTGCTCCGCAAAGGAGCCATCTTGGTGGGTGGGCACACGGCGATTAATGTTTTCCTTTTGGTTAGTATAGGAGAGACCCCCACCGACAAGCCGCTTTCGGGGCGCTTTGTATCAACGGCAGGGCTGTATCGAAAAAAAACGTGTAACCGAACATTTTTTTTGGCACGCGAACATAATTTTCTCTCGGAAAGAAATAAAACAACTTTCGATTTAATGTAATTGAATATTAGAGTTTGTAATCCTTCCTTCACTCATCGTGTCTACCGCTTAACAAGAAATGTGAGACCAGCAATGGCACTTTATAGAATAATTAGTTTCATTCAGGAGAGACTCCAAAAGAGGGGCGGGCCTGCTGCTTGTCCCCGAGAGTCGACTTTCGAATTGTACTGCTTGAATGACAAAATAAACAAAAAATATGCAAACAATATTGTCAACACGAAAATGCCCATAATTGAACTAAACAAAAAATAAAAAACCGCTAAGAAATACATTACGAAATGAATTTTCATTTTTCCATTGCATTTACTTTCTTTATTCGATAAAACCAAATGTTTGTCAATCGAAAAGTCGGAAAAATCGCGAAATTTCGCGAACGAAGAACGCCGCTACTTTATTGCTCGTCGGCAACAAACGAACAAACCGCAGCAATATTGTTACTCATAACCTCATCGTAAACATTACGATGTTGTAAACAAAACCATCGTGTTAAAGATTATGAAAGAAAATGAATGAAATTAATCTCAACAATTGAAAAATGGATTAAGCGATCGACAATAAACAGTAAACAACATGCACGAATAATTGTCGTCGCGTAAAATGGAGGAAATCGAGGAAGACGAGGACGTAATAATCGAGGTAAGCGAACAAAATACATTGATATTGATTATTAAAGTTCTTTTGATTCTAATTTCCGAAATATTTTATCGGTAGGGCGGCGATTTGCACAAAGCCCTCATGAATATGGGTTACACAGATTTCGAATGTAGCTCCATAAATAAACATAAATTCTCTGAGAATTTGTCTCATCGAGACGATTACGAATGTACGAAAACATTGTGCAACTTCTTTGCTTTCTTGCGTCCTTTAAAAAAAATCTTCGCTGTTACGAAAACCAGTTACACATCGCCAAAACAGTTAACAACGATTCTGAAGGCGGAGAGTCTTCTGGATGATCACGCTGCTGCGATTCGCAGTATCCTGGATAAAAATTCATATTCTTTTTGGACGTAAGTATTATGAAGCGTTTTGTATAGTAAAAATATTTGTTTCTTTGGTTAAAAATAATTAATTTTTTTCATGCGATATTAATTGGTGAAAAAATAATAATAATAATAATAACTGTGTCTTTTATGGATCAAGGATTTTACTTTTTATTTGTTAAATTTTATATTTATGTAATATTTTTCGTCAATATTTTATTAATATTCAATTTAAAAAATTTTGTTCGTATTTTTACCTATTTGATGCAATGTACCATTTGCTGAATTTTTGAAAAATTAAAAAATGGTTTATCCTTTCATTTCACAGCAAAGTCAGCGAGTGGTCGACGCTATTAGCATCAATCGCGATGATGGGTATCGCTTGTTTAATTCCCGAGAGAAAAAATACTTCGGCCGTTTTATTCGCTACTGCATTGGGAGCGATGTCCCTTCGTCGCAAATACAAGGATTTTCAATCTGTTAAATGTCTCCAAGAAGTCGTATGCCTGCAAAACGAATTGCATCGCCTGTACTGCAGGGGACTGAGAGCATTGAGGAAAGGGTATCAACTGAGAAACATCGCGAAACAGACGCAAATCAAATTCAGGTACTTCTACGAATATTTTTTATATAAAATTTATGTCCGAATATTTTTTTTTTTTTTTCTAACAGTCGAATATTTTTAGTTATTTGGAGATCGAGCGACTAAAATATCTGCAACCAGTGATGGAAACTTTATTGTGGAGTATGGAGCGAATTTCGCGAATTTATTACGAAGTGTCTTCGGTACTCATAAAACTATTACCGAAATCCGCGATTTCCGATGAAATCCTATCGAATATCGACGATTCTTTTGCGATTGAAGGCGAAATAACTTACAGCACACTCCGCGTGAGTATAGACAATTTTTTTCGGAGAATTCATACATTGATCGATCGTCGATTCTATTGAGAATATTCGTTTTTCCTTCGCGAAGCATTTATACTACGTCTACATACTCGCGCAATCAGATACGATGCAACTGCTCGCATTCGCTTACGACCGGTACACGTGGACAGAGGAAAATGAAATTTCTGATTCACAACTCACGGATATTGTTTGCCAAGTTCGTCAATCATTGAGAAAACACGAGACTCGATTGGTTCGAGTTATCGAGAAATATGAGAATTGCAAAATGCAACCGATTCAACGAAAGTATCGGTAAGCCAAAGCGTTTTTTTTTTAGGATTTTATTTTAAAATGGTTCCGCATAAGTTTAATTATGGAAATTCTAACTGTATTTTGTATATAATTAGTATTTACGGAATTAATAACAATTTTATAAAAACAAAATTTGCAGAGGTCCGGTGGCCTCGAAGTGGCGGGATCTCTACCTGAATTTGGATCTACTGTCGCGCAAAACTCGAACGGTTTACGACGCGATCGGTTCGATCCTCGAGGAATTAGACAAACGGGAAAGTCTCGTGGTAACGGACGACGAATTCGTCGATTTACTCACTCCGCGAATAAACGATATATTTAAGCAAATCGACACGGCGAGAAATTTTGCAGAGTTCAATAATTTACTGGTAGCGATGTTGCGACGATTGCGTCGAAGAGACGAGGATTTGCCGATCGAAGATCCGACAATTGGACCGGATATCGACGGGGATACGCCGATCGAGAGGGATACGGATCCTCAGATAATCGACGAAGTTTTCGAAGAGTACATAACTGAGGAATACATCAAACCGATTTACGAAGAAAACGACAACGTTGGCGCGGAAACCGCGAGACTCGACGAGTTATTGGCGAAAAATTTTATGAGCGAATTGAAAGAGGCGCTCATCGACAAATACAAGTCGATGTCGGAACGCGAGGCGAAAGCTTTGTTGCGAAAATATCGCGAGATCAATGGAAACGCGAATATCGCGAGCGAAACTAATTCTGCTGAACATCTCGCAAACGATTGTGAAAAACTTTCTATACCCCGTCCCCCTCCGTTACCTGTATTAACTTTGAAAAATGATAATGAGTCTCGAATCGTCACTGCGAAGCCGCAAAAAAGAGAATCTCGACGACCTGTACCGCTGCCGCGAACGAACGCAAGTTCTCGATATTGCGACAGTTCGTCACCGGAAATCGCGGAACGATTTTCCATACCGCCGCCACCGCATCCACCCCCGCGGAGGGACCTTTCCGAGATTTCGGAAAGTTTTTCTGTCGCCGCTGTCGGACGAATGATACCCACTTTCGTGAGTTTCGAAGAGGAATTCATCGGGAGCGGAGACAATTCCGCCGAAGAATCGGAAGACAGCGATTGCGAAGAAGATCGAGAATTCGTTGAGGAACGACGATCGATCAACGAAAGTGGAACTAACGAAATTAATTAACGCGAAATGCGGATTATACGAGTGAATTTTTTGTTTAAAATAATATGAGGGAATTTGTACAGAGCAATGATATTTTTTGTATTATTTCTTTGTTTGTTGTATATAACTCTTGCGAAAAGAATATTGAAATATACTTATATATACAAAAGATGACTTTGTTTTCCAATGATGAATCATAATTAATGAAAAAATAATTATTATTTTAAAAAAAAGCAAAAACAATTAACAGCGCGCGGCCGGTGTCGAAGGCTCCGCTTTTCTCGCGCGCGCGAGGGTCGTATCGCAGTATCGATGGTCGAAGGCTTTCGAGAGAGTTTTCTCGCGAGATTATTATGATGTGATTTTCGTTTTTTCTGTTTAAATAAAACGTTAATTAACTTACCGTGCGATTAAATAACATTTTATTCGAGAGAAATGCCGCTTCCTGCTGCGCTAGCCGCGCGTCTCGCGAAAAGAGGACTCGTGACAGGATCGGATAAAAATGGTAATGCATAACCCAACTTTTTGCTTGTGCTACGAACGTCAATAAAGTCGAGAAAGATAAATAAAATAAAGTACATCGCGTTCTCTCGCGTACACAATTTTTCGACAGAGGATTCAAAGAAAGAGCCAAAGAAAAAAGTTCACGAGGAAGTTATTGCCGAGGATTACGACAATGCAAAAGACGATATCAATCAAATCGATCTGTCGCAGAAATTTATGGTAAACACCGATCGTAAAAAAAACATCAAATAAAAAAATCAAATTTAAATTCGTAAAATTTTAATCATTTTCAGGGATACAGCGGTTGTCCGAACAAATACAATATATACCACGAATGTAACAAGAAATGCAAAGATTTGTGGGGTGCGGGACATTTGCAACCTTCCGAGAAATACCTCAAGTTACAGACGCGTCTTATTCAGAGATATCCTTTACCGGAAACATGGAAAGCAGTATACGATCCCGGCTCGTAAGAAATATTTGCGAAATAATAATATAAAAAAATTATTCGAAAATGAAAAATGAAAAAAAATGAAAAAAAAAAAAAAATTTGTAGCGGTCAACATTATTACTGGGATTGGGCCTCGGATTTGGTTTCATGGTTGCCGCCGGGACATCCAAAATGCCAGATATCGCAGCCGGCTTCACAATTGAGAGAAGAATTGCATCTGAAAGCCGCTGATCAGGATGACAATATGTCCAGCGATGAGAGTGGCAGTGATCAAGAAACTATGGAAGTAAGAAGATTTTCTCGCAAATTAATATTGTTATTATTATTATTATTATTATTATTAAATTTCATTAAATACGATAAATATTACAGGTGGATGAAGTGGAAGCAAAGAAAGAGCAAAAGCTCGTCGTCCGCGAAAGATTCAAAATTCCGGACGTTAGACGAGCTCCGCGATCGGAAGTGATGAAAGACAAAAAGGATCGAACTTTGGATCCCATGGATCCGGCTTCTTACAGCGATATTCCACGGTATTGCAGTGCTCTGCAATTATCATTATTATTGTTAATTTGAAAATATTAATCAGCACTTTGTTCGCGTAAAATGTCCTCCGAAAATGAAAACAATAGAGAAAAGTCTCCTAAAAATTATTACGATGCTACTGGGACTTTAAATAATTAGTGGCAAAGAGGCTTCGGAGATACTTGCAATGTGTTTTTTTTTTTCGATCTTTATATTATTTTGATTTAGAGCCGAATTTTCTCGCATAACGCCGATATTTTTGCATCAATCTTTTTATTACACGCATTTTCAGAGTCGTTTGTCTCGAAGGTAAAAGCTATCGAATAACGATTATCGATGATATATTTCCAGAGGCAAATGGTCGGACGGTTTGGCGAGGCATAACGAGGCGAAAACCGGAGCGGATACAACGGCTTCCGGACCTTTGTATCAGATGAGGCCGTACCCCAGTCCAGGCGCGGTACTTCGATCGAACAGAACTACGAAACCTGAAGTCGAAGGAGCGGCAAAGCCTATCGTATTGTTCCCGGAAAATCCCGAATAAAATTTATTCGCATCGCGAAAAAATAATTTCCATTCATCGTATCCATTTTTCACACTGTATCATATCTTATTCATAATAAATAACATTGAAAAAAACAATTGCATTTTTCATTTACCATACAATGATAAATATATTTTTTGTCAATTTCTTTTTCGTGTTTCGTAATAACTGCACGGGAAAATTATTTACCGATTATAACGCATTATATTGATGATAAAAATAAAAAATATATATTACACTGTGATTATGATTAATAATTTGTTTTTATTTATTTTATTTCATAAATATATTTTATTCCACGAAACAGAATGTGCTATTGATGCAATGTACGATATAAAATAAATTAAGGCTGAATTTATTGAATGGAATGTTTTTTTTTGTCGTTTACCCCCTTAAGCCTTCCGTACCGACGCGAACGTCCTGGCGCTCGTCTCGTAGTCAGTCGCTACGTGGTTGCCGGCATCGTCAACGCGTAGCGTAGTTCTCGCGTACAATGTGTACCCCCGTGTCTCCGAGCCTACGGTAGTAAATGTCTCGCCGCTGCTGCCGCTGCGGCGGACGTGCACTTGTGCAGTGATCACAGTACAACACACGCGTTCTTTCGTACCGTTCAACAGTTCTTAGTCAGTGTCGTATAAGTATTTCGTTATTTTTTTTTTCATAGTGTGCGTAGTATACAGTTCGCGGGGGTATCGTATCGTATGGTGTTTCCGAGTCGCGCGAGTGAGTGTTCTACGATTCTATCTTTCCTCCTCTTTGGCCTTCTCGCCAGTAGTTATATCCTTACGACAATCATGAACGTGTATCCGTGCTAAACGGGACGTGATTCAGTGCCGAAATATTTTTCTTCTCTCCGCCGAACGGGGATATGACGGTCGTATCGTCGCGATGGAGATCGCATAGCAGCGCGAAAGCCCTTGTTCGCTAACGTGAGTAATTCACAACGAAATAATAATGTACTTAATGCATGCGTGTGTAGAAGAAAAAAAAACAAGAAAAAAAAAAGTTCGAGTCTCATAGTTCATCGCGTACACAACGCCACACATCCCATACACACATACGTGGGAAATATTCCCCGGGCCACTGTACTGTAATAATCACATCGCTTTCCTCGCATTCTGCACGACTTTTTTCTTTTTTTTTTTCTTCGTGTTTTTTTTTCTCCATCCGTATTTTTCACATACTACGTACATCCACGGATTCTCGTGACCGCAAAACCAGTTTACCCGCGATTCTTTCTGCTCCGATCACGCATCTCTTCGTATATAATGTACACGGGGCTCTCTCGGGTTGCTGGAGCGCACAACTATTCTGACAGCGGGTTGATACGAGATTTCATGTTTTTTTTTCTTTTTATGTACTGTACTTGTTCGATGCCGCGCGTGTGTATATATACGCTGCTTTGCCTAATGCGAAATATACCACTACTATAAGCGTACTTAGTAGGTCTCACCCCTTTACCACACGCCCATCTCTCTATTCACATCCGATAGAAAGTCGCATTCATCTCGACGACGCGATATAGGCATGCGGGATAAACTGAACGGGGGGGGACGAATGTGCAGTCATGAAAAACCTCTCTGGCGGCCTATCATTTGCGGTTGTTTTCTTCTTATCTCCGGGGGGAAGGAGATATGGAGGAGATATCTTCTTCTCTCGGTTAATTTTACACGCGTAACACCTGCTCGGTACCTATCGACCCCTCGTCATCCGGATACGATAGAAAAAAATATAAAAATAATATTTCTATACAGTTTTTTTTTTTTCCTTTAACTTCGGGATCTCGAACACCTGTCATGCCTTTTAACGGTGTGCGCGCCTGTGCGGCAGATGCAATTCGAAATCGGAGGTTTCGGTGGGATGTGACGCTTTTTTAAAGAATGAGCTGTCGCTGATTTCGAAAATTAACGCGGGGCTCGTTTTTTTTTTGGTAAAAATCGATTTTCAACTTGTGAAATTAACGGGGTGGTGTTTTTTTTTTTTGTTTCTTCAATATTTATTATCGATAAAAAAAACTCGTATGACAAATTCATGGCTTTCCGAACGTGTAAATAAAATGTTCCGATCGAAATATTAATAAATACCGGGAAATTTTCTATTTTTCTTCGATAGAAAAAAAAAGTTCGATAGATAAATTGAAAAAAAATCGATCGCGTGAGTTCTTTTATCGGATTATTTTTTCCCGATAAAAGCAATGAAAAACGTTTATTTCCCTGAAATTGAACGCCTCCCCCACCACCTGTCCCGTTTTTCCGATATCGAAAATAAAAAGTAATGTTCAATAAATGAAATTTAAGTTTTTCGATAAAACGATAATTACGTTCGACGCAGCGAAAGTTCGTAGAATCGTTTTTCGCGAACAAAACAAAAACAATTATCGATTTCAATGTTCACGGGAAAAACTCGCAAATAACGAATAAATGAAATTTTTTATTACGATATCATTGTTTATTTAATTCAGAGATAGTGAGCTGTGATATTGGTTCGAAGAGATGGCAACTAAGACTGAAGACTCTCTATCTATGGACAATGCCAATGACGGTATGAACGATAAAAAAAAGAGTCACTGGAAATTAACGTTTTTTTCGATATTCCGATATATTCGATATATTTTTCGTTTCTGTAGGCAATAGCATGGATAAGGAGATACTAGCGATGAACGAAACGGACAGCTCGGGTCATCGTGTGCCTCCGAATTATATGTACAATACGGGTTCCGAACAAGTAACCGGTAATCCCGAACACGATGCCAATAATCGATGTCGAAATCAAGCATCGGAAGATCAGCTCGGTCCGCTACCGCCGAATTGGGAAAAAGCCTATACCGACACCGGCGAAGTTTATTTCATTGAGTTCGTATTATTATTATTGTTATTATTTTAATTTTTTTGTAAAATAAATAATAATTGTTATTATTACTTTTATTTATTATTAATATTATTTTTTAAATTATTGTCATTCGTCGTTATTATCATTATTATTATTAAGCGATTTTTTCTCTCGTAACGAAAAAAGAAAATTACTGTAATATAATTTATTTCTACAGCCACAACACGGGAACGTCGCATTGGCTCGATCCGCGATTATCGAAATTTCAAAAGCGTTCGCTTGAGGAATGTTTGGACGACGAGTTGCCCTATGGTTGGGAAAAGATCGACGATCAGCTTTACGGAACTTACTTCATCGATCACGTTAATCGTCGGACACAGTATGAGAATCCGGTGTTGCAAGCTAAACGCGCGCAACAAGGAATGGTCGATCGCAAGAGTCCGAATTTCACGAGAAATCCGAAGAAGCTGAAGGGTCAGAGAATACGGACGACGCTACTGAAGAGCTCCAGAGGTCTCGGATTTACGATCGTCGGCGGTGATGACGCTGTCGAGGAATTCTTGCAGATCAAAAGCGTCGTTCTCAACGGACCCGCGTGGCTCGACGGAAAATTGCAAACCGGTGAGTAACTATAATCGTTCGCTCATTTTTTTTTTTTTTTTTAAACGATCGGAAAAGTATGTCGACGAATTTATCAGCATTAACGCGAATTTCAGTAATTTCAGGTGAAAAAACGCGTTTTATTAATTTTTTTCCAGTAATAAAAAATCTTATCGATAATTTTTGTTTTTTTTTTTTTTCATTTTTTTCTCCACATAAAAAAATGTCCCCTAAACTCGTAAAAAAAATCTCATATTTTATCATCGATTTCTCGAATTTCTATCAATAATTTTGTTTTTTTTGTTTTTTTTTCTTGATGCAGGAGACGTTTTGGTATACGTAAACGACACGTGCGTATTGGGTTTCACGCACAACGAGATGGTAAACGTTTTCAAATCGATAGGAAGCGGCGAAACAGTGACTCTGGAAGTGTGTCGGGGATATCCTCTGCCCTTCGATCCTAACGATCCAAACACCGAAGTCGTAACAACGATAGCCGTTAGTGCACCCGGTGATATGCGGGATATGCGGGATATACGCGATCCTCGAATGCACCACCCGCCTCCGCATCAGCAACAAATGTTACCGGTCTCCACGGAAATAATGAACGACGATCCGAGTCTATATATGGATCTCGATACGGGAATTCAGCAGACCGACGGTCGTTACAATTTTCTCGATTCCTCTTTCCTTCCCGTTCACAATTTGCAAAACGGCGACAATCTCGCGAATACCTCGGTAAATTCTATGCCGGATCTTTGTATATCCGATAAGATAAATACGATTAAGAGACCGAGTAGTACCGATATCCTTCTCTCCGAAACCGGCGATACGGTCGATCGCAAGGATTCGCCCATCCAAACGAAACCCGAATTTCTAAGCATTTCGATAGTCAAAGGAGAGATGGGATTCGGTTTCACGATAGCCGACTCGTCGCACGGGCAGAAAGTTAAAAAAATCGTTGATTGTCAGCGCTGCAAGAATCTCGTAGAAGGCGATATACTTGTGACGATAAACGACGTTAACGTGAGAAATATGTGTCACTCGGAAGTCGTTCAAGTGCTCAAGGATTGTCCTATAGATCAGGAAGCGTTGATACACGTTCAGCGGACGACGAGTAAAACAAAAGACAAAAAGGACAAAAATCCGCAGTATTTCTTCAGAAGCAAAACACCGACAGCGGATATTTACGCGACCCAATCGAAGACCGCTGTGCCAAGTCGACCGAAAACGCCGCTTATAGACACGAGAAATCGGACCAAGTCGCCGAGCGAAATGAACCGATCGGAGTGGAGCGGCGAACAGCCGAATGAAAATGATTTGAATCCGTTGGATAACAGATACAAATATCCGGATTACAATCGCGGAATGTATTATACCGATCCTTACAAAGCTAATATTGCGAATCTCGCGGAGAATTTTGGTCCGATGACGAATCTGGACGACGATCCCATGAGACACGGGGGCGGTAAAAGGGATTGGATTGGTTACGATAAAATGAGCATTAATAACGAAATGTATTCGGTTAATGTTGCGCATCATGAAAATATGATGAAACAGAATGGTAGCGTTCATTCTGATTATTATAAGGATCTCTACGCGCCTCAGACCCACTCGCAGTACGCGGAACAGGAATACAATGCTTATACGATGGGACAGGAGCAGAATGTCGATACTGGAGAAATTTGGGACAAACGGAAGGAAACCACGAGCTTCGAACACGAACAGCCGCGTTCCAGTTCCGTATCGCGGTATGTTTTTTTGCTTTTTTTACGAATAGAAATGAACAAAAAAATGGTATGACGTCGATCGATGAGAAATCAAACCGAATGAATAATTTAATACTTATATTTCTTCGCAGATATCCTCAATATAATCCCGAATTGGTCTGTCCAACGATTCCCGATATCGAGTGGATTGAGACTCTCGTAACGCTCGTGAGACAGGAGAGTGGTTTCGGCTTCAGGGTCGTCGGGGGTACCGAGGAAGGATCTCAGGTTGGTCCCCTCATTCACATCATCGCGACGAAAAATCAGCAAAATAAGACTAAAAAGAAAATAATAACCATTTTTTATTTTGTTTCTTAAAAAAATAATTTAAAAAAAATCAAAAAATGTCGAATAATCTTTTTCTCGGAATGTTAGACTTCCAAGCGATATCTCCGTTGCGCAATAGAATCGCTATATCGAATGATTTTACGATCAGCAGGTATCGGTTGGGCATATAGTACCGGGAGGAGCGGCGGATTTGGACAATCGACTGAATACCGGAGATTTAATAATGTCAGTCGAAGGCGAAAGCGTTATGAATTCATCTCATCGTCACGTCGTTCAACTGATGAAAACGGCATCGCAAAACGGACGCGTTACCCTCGGAATACGTCGGCGAATAAATGCTCAGGATCACCTGCAAGAAAATCTGCAATCGACTTACGGAAGGCGTATGAATATACAGTATCCGTATGATGTGGCGGTAACGAGAATGGAAAACGAGGGTTTTGGTTTCGTGATAATATCGTCGGTGAACAAAGCGGGTTCGACGATCGGACGGATTATCGAGGGTTCTCCGGCCGAGAGATGCGCCCGTCTGAACGTCGGCGATCACATTCTCGCCGTTAATCACGTCGACATTACGAACGTTTGTCACGAGGATATCGTTAATTTGATCAAAGATTCCGGTTACTCGGTTACGCTGACCATTGGATATCCACTGGACGATTGCTGTAGCAGTACTTCGCTCTCTCAGAAGGTACCGTACGAATTATTTCGAAAATTGCGAAAAAATAAATGATGCATTTTGAAAAAAAAAAAAAAAAAAAACAGAATTTCAGCGATTATTTGAATAATTAAGAAAAAACTATGAAATTAATTCTTTCACCGTTATTTTTTCTTTTGTCGCTTATTTGATACTTTTTTTTCGTAAAGGACGAGCCGACCGCCGATGGTGATGGGGGGCAATATCACGCTGTTGAACTGACCCGCGGCACGCGCGGCTTCGGTTTCAGCATTCGGGGCGGTCGAGAATTCCAAAATATGCCGCTTTTCGTCTTACAAATTGCTGATAACGGTCCGGCGGCTAACGACAATCGGCTGAGAGTAAGAAATTCCGCACTTCCGTTAATTTTTTATAATTTTTATAAAAATTAAAATTAAATTTAAAAAAATTAATAGTAATAACAATATATTATTATTATTATAATAACAATTAATTAAATTTTTTTTCTATTTTTCTTTCATTTTATTACGTTACAATAACAAACTTTTTCGCATATTACAGGTCGGAGATCAGATAATCGAGATAAACGGAATAAACACGAAAAACATGACGCACTCGGAGGCGATTGATATCATAAGGAACGGCGGTCCATCCGTAAGGCTTCTCATAAGACGCGGCTGCCAGATGCCGAGTGCGGTAGGTGCCCCACCACACCACTACGACATGAATATATAAAAAAAAAATATATTACGAAAAAAAAATTAAATATTTAACACCAAACAAATAACACAGAACATAAACACCAATATAATGAAAATAATTCGTTAACGAAGTTCGTAATATGTGTCGACTACTAACGCTGAAAGTTACTGCAAAATAACGTTTGTCGATAGCTTTCTATTTTTTTTTTTCTTTCCTTCGAAAAATTATAGAGGCGTCACGCGATTCGGCATAAGTAAAATTATAATCCAAGAGGAAAAAAAAGAAAAATAAGGCGAAGAATAACGACCAAAAGATTAAGTAATTTCATTCGTTCGTTGGTTTTGTTACTTTATTACGGTCTTAGATCGACATATTGACTGTTGAATCGAATCTTTGGAATATGCGAGGGTTTGGCGCTATCACCAAAGAGCGCCTTAATTATGTGTACATTTATAGTTATTGAACGGATTACAAAGGTCTATCTACAGGCCGAATCCGCCGAAAAAAAAAAAAAAAAAAAAGAACGAAGACTCGTATCTTATACTATACAACTTTTTCGAATGCTTTTTTGCGGAGAATACATTTTTAGGACAATACCAGAGTAGATGTACAGAGAGAGCGGCTTCCGCGTAAAAAAAAAACAAAAGTCTGCTTAATTAATCGAAAGTTCCGTAGAATCTCAGCGCTGAATTCGAGAATAAGAGGGGAACTTTTTTTTTGTAATTCAAGACACGACATGGTTCATTAATTAGGCTTTTTTATCACTCAATTATGCAGCTTTGCTCAATCGCTCGTACGAGTAACGTGCCTCAAAAAAATCTTTTTAAAAAGGGTAAATTTTTTTCTCCGATTTTAGTAAATTTCAATCCAATAGCTCTCCCGATGCTCAGTCGAGTTTCGAATATTCTAACAATGAATAGAAAAAAATTAAATAAACATTTTTTGTAGTGGTGCTAAAAATAACTCTGTATTTATTAACCGATTGTTCTTTAAGGAGAGTGTATCGCCGAAGTCCCAACTAATGCCGAATTTCGAGTTTTTCCCAATGAGATAGAAACCTAGAAAAAAAGTTCTTAAGATTTATTTTGAAATAATGATAATACCAAACAAATTATAACAAATTAGCAAAAAAAAAAAAATTGTTCAACAAATTACATTTTTTTAGAATTTTTTTTTAATTAAAAATCACGAATTTTGGTGTTCGGAGAAACACCAATTTGTTGACAACTTTTTGGAATTATTGTTATGTAAAATGAACGCCCTCTATGGTTGATTTTTTCCAAATTTTTATTAAATTGAGAAGTATTCGAAATTCGCTCTGAATTTCGCGTGAATCTCACACTTTGGTAATACGCAGCGATACACCCTCCTTAATCGCTAAAAACGAATAATTGACAAATTCATTCTAACTGTGTGTGATAGTTCGCAAATATTGTGCCTTTCACGTGTTCCATAATACTTAATTACCAATTTATATATTAAAAAAAAAATCATGAATTTACGATTAAAAAATTGCAAACTATCGTCTATCTGCAATCGACCTTTTTTTATTTTTTTTTCGTTTTTTTTTTACTTTTTTTTTTTCAAATTCATTGTAGAGTAATCTTACAATCGACCAAATAAGTATACGACCGATCGATGACGGCAGCTTACGCAGGCAATTGCCAGATTCACGAGCGAAAGATGCGGTCCATGATACGCGTAGGAAAAAACGTTTTTCCATTCCATTGAACTGCTGCTGCTCGTCGAGATAGCGAAACTATTGTTGTTCGCATTAATTCGTAATAATCGACGTTATTTTTTTTTCCGTTGTCCGTAATTATTATTGTAAATCAAGGAAAATTCATCGGGAAGACAGAGAGCTTAGAGGGGGCGCGGGAAAATTATAATATATTCTAATTAATAGCCCGCGAAACCCGAGTCTCGTGCCCCACATATAGGATTAATCTTAGCAAAGCTTTCTACAAGTTTCTTAGCCACGAATTGCGCATTTTTTTTTTTTTTTCGTAGCAATCGATCGAAGGTGATAAATAGGGATGTGCGAATATCCAAAATATCGAATAAATAGATTCGGAAATTCGAAATATTCGAATAACTCGAATAGTTCGAAAGAAAAAAAAAAACGTACAACCTAAAAAACATCCGAACGAACGAATAATCGATTTGAATTTTCAATCGAATAGAACTATTCGCATATCCCTAATAATAAATGAAACTTCGAAAAAAACGAAAAAAAAAAAAGAAAACAATGTCGAAGCGTTTGGGAGAACATCGTGTACATTAATCGTGTAATTTAACGTTCTTATATACTCCCATTTATAATAATCACACTAAGTGTCCAGACTACCAAAGAAGTCAGTGTTTTAATCACGAATCAACTTTGTTTTTCCTTTAAAAAAAAAAAAAAAAACCAATCGATCAATAAATTGTATGATAAATAATAACTATGAAAAAAAAAAATCGAAAAATCTCCATTCGACGAAATTCGTAATATTTCTCATTAGCACCGGCCAATTTCTCGTAGGGCCCCAATATTCCGAGCAAAAAACTCGATTATTTCGCTCGATATTTTTTTCAGATTGGCACATATGTGATAAATATATATATATATACATATATATCCGTGAGTAAGCAATCCTGCATCCTCGTAATAATTCTCAATCGTCGCGTTATCAAAAAAAAACAAAAAAGAAAAAGAAAAACGCAAAAAAATCTATTTTTTTAAACACTACAGAGGGTAACGCGTTTCGATGTTTTCAATTCTCGAAACAAAAAAAAAACTATTAAACGGTATTTTTAGATCTCGACATTGTCATAATCACCCACCTACGCTGATAAATAAATAATAAAAAAAAAAATGATACATGTAAATGAACGATTCACGAAGCTGCTTTCAAAGTGCGTTTCGTTTTATTCTAAATTCTTAGACATTAATTAATGATATGGCGAGCGAGTCGCTCGAACTCTCCGTTAATTACGTTCGGGCAATTGTGGTCGCGTTTATTTTTTATATGCATTTATTAAAAGTCACGACCAACGCGTATTCGGAGAGTTTCGTTCGCGATTTTTGACTGTATAATAAATTTTATTAATAAGGCATCGAATATCGACGATCCGAGATCCGAAGAGGTTATGTTACGAGCCTCCCGGCGATTGGATCGTTGCTATAAATGATTGTAAATACATTGCTCGCGCATGGAGGAGCTTATTAGGACGATAATAATGCGGGGTTTACAAAAACCAAACCACAAAGACGACATTTAAGTCTCTTAAGGCAATAAAAAATAAAAATCTCCAATATTCTACGTATGAATAATAACAACTTCGTTTGTAATTCTCAAAACTCATTATGTGTCGTGTCTTCCAATTCAGATCCTATTTCTGCGCTCATTGACCGACTGTCTTTTTTTTTTACATTAAAACGTTATAATAAGATAGTGTCATTAATCGTAAGAGAATTATATATTAATTAAATTAAAGCTGTGACAAACGTAAGGACCATCATATTATGCCTTTTGCCACTCGTCAATGAACGCTGTTTCACTACCTTAAAGTATATATGCATATATATATACATACATACATATAATTATACATGCATAGCGCATCCGCGCCAAATCGTCGGGGTCGCGACCCTCAAATTAATTTTTTTTTCCGCGATGTATGTCCAAAAATGGCGCCAAAAATGTTCTACAAAAACATTCAGTTTCTTTTTTAAATTCGTGTGGTAAAAATCATGAAATATGTAAATTACAAAAAAAAACTATGTAATCGGCTTTTTTGAAAGATTTACAGTAAATTTCTTTGTTAAAAGTACATTTTTGGAAACATTTTTTTTGTGCCGTTTTTCAACATATTTCAAGGATAAAATAATTTAAAAGAATAAAAGTCGCGACTCTGTTGATATGGCCGGTAAAATGCCCCATATACCGTATATGCAAATATATTCATATATACATATGTATGTATATGAATGTATATCTATATATATACATATAGACATATATACATTTATATATATAGTATATATCAGCTAGATAAGCTCGAAATAGCGCTCTATATTTATTGTATAACTCGTTGCGTCTAAACATGCGTAATTCAAATTGTAAATCTTATCGTTACGAGAAAAACTAAAAAAAACGTGCGTTTGTTGCAAACAATACAATTGTGAAATTAAGATTTAATTGTTACTGCGAGCGTATTGTAATACCATTTTATTGTTGTTGAAATATATTGAAACAATAAAAAATAAAAAGAATTGCATTTCGTAACGTAATTTTCGATTAGTCGAATAAATTGTTGCGTATTCCCGTCGGATTCGGGATTTATCGGGTTGCTGCGATCTACGCCGGTAACGCTAGACGTTTTCGAAATTCATTTGCCGAAAATAGTTTCCATTATATCGTAAATTGTGGTCTATATATCATTCGAGCACAGAGAGCGTTATGGAGATCGTATAGCGCTCGAAGTGTTCCAAAGTAGCCGATGGCGGCGCCACGATCGTCGTGTCGACAATGAATCTCGTTTCTACTTTTCCGAGAATGCGGGTACTCAAACGTCGTGTCGTGACGTCAATCATACTGCAACCCCGCGGAAAGATATAACTGAATGAGTATCGTTGTTTATGACGATCTCTCGTGTGGATGATTAAAGAAATCTAACAAACGCAACGTTTATCGCACAAACGACGATTATTTCGTTGAAAAATGTCTTGAAAAATAGATATTTGAAGCGTGTACAGTGACCGTGGCAGGAACGTCGTAGTTGGCGACACTGTCGATTGATCGCACGTATTTTACCCAGAAATGTATATCATATATTGTATTCCCTGGTACCCTCTGGGCGAATGTAAACAGAATTTTTGCACAAATATGAAGTGACACGGCCGATTAACGCGGCTCCGAGGTGCGTGAAAGTTATCATACGTTATAATTAACGTTGAATTATCGTTTAAACAAAGTGCAACAAGTGAAATAATCGAGTAACAACGAGGCAAAGTAAAACGGGTTTTTCGTGCTGGGGGCCTTCTACACTTGGGCTCCTCGTCGTCGCTCGTCGAAGTTTAGGCCTGTAGGTGTTACAAGTGTGTTAGCGTGTGAAAAATCCCCGACAGGCATAGAATTCATGGAATCGCAATGCGAGATGAGCTGCAGTTTGTCGTACGCGGGCTAAGGGTGAGTTTTTGGACGAGTTTTGTGATATAAATACGAATCGATCGACAATCCTGACGGCGAATAGAGGATCGACGCTGGGTACGAACTTGGCGTTACCACCCCTCCCTAGATCCTTCGTGGAAGTAATATACGACCATTAAGGAACAACAGATTTTTCTGGGTAGCTAAGTCGGGGGAGGGGGGAGGGGGTCAAGCATGTGTATTTTTCATTCGCCATGAGGGCCTCCTCGATATCGCTCTTGTGTGTGGGTATGTCGCATGCTTTTCACGTACATCTCAGATATATTCTCGCTCCCCTCCCCCTTCCACTCTTTCCTCCCCCTCGCGCACAACATCATCCCGCATCGGGACCCCGAGTGAGAGATGTTTATCTCTCGCCGCGCTCTCGGCCTCTCGGCTCTCTCGTCTATACACAAATATACTCGTACACGAACGTTTCGTGGACACACTACGGTGCATAGAGTACGCGCGCTACTACCTCGAAAGGATAAATCATCTATCGTATTTTTTCTTTTTTTTTTCTCCGTCAATGAGAACGCGTGGCTTTATTGAGATGAAAGATAGTGAAAAAAGAAACATTTCGCGGATACGATTCCCGTTTATCGAGTGCCTCGCGTGTGTTCAATGAACGACGGATCGAATTAGTCAGTGCACGCGATGACAAAATAAGAAAATCGTAACGTTATTCACGTGGGGTTTTACCCACGCGGATGTTCCCGGAAAATTCGAAAACGTTTTTCCCCGAATTTCAAACGCGTTTTCTATTTTTTTCGCGTTATCGCCGCGAGTTACTTGCGCACGTGAAATCTCACGGGGAATGTTGAACTCGACGAGAGGATAAATAATCGCGAATGGAGGAGAGATCTGCCTCAACGGAACGACTGTCGTACACGACGCGGCAAGTAAGAATCTTTACGCAAAATCCGTAACAATCGACATAATGTTTTCCTCACGTATATAAATCGATTTGGTTGAATAGAGTTTTCTTTTTTCAAAGAGAGGAAATAATTTCATCGCTACCCCATGAAAGACACATTAAATAATGTTATTCTCAGCGTACGCCGAATGAATTATTCATGAAGTCAGATTTATCCAACGCTGGTATCTTCCCGATTTTTGGTGTGTTTCGTTACTCATTAAATATGCGTAGAGAGTACACGCCGAGCCTTGGAAAAGAGATACATTCTTCGTTCACCTCTCCGACAACTCTTGTAGGTTATTCGTCGAAGCTTCATTGCGGCGAACCTTATGCTCAGTTTCTCACGACCCCCGGGGACTCTGAATAAAAGAGATGTCGTACGACGAGCGATTTATCCCAGAAATTGCAAGGCGTTTCTGTGAACTTTGAAAAAAAAATCTTTTGATCTATCGTTAGGCGCATTACAGGAATTGCGTAGAAAACTATGCAATTCTTAACGGTGGACGATATATTCCACCGAATATGTTGACCAATGGTCTTTCGACGCCAATCCCCCACTCCATTGTTGGACTCCGAACCGCTTGCAACTATTGATAATAAATTCAGTAGCCGAAGTGATCTCCGGAGAGTCGGAAAAGTTGTTGCAACGCGAGACAATTGTCCTGAAAGATTTATCAAAAATTTTACTCTGCATTCCGCTTCGGTGTATTTTTTTTTTCTTTTTTTCTACGCTATTCAAAAGGGAATTTTATAATCATAGAAACGGATTGTGGACAGAGGTACAAAAAAACGATTTTTTTGGTATAAAAAAAAATGCAGAGCTATTATACTGCGAATAATAAAGGGACTTTTTAATTAAATTTTCCTCTAAAGTTAACGGGAAATGTTTTTATTGAAAGCGAAGTTTTATTCAGCGTTTTTAAATTAATTTCGACGAAGCGAAATTCTCTATTTATTAGCTTTTTTTCAATCAATTTTCCCATTAATTCGATTTATTATTTGCGTGTATATATATATATATCGTTATTATGACGTTATTTTACTTTTTAATTCTTTTATTTGTTAAATACATCGCGATGAAAACATCGAATTCACGATTTTCATAATTATCGAATGATACATTTGAATCCAAATCCGTCCTTCGAGAGTTAATCCCCAAAAAGAATTTCGCATAACACATTCGTCGAGTGAAAAAATTAGATTTTTTCACTAAACTTCGATATCGATGATTTATTTCGTTTTTTTTTTTTTTTCGTTTTTTTTTCACAGTGATGGGACGGCGTAATGTCACCGAGCGAAGTGCGTCCAGGAAGGAGGATTCCAGAAATGGATAAAAATCGTTCGTCATGGTGTCGCGAGGTTTTGTCGAATCGTGAAACCGTCGACGGGTCATACGTTCGTAGGATGTCTCGAGAGGACACGAGGAAATCGTGCAATTATTCATCCGCGTACAACGGCAGTGAGAGAATTACTCCGATAATCGCGAATTCTTGTTGTTGCGGAGTCGCGAACGACGAGTGTATCCGCTCGTCGACGAGTCCACATGCCGATAGGGTAAATTTTCGCACAACTCTATACGATAAATTATGGAAAGACACGCGAGTAACGAGCGACGAGGAAACCGCGTGGAACGCGAAGATCGAAGGAACGAGATGTAATTTTAGTTACGATGAACACTGTAATCGGGAGCTAAGTACGAGGCATCGCATGGATACGAGAGAACTTTGCGGATCTTCGTACGATAGTTCAAACGTGTGGAAACGGGACGATGCTAATAATGTGCGCCGGTCGAGATCCTCGACGAGGAACATTCTGTTCGGTAATCCCGCGTGGCAAATCCTCGCGTTCGTTGTACTCGGATTTATATGCGTCTGTTCCGGGGACACGAATCAATGCTCCGTGGGGATCAAGACACCGGGGAGTGAGTATACGAATTATCATAAAAATTCCAAATTATCGTATTTTTTTAACTTTTTTTTTTTTTTTTTTTTTTAATACGAAAAGCATCGGCGAAACAGATATATGTTATTTATAATTAATTTCAGTAGCGATTCCAGCAATTATTATTTTCGACAATCAAATTCGAAACTCTTTTACTACCAATTAAAATTTCGCGTTGTAAAACAGCAAACGACGAATGAATGAATAGCGTGTCGATCAATCGTTCGAAAATGTCTGTTACAACGCTTCGAATCGAAAGCTCTCGACACCATTTAGTCGATAAGTCGCCTAAAGTGCAGCAGAGTTACAAAATGCAGGAAGCTAAAGCTCCGCTTGTAGTATCGAACACTGTAAATAATCGAGAGAATAGAATAATAGTACACGCGGAGCGAAATGGCAAGGATCACAACGAGTTAAGCTCAGTGAATGTATAAATAAATCATAGGGTCTTATCTCTCCTTTTGGCATTCTAGCGCCGAGCTAAATGCATATATCTATATTTAATGCAGTACGGTATGTGTAGTTGTGCTTCTCTCGCCAAAGCGCACAATGGCCTCAGTGCATTTTACGTTCTATCGAGCAGAAAATATTTTCACCAACGGAATATCGACTGCTCTCTGACAAAACTCGACTACCGACAAATTGGGACTATCGTCAGAAATATTTTATTTGCGAAGAAAAAAAAAGTTCGAAATTTCGAAAAAAAGAAAAATATTAAAACTTCGAAAAATAAAAAAAATCGAAAATTCGAAAAAAAAAAAAAGTAAAAACATTGACAAAACTCGACTACCGATAAATTGGAACTATAGTCAGAAACGCTTTATTATCGAAAAAAAAAAAAAAAAAAAAAAAAAAATCGAAATCTTGCATTGTTTGCTATTGTCAGTTGCTTTATATCTTTTGAAATTTATTTTCCACCAGGAACCTGGCCTCAGGGCGACATTGTTCTCGAATACGGCAAATCCCTAAGGATTCTCTGTATGCTGAATAAGACATTCGTGAACGAGCATTTTCCCGGTAAAAATTCATCGGATCTCGTATTCATACGGAATAAGAAGGAAATCGAACCGGAATTCATAAGCATCATAAACGAAACGACTATCGAGGTTTACGTTGAGAAACCACCGCCAGCGGAGGATATGTATTATTGTAAATTGAGACTCGACGACATGTACGGCAAGTCACACGAACCCGTATGCCTCAACAAAGTCGTTATTGGCTGTAAGTATTTCTATATATAGATATGTATCGTACGAAACGAAACAATGTATATAAATGAGCGAAAATTCCGAATTTTCATGTATATTTCTTTAACAGAGACTTAAAATTAATTTTATTATTATTATTTATCGTAAGTGGTCCTCGCGGAATATTCTTCGTATTTCAAAGGGCGCCGATGCGCAATGAGAAAATTAACGAAATATAAGATCGCGACGAGTTATCATTGATTCGAATGCGTCTTCAGTTGTGAAGCGTACAGTTTCCACCGAATAATCTGGCGAATCGCTCGTCCATATCGCGCGGAGGTCAGGAGGTGTAGAGGAAAAAAAAGTATGAAAAAAAAAAAATACGACGTTTCGACGCACGCGTTAGTTTCATTCAGTGGTATACAATACGCGACAATCAGCAGAACCGGAGTGCCGCGATGCCTTTTCTCTACAACTATTCATTCACTTATGTTTATCTTTATAGTTCCGCGTGGGGGTCAATACGCGTTCGAACGCAAACAAGAGACTCTATTCAATATTGTGCGACTAAGCGGCGGGATTTCTTCGATTCGATTGATAAACATTATTTACCGAATCTTCGAATCGAGTTATTGCGACGAACGCGAGCGAAGAGACAAATATGCGCAATGAACTTTTTTTTTTTCCGTCGGTCAATCGCTTTTTCGTCGAATCCCCGGGGATTTCCGAGGCAAAACAATTCGATGCGCGGTTTGACCCCAAAGTTTTTACGATATGAATGAAATGCAATTATAACGGAGAGGGGGAAATAATGCGGGCGATTGGTAACCGTGGATAATGACTTTTTTTTTTTTATTTATCATGCAATTAACATTTTCGAAAAAAAATTCCGTATCAAAAAAATCATAAAATGTAATCTGTAAAATGCTTAAAATAATTTTGATCATTAGGAAAGAGTCTCCCATGGAGTTGGGACATGCGAATAAAATAATTCAAGAGACTGCGAAATTATTTTGAACTTTTTACAAATAATTTTTTTTTTAATTTCTATCAAAAATGTTTACTTTTTATTTTTCTTTATCTATGGCGTATCTGTTTACGTTTCCTAAAAAAAAAAAAAAAAAATGATTGATTGCAGTTAAGCCGCAGGAGCCGCAGAACTTCAGTTGCGTTTCGCACAACTGGGAGGACATGATATGCTCCTGGGATCCCGTCCAAAATTACGTTACAACGCGTTTCACGTTGGTATTCAAATTGCCGGGACGAGCCGGAGGCAGAAAGCTGTATCCCTGTCCAAAGGAAACACCGTTGAAGCCGTTACCACCAAACACATGCTTATGGGACACCTCCACGAATCCTATATACCGTCAACCTTATCCGTATTACACGTTTATTATGAACGTTACCAATGTTCTCGGAAATTTTAGCGTCCCGTACAGGTTTTATCATTTCGGACACGGTACGTAACAATTCTCAAAAAATCAATGAATAATGATGATGCGTTTGGGAATAATCTTTTTTTATTTCATCAACATGAGAAAAACTTTAGATTTTTTCATTAAAAGGGGGTAAATATAATTTTTTTTCATTAAAACGTGAAAAATTGTAGTTCTTCTTTATTGCAAAGAGAAAACTTTTAGTTTTTTCATTAAAACGCGAAAAATTTGAGTTTTTAAAATTTATTTAAATCACTTTCTGATTTTTTTTCTTTTTCTCTTCTCTTTTTTTATTTCTTTTCTCTTTCACAACACTGAGGAAACCCTTTATTTTTTTTTATTAAAACGCCAACATTTTCTTTGCAGTTATTCCAGCAAAACCCGCGAATCTGTCGGTGGTAAACAAAACATCGGACAGCGCCCTGTTACACTGGAGTGTGCCGTTTCCGATGCAAAACTTTCCGCCGGGTCTTCATCATCGTGTGGCCTATCAGAATCAATGGGATCATCGAAAGACTTGGCAGGTGAGAATAAACGTCGAGGCCGGGGACCTCCCTCCGTTATCTTAATGATACTGTTAATCTGACAACGTATAAAATATTACCGAGTACTCGCGAACTTCTTCACTCGTCTCACACCGATCGTCGATCGCGAGCGTTATGGGCGATAAGAACGCAATTTGTTTCCGCAACTCGTGATGTTTTGCGTTTTCTTTTTTTTAGAACTTCAATAATGTAGCGTTAGTTTCCATGAAAAGCTCTCCGTTGTATCGTTCATTCTATGCTTCCTGCTGGAGTTTTCCAGGTATACGATCGTTCGGGATCGCGCGCGTGGTTTCCGCGATTTGATAAATTGAGATTAATTCACGTTGAACGCGATAAGACGAGTTCCGCATCGGTCTATTCTCGCGCGCTGTGCTCTCTCTCCGCCCGTACGAAGGAACGATAACTCGTAACACCGTCAAACTTTCTAATGACTCGACAAATAGCATCAAATTTTTCCTTTTTTTCTCGGGAACTCATATATACCAACAGCAACTGTGAACGAAATTTGTTTGATATTTGTTATCCAATATTTATTGATTACCCAAGTGCGCGAACAAAAAATATAATTTATTACACTCTTTTTTGCTCCAAAATGATTTCGTTATTTTTTTTTTCGCTCTCTATATCGCGGATCAGGATTTATTTTCTTTTTAAATTCCGTTGAAGAAATTTCGCAAAAATTAGCCTTTTTTTACGTTTAAGTATAATTATCCTATCATATATTAATTATTAAAAAGTATATAAACATTTGTAATGATTTACAAATTATCTATAATAGTAAAAAAAAATTGTTAATCATAACAATTCGATGTTTAAAATTTCATAAGGTGATCAACATAACGAGCGACACGCACACCCACAAGCGTTACTACAATCTCTCGGGTTTGAAGTTCGCGAATACGAAATACGACGTTCGTATTTTCATGAAAAGCGCAGTGGCGATAGGGGAAGATAAGTGGAGTCAATTTAGCGGCCTAACATTTAGGACGCCTCCGAGATGTAAGTTTCTTCGTATCTTTTCGTTCCTTTTTTTTATTTTTCTTTTTTCGCGTCTCATCGATAGTCCGAAAGACTTCGAGCGTTTGTATTATAAACGAGAATATTAAATTACTCGGCAGCTGTAACGTATACGTGTAATCATTGCAATGTTTTGTCATATCTGTCCCTTTGCAGTGCCGGGATTACCGCCGCGTACCGACATCGGAAGTTTCGAGATAGCGGAGAATAATGCAAACAGAGATGTTTACTTATACTGGCAGGCAATAGGGCCATCTTATGAGAACGGCGATAATTTCAAGTATCAAATAGCAAACGTCGAGGAGAACGGAAGAAAGTTGTTTCTCCTGCCAAACGAAACAACGAGAACTTACGCAAAATTCAAGGGTATAAGTTTCAACAGTTTTCGCTTTGAAGTCGTAACTACCAACGTCGTTGGAGCGAATCCGGAGAGAGCAAGAATATTCGTACCGAGTCGTTACGAAAGTAAATAAACTATCCGATTGATATCCAGTATCGTTTATGCTAATGCATTCTTGTTAATTAATAACATTTTATTTTTCAGTTCCACACGAACCTTTGGCTTTTACGAAAATCGCATTCGACGGCGGTCTTTACGAATTGTCGTGGAAACCACCGCTAATGAACGACGAAATCGTCAACTACACGATATTCTGGTGCGACAACGATCGCGATCGCCCGTGGCAATGCACTGTGAGTATAAATATCTTTTGTTTTTTGTGAAAAAACAAAAAAACAATTACGAAGATTCGTATTAAAATTTGTTGTTTCGTATTAAATTCGATTAAAATCGGTGAAGAGATTAAAAAATAATGGGTACTTAATTTTTTTGAAATTCCTTGAAGTTTTTCTTGCCGTTTCTGCATTCTTAAATTTATTGGATTGCAAATATTCGACAGCGGCAAAAATCGATAGAGAAGTTGAAATTTCAAAAATTCAACATACATCGAAAAAGAATTGAGGAATTCAATAGTTCGGATTCTAAATAATTCAAATGTTAATATATTTTCACAAAAAACTAAAAATTAAAAAAAAGCACATTCCTTTCTCATTTAATTAATTAAATTTCCTCGTAGAGGAAGATAAACAAATTTCGCAATTTGTTTTCTGATAGTACAACGTTCGCGTAAAAAAAAAATTACAAAAATTCAATTTTCAGAGTTTCATTTATTTCTTTCGAAAACCTCAACTGACACAACATTTACAATTTTTGAGATATTAAACGAACAAAAATGGCAGAAATGAACTAAAATGAACAAATGTAATTTCAAAAATTGTATTTTTCTTTACAAATTCTTCCAAACAATCGTAAAGATCTCGTATTCGCGGCCTCGTAGTTTTATCTCAGATTCATTCGCGTCACGACAATAACAAACTAATCTGATTTCCAGGGTTATCTCGATTGGGTGCACGTGTCGGCGAACACAACGATCTACAATATGACGGTACCGGATCCCCGGAAAGTTTATCAGTTCGCGATATCGGCGAATACGCCGAAAGCGAGCAGTGGAATGGTGTGGGCATCTTGTACCGTTATTCACAACAAAGTAGTCGGTAAAATGAAATCCGTGTGGATAAATCGTATTGGATCGGACTTCATAGAGGTCGGATGGAAACTCGACTGCTCCGATCGCATCGGAATCGTCGAGGGATTCAATATATATTATTGTCCGATCGTATCGCCGTTCAATATAAACTGTAAAGGACCGAAATTGAACACAACGATAAAAGCGGATCCGCACACGATTCACGGCATTATAAACGGTCTAAAGCCCTATACAACATATATGATCGCCGTCGCGGTACTGACGAAGAGCGGCGAAGGTCTTCACAGCGACGCTCTGTACAATACGACTCTGGAGGCGGCGCCGACAACGCCGCCGCAGGACGTTCGGATTACCAACGTCACGAACACCACAATGTTCGTAACGTGGAATCAACCGGCCGCAATGAACGGCGTACTGCGTTACTACGAGGTTCACTACAATACCCATTCGCAGAAAGTCGAAGAAGAGATCAATTACGTTTTGCTTAAGGATCTCTTGGCGCACAAGAATTACAGCGTCAGTGTCGTTGCGTGCACCGTATCGTGCAGCGTAAGATCTCCGCCCGTTTTTCGCACTACCGACATCGGTGTACCCGGGAAATTTAGCGAATCTCCTCAAGTTAGGTTCATGAACTCGAGTCAAGTTTTGGTCAGATGGTCGCCACCCTACAACACCGGTGGATTGTTGGATTACTATCAGATATGGTCGGCCGATGGGGAAATACGCAACAGCACGAAAACCGGTCAGTAATCCGGCTGATTTTTTAAATCATTTTTCAAAAATATCGCTTTCGAGTTCGAAAAAAATTGGACCATTCGAAAAATGATATTCAAGTTCGATAACTTTTTTTTTTTATAAACCTTTTATAAGAAATATATTATTTTTTATTTCCGAACAAAAAAAAAAACGTACGAAAAGTGTTTCGGCGCCAATATCAATCTGTTTTTTTTTGTTGCGTTTTTACAGAGGCGCATCTAGCGATTGCCGATTGTAAGACGGTGGGACGTGAGCGTATGTACGAGTTTCGCGTTCGTGCTGTGAACATAGCACGGGACGGTACGCATCTTGCGGGCCCGTGGTCCGAGGCCGGCGAAGGAAACTGCTATAGCGATGGTACGTCCGAATTACGATTTTCTCGATTTTCACACATTTTGTTCGAAACGAATCTGTTATACGAGCTGTTCGTTTTTTTTTCGCAGGACCGTCCTTCCGAGTCTGGATCGTCATATGGGTCATCAGCGGTCTCAGTGGGTTGGCGTTTCTTTTCTGCTTAGCGTACACCTTCAAGAGGTAAATAAGTCTCGTAATTGTTGGAGTAAAAAACGAAAGTCGTCAAAATCGATCGAAACTCGGAAGAATCGAAACAGCATCTATCGGAATTCATCAGAATTGAACATAATCCATCGAAATCTATCATAACTAAGCTAAAGGAAGCTTAACCCATCTAAACCCATCGAATCCGATCAGAATCCATATAAACCCATAGACATCCACTTAAACTCATGTAAATTCATTGTAACCCATCAAAACTCACCTAAACCCAACTAACCTCATAAAAATCCATTAAAACCCATCTAAACTCGTCAGAATCCATTTAAACCAACGTAAATCCATCTAAACCCACCTAACCTCTTCTAAAGCCATCAGAAACCATCTAAACACTACGGATCTCAATAGAACGAAGAAAAAACAATTTTTGACTTTCGCCCATTTTCCTTTACTCGATAAAACTTTAAATGCGAAATTTATTCTCGAATTCTTTATTTTGCAGAATGTGGCTTAAGTGCAAAGCGATGCAGGACGTCGAGGTGAAGCTTCCCCCCGGTCTCGCGCCCAATATGGTGAGTCAAAAGTTTCTAAGAACATTCGAGCCGATCGGGCAACTCCCGGGATCCGTGACTACTTGAGAAATAATTCGAAGTCGTTCGCGTCGTTGCAGAAATTGTTGCAGAAGGTCGGCGAGCAGCACATACGCCAATCGTCGGCGGATTCGAGTGGTTGTTCGAGCGGTCAGGAGTCCGTTACGTCGTCGCTAACCTCGGATTCTCACGTCTCGAGCGACAGCGGCGCGGATGTCGATCCTATGCATCCACCGGCCAATAAGCTTCTCGAGACACCACCAACGTGGGAGGCATCGAGTTTACGTCAACGAAACGTCGGCAGCGTTAGACCCGGCGGTACCAGCGACTCTCCGCGTTGGGACTCTTACGTGAAAGTCGCCAAAAGCAGCGAACCTATTCCCGACGATAGTCTATCGTTGGCACGTTCGACACCGAATCTAACGGACTCCACGGGTTACACACCCTCGCCGCAGGCGTGGTCTTCGACCGGTTACATCAGTATGCCGTCTTCCGAAGAATTGTCGAGCAATCCGAGTCCCGTACCGAAGGAACTCGCGAATCCCGGTGGTGGCTATAGCGTCGTTGGCGTCGTACCAAAGCCGCTGCGCGGAAAAATCGACGAGGTATCCGACACCATACCGCAAACTAAGCCAACAATACCGTACGTTACACTCGCTTCTCTCGAGCAAAAATCTTCTGTTAGAGACAAAAAATCCGTTGGTTCGCTACGCGATCTCGAAGCATTCATCGAACCCGACGTTGAGACTCTTAAACCCGTTTCTCTTATGGAAAAAACATCGAAACCCTACGTACAAACGGGTCTAATGGATTCATTAAAGAAACCAAATTTCCCGTCGATTCCCGGCGCGGAAACTAAAACCGATGCGATGAAAACGTCCTTCGCGCCGTCTTTAGATTCGCGTAAACCCTTCGCATCGACTTTCACGAGTCCGCGAACGTTTAAACAAACGCTGAGCGACGCGTCGTCGATTTCAAAGCCATACGTCGCCGTTGGCTCGATAGCCGAAGTTACGAAACCCTCGAAGGCTCCGGTCATTGATGCAACGAAAATAAAACCTCTCACAGCCGCGCCGAGCGCCGAGGCGACGAGCAAACCATACGTTACCGCCGCATCGGCCTTTCAGATGCTTCAACAACGCGACAAGAACGACCCAACGACGTTCGACAACGATGAGACGGATAAAAATCTTTCGTCAAGTTACTCGCTGTGTTGGCAGAACGAACCGACACCCGAAACACCAACGAGTCTCGACAGCGTCGATAAATCAGTGACGACGAAACGCGCACCGAGTTATGTCGCTGTCGGGGAAAATCCGAGGTACGAACAACAAACGACGTTAAGTTCGCCTTACGTTCAGCACCAGAGGTTCGAAAAACAATTGCCGCAACAAACGAGCGCCGCGACGACGACCGATGAACAGTACAGCAAAGTCAGCGTCGCGCCGAACTCGATGAAATGAATCGTTTTTTTTTTTTTTTTTTTCTTTTAATAAGAACATGAAAAACGAAAGGCTGGGAGAGCTTATCTGTGAAAATCAACTGTAAATTGTAAGTATCGGAGATTCGGTGTGCGCGTGTCTGTGAATTCGCGAAGTGTCGGGAATCCCCGTGTTTTTCGGGGGATTTTGAACTTATGATCGAGAAACCGAAATTCGCACGGAAATACGATGTTTTCGATCGAAAAATTCCGAAAAAAAAAAAAAAAAAAAAAAATGGACGAAAAGAGGGACCGGTGGGGCGCGAAAATACGAGCTTTGTATCGCTTAACTCAATCTTGCCGTAGCGCACGATCACATCGACGGTGAAATGTTTTTTCTCCGTCTGCGAGGAATCGATATGTTTAGTTAGGGAACTTAACGATTAGGATGAGAGAAGGAAGAAAGGAAATTAAATGCAACTCGTTGAAACAGAATCAAATGTATGTACGATAGTATCGTAAGGCAAAAAAAAAAACACGAAGGGAGAAAAAAGAAAAAAAAAAGACAGTATCTCTGACACGAAACTACAACGTTAGATGCTGAGAATTCTCACTCGCGAAAAATGTGTACAAAACGAATTACTTTTGTAACATATGGAGGGGGAAAATAAGGAATGAAAGAAAATTAGAGAAAACGAGAAAAATCACGAAACAAAATACCCGATATGACCGATGAGATCAACACATATTATATATTATATAGTATAAGCTATTAGATCGAGAGAATCGTTAGAGTTTAGGAGATAATTTCTCGAACGTTCGCGTTTGAGATTTAACGGGAAACGTCGATTTATTTTTGACAAACAACAAAAAAAGGTTTTGATGCCGGAAAAGGAAAACAGCAACCGAACGTTATTTCGTCTATCGTTCATATATATATATATATACATATATTTTTTTTTCTTTTCTTTATTTTATCGATTGTTGATTTTCTTACGACAAAATAAAAAAAAAAACATCGCGACTGACTGGCAATTTATCGAAATGCAACTTGTTTTTTTTTTTTTTTTCATGCATTCAACTCGATTTTCGGGAAATATTGATCATTGAATATTTTGATTGGAAGATTCGTTGTCATTGATTCATTGTTTATTATTATTATTTTTTTTCGCTCCCCAGTATTTGAGAAGGAAATTCAAGTGAAAGTAAAGTTTATCACACTAATTTCGTGAACTGCATGAATTTTTTTTTTTTTTTTTTGTTTCGAGAGATATACGAAAAATCAATGAATAATTTCAAACGAACTGTGAAAATAATTAGCGTCCATTTGATTCAACGAAAAACAAATAAAGTATTTTGAAACGGAAAATTTACACGCGAAGGATGTAACGTTTCGAGGATAAATTATTGCGGCCACAGAGCCGAAAGTTATAAAATATCAGTGCAGTTGATTCGTTAGAAAATTTTATAAATAATGAAAAAAAAAAAAAAAAAAATCCGCATGTCATTACGATGCGCACCGATGGCGAGAAAAACGCAAGCATTTCCACGTATGCATAATATCTTACGCTAGTCATTGAGAGGATACATTCGTCTGTGCGGCGGGCCTTTTTTCACACGCAACTTTAAATACGCGCATCAAATTTTGTCTTAAACACGATTTCGTCCGTCAAGAATAGATAACACGCGTTTTTTCCTTTTTTAGAACGTCGAGGCATCGAAGAATTTTTTTTTTTAATAACAATTCTAAACGCGTATCCGACTATAAACTACTGAAAGGGTCAATTATAGCAGAAAAATAGTTTAAAGTAACAAAAACAGCATGCGAATCATTTTTTTCTCAAGATAAAATCGTTAATGACTCTAACACATCGAATGAAAACGAATTACGAAAAGCTTTCGCGATAATCGGCAATTTTGTAAATTTAATTGAGAAAAAAAAAATTTGGCTTTACGCGATCAATCGAACGCACGAATTCATTTTGATTAGATTTAAAAAATCACGAATGGCCTGACTAAGCGATGAAATAAAACGAAATAAAAAGTATGCGCTGACGAGTTTAACGAGCGGCGATTCAAACGTTCCGCTAAAACTCCTATCTGGAAACGACGAGCTTACGACGTCTACACGTATATTTATATTGTTATTAATAATGTTTACGTACATTTAGTAACATGCAAAAGGTGCCCAGTTACTCGCGAGAGTTATTCGCGAGTATAAAAAAAAATGTGACGATCGAGTCGCAAAAAAAAAAAAAAACAACAACAACAAAACGTAACAAAGTGCGCCAATTTTTTTTTTTTTTTTTTTTCGGTTATTCCGAATCTTCGCGTTTTTTTACACCGCAATTGCTCTCGCGAGGCTTTTACGATATTGCAGCCTGTGCTACGAGGGTGTCGACTAAAACGTTCAAAATTTCAATTCTTCGAGATTCCCATTGCATTTGCGTCTCTCAATCGCGCGAAAAACGCTCCGATGGAGAGACGCAATGCCGCGCGATACTTCGACGATAAATCGATCGCGAATTATCGTAAACGAGATTTTCACGTTGGAGCAAGAGAAAAATTGTCTCAAAAATATTGAAGCACTAAAAAACCAAATAATGCTATTAAAAAAAAATCGTAGCTGATGCAAAAATTTAAAAAAATGTACATCGATCGTCCATCGAATTATAATCAAAGTAAATCTTCGAAGCACAGGCTAAATCAATAGATTTAAGGAGGTCTAACCGAACGTATTTAAATCATTAGGTTTTCTTTATAGACTTCCATTGTACATAAAACCTATTATCTCATATATTTTTGTTATATATTTATAAATACGAAGAAAGAAAGGAAAAATATGTACTTTATGACACTGTAGGCTAAGGACTCAAATGAAGAATTAACCGGATATAAAACAAACAAAAATAACACCAGAGGCATAAAAAAAAAAAAAAAAAAATTATAGCCGATTTCTATTATATGTATGAATGAGTTATACAGAGTTTAAGACATTTTTCTATAATTATCAGAACACATTTATATAAATACTGTTATTAATCAATTTGCCTTACGTAGAGGTAACTGGACGCGTGCGCGAAAGTCTATCTTCACTTCTCGTCATTTTTTCTTCCTTTTTTGTTTTTCACGTAAAAAAGGAATCCCCTCTCTATAACTTTGAGGCATAGCGGTTAGTCGATTTAAGATACATATATATATATATATTTTTTTTTTCGTTAAATAGCCTTACAGTTGCCCGGGTGCTGCGCGAAATTGACGAATATAATTTTTTCGTTAAAAAACCGCGAAAAAAATACGAAGGAAATTGTTTTTTTTTTTTTTTTCTTCAATAACGCGATCGATATAGTGACTTCGCGAGGCGACTTGCAGACGCGTCGTTTTGTGTATTTAACGAAATAACTTTACGAACGATTTGTTGCGAAAGCGCAATAAGAGTGCAATGACCCGCAATGGACTGAATTTAATGTATATATTATCAAAAAAAGAAAAAAAAGCAGATAATCATTCATTTTTCATTGCGTTTCGCTTGAACCCATTGCATTTGCGTGCCGCGATAATGAGGAGAGTAAACGAAGCGTTAAACTGAAATATCTCCCTACGCAGCGTCAATCTTTTGCGCACTGAATTGATTAATTCCTCTCGTTTCGCCCCCTCGCCTCGCTTCGATCTTTTGATAATTACACCGATACAATTTTTTAATCGCGATTCGCAGCAACGATTTACCTATTAACTCTAACTTATCGTAATTCACTTATCCAAACGACGGATTAATTATCACATTAACGTTGAATTGTTGACACTGAAAAAAAAATTATTGCTTGGAAAAATTATTATGATTTTTTTTTTTAATTCCATCTATTTATTAGTTTCTTCCGACTAATTATTATCTGGAAAAATCAATTTTTTTCGTAAAAAAAAATTGTCCCACCTGATTAATTAATATTCCCCGCGAATTATTCATTTTTCCAATTAATTATTTTTGTTTCAGTGCGAAAAACAAAAAACGGAAAAAAAATGCATACTTATCCTAATCAGATTCTTGTACAGAGTATTGTAAAATAATATTTTTTACAATTTGTTTCGTTTTAATATTTATTTATCGAGTTTCACGAGTTAAGCTTAATGTCTGTTTATTATTATTATTTTTCTTGATTTTTTTTTTTTTTTTTTTTTTTTTTACGTCACCGCTGTTTATGCCATCAAGGTATGCCATGAAAACCTTGCCATCTACTCAATTTTCTCTTAAAGGTAAAATTGTAATTATGAATTTTCTCTTATTTTCAATGCTCATACATGGATCCGGATATGGGTACCCGAGAAAAAAATAAAAATAAAAAGTTTGCTCTCGAGCTCTCTGAATGCCCGTGTCGAGCGCTTGGAACATTAAGAAGCCCCCCCACCCTTCGCCCGATTTATTCGGGGCTAAGAAATATCTGTATATTAATTTATTATGTAATCGAATGTTTCGTACGATCCGTTAAACAATATTAACGACCATTTTGTAAACGCGATAAAAAAAAAAACATTACTCAGACACACACCTTGTTCACGCGAACGAAACGAGAAAAAAAACTGAACTTGATGCGCTCAAAATGTTATCGAAACTTTTATGAATGGGTATGGAGAAAAAAAAAAAAAAAAAAGACGATGAAACGAGTGCCCCTCCAAGTATTGCTATAAAAAACAAAAGAAAAACAACAAATGTGTGCTTTATTGAAACTTGATATATACATTATATATGTTTATAATGTTTACAATTATACATTACACGTTTACGAGTGTTAATTTTATATGAATGGGAGGTATATTTATTTCAACAAACAATTAATGTTTAAGAAGACCTCTAAAATGTAAAATATATATTGCTATAATCGAATTCATTATTTCTTGTTTATTGTGTTTTTATTTCTCTGTTTTGGTCCAATTTTAAGGTTATAATTTACAATGCGCGCGGAAAGGAACGGAAGGGGACAACAAGGCGGACGGATTTTGAAGTTACGACGGGAAAGGAGCTGACGAAGTATTGACTGGTTGTTTTTTCGTTTTTTTTCACTTTTTTTTTGTTTTTGCGATCAATTTATCAAGTTTTATTTTGCCGTACGGTTACAAAAATACTAATGACAACGATTTCGAAAGTAAAGCTTTCGCGGTCGTTTTTTTTTATGTGTACACAATTTAACAGTGCGATCAAATAATATTTGTGAACGAACGCGTGAAAATAACGGTCACTTTGTCGGAATGGTGTGCGAAGCGCAATTCCGCTTAAAAAAAAAAGAAAAACTCCTTGAGAAGTGACGGAGTTAATTCATTTTGTATAATTAACGACGCGGATAAATTATTATCAGCAAATTGGAGTCAAAGTTTGCCGTTATTTTGTTGTTTGTACGCCGAAAGTTACGAAACTTCCGGTTTATTGATGGAATATATTTTTTTTTTTTTTGCGGAAATACGAAAAACGGAGATAACATAGTTAATTCGTTTCTTAAATTGAAAGCGCGAGAAATACATAATTTTCTGAAAATCGGAATTAAAGTTTGTAGTTTGCGGTTTTTTATACGCCAAAAGTAAGAAACTTTCGGTTGAGTAACAAAATCCTTTCTTTTTTTTTCGGAACGACGAAAAATTCTTGAAATTCGATCATCTCCCGGAATATCCCGAAAAAAAAAAAAAAAAACCGGCAAAGTACCTTTTCACGCGGAAGTTCACTTTAAATCAACTAATAGACATCGATTCGCAAGAGATTTCTCTCAAAATTTCATTTTTCTCTAAAAGTATCTAAGCACATCGTATTGGGATTGCATTTTCGCGTTTTTTCTTTTTCCTTTCTTTTTCGAATCCCTAATACTATATCGTTACGATCTTCGCTACGTATTCTACATGCTGCTTATCAATACGATTTTTTTTGTTTTTTTTTTGTTTCTTACATAAACTATGTTACAATTCATACTTCATATATCTATGAATGTAAGACGAACCTTCCGCGTCCTTTTTTTCGCCACGTAATATTTGCTCGTTAATTATTTCGACTTTTCTCAAAAGATGCGTCTCAATCGCCGACGTATTTGTACGTCTCTCCCCTCGAAGGCGGAATACCAAAGATTGTTCTCTGTTCTTTTTTTTCGTGCTTTCTTTTTTTTTATACAAATTCTGTATGGCAACGGGTTGGTATTTTTTTTTTTTTTTTCTTGACGATACGATATCTTAATAATACTTCGTAGGCTTATGCGATTACATTCAATTCCACATTTGGTTGTCCAATATGCGTGACTTTGTTCGGAGTTCGGATCGAACTTTTTTTTTTCTCGATCGATACAAATTTAACGATTGCACCTTTGTAATTGTTTTCTTTTTCTCCTTTTTTTTAAAGTTATTATAATACAGGAACTCGTCTTGACGCTTTTCTTTTCAATCTTACAATCCATCGTCGGTTTTGCCAGTTATTTATCAATCGCTAATATTTTTTAGGCCGTTTAGCGGCTTTATAGGAACACCACACTCGACGAATCGCGGCTCTCATCAATCTTTTCCCACTATACAAACTGTACTTTCAACAATTTAAACGCAATGATAATCCAATTTCGAGTTCACACCGCGTCTCACTACTTTTTCGTTAAAAATCCATCGACAATCCACTGTTATTATTTTGTTTTTTAAAGCGTCGGGTATTATTAAAATGAGGAGACATTGATCCACAGAAAAAATAAAACGTTAATTGTAAAATGTATTTTGTAGAACTCTCGGATTGCAACACGGCATCCGCTTAGCCGATCGTTGAATGTACAAAAAAAAATGATATCGCCGAAATCGCGATGTAAATTCCGTTTATCTTCGGAATTTTTTATTTTTTTTCTCCGAAAACTTTTATTACGCTTGACACCGCGTGAGGCAATCGTACGTTCACAACGCGAGAGTCTATTCTACGGTAGTACAAACGATTATAGTGTTAAAGTTTTGTAATCATTTTGGTTATTATACATTCATTACGGATCGAGGAAAAAAAAAGGCCGCGCGTTCGTTTTTGCAATTTTGAAAAATTTTTAAAAAAATCCACGAAAAAAAGAAACAAAAATATGATTTACAGTATGAAAATTCTTTAAATCTTTTTTTATCGATGATTTGATTTCCCGCGGATATATATTTATCCGCGAATATTTTTTCTGTGAAATTATTTATCATTATTATTTCCTAAAATATCGGGTTCTTCCGAAATAATCATTTTTTTTTCATTCGCAGCCTTTTGTTTTGAGGTTTTTTTTTCCTGATACAATTTTTATTATACGTCTTGTTTCGCGCGACTCCAGTCTCGTTAGTGCCTCGACACGTATTTTCTTTCCATTTTTCGTTCAAACGGCCTTTACGTTTTTTTCTTTTCTTTTTTTTTGTTTGTTTTTTTTTATTTAGTTAACCTTACATTTGTCACGCAGTATGTACAGGAAAACAATTAACTCCATCCACTCCTCATAACCGATCAATAGTCCCCACGCGATGTTTTTTTATCCTCAATGTTGTATATATCTATATTTTTTTTCTCTTTTCCTCAATAATTAATATACAGACGATGCACACATATCGTGAGCCAATAATATGATTTTTCCGGGCAGCATAATTGGTATTCTGATAACGTATAAAACGTCTCTTCAATGCCGAGGAGTTGTGGGGTAATTCATCGTGAAACATTAACTATTCTCACGCTGCAAAAGCTTCGGCGTCGCCGATCTCCGATTGTGTACTCCCGCTAAACAGCAGTTATCCCGCAAAGATGAGAATACAATTTTGTTCTTTTTTTTTTTTTTAACAATAAAACTTCGCGAACGCCTAACGACTAACGCGCGAGAAGCGGAAAGAAGCAAACAATTAAAAAAAAAAGAATGCCTCGAAATTGTTATTATTTGATAAATAGTAATGCACCGGTAACGTTCGGCTTAAAGAAAGAAAAAAAATCAGAGTCGTAAGCATTAAATTAATGAGTTGATTAATGATTTGCGTCGTCGAGACTCTGCGATAAAACGAAGTGAGGGGATTGAAGAACAATAATAACTCGGGATTCTCGTCGTCACCGGCGGGGTAACAATCCCCTCCGACAAATATATTAATACTCGCAATTTTTCCGATCTCTCAGATGTCCGATATACGTTATCTCATACGATCTCTAAGTTCCATGGATGTTTAATAGCTGGAAGACATCGATTCGACGAATTAATTGACTGTTCTTAATTTTTTTTTTTTTTTTTTTTTTAATTTTATAAAATATGATTATCAATTTTTTTTTACTTTGCAAACTCACCGATAATAATTAGGCTTGAAGGGTCCCGCTTTGTTAAGTCCCATGTACTTTGCCTGCTCGTCCGTGAGTTCCGTCAGATGAGCGTCGAACGTTGGTAAATGCAGTGAAGCTACGTATTCGTCTGTGAAAAATAATAGGAAAAATCGATAGTGCAGAAGAAAAATCATTGATTGAGGGATATCTATCGGTTAGGGGATTATATCCCCGCGAATACGGATCACATACCCATTTTCTTAGGCAGTAAATATACGTCGCTTTTGTATCGTCCCGGTGGGGCATTAAAAAGTTCGATAAGCGCGAGTGCCTGCGTTGCCGCTGTGATCGACACGACGAACGATGGAATACTGGAACACGAGAGATTAACCAAACGACCCTCCGCGAGGAGAACAATGCGTTTGCCGTCCGGCCAAATCACGTGATCGACTTGGGATCGCACTTTTTCCCATGTGAGGTCCGGCGTACGGAGACTATTCTGTAGGGGAGAGAAACAAATTTTATATCGTTAAGAAACGTCGCAACTTAAAACCGACAAAATTGAAGCGGCAAATAAAAAAGGCGACGAGTCTGTAGGGGAGCGAAAAACAATGTATATCGATAGAAGACAAGGATAACGAGGACCACATCCCCGCAGTCCCACCGAAGTCACAGCGAGGAAAATAAACTTTTGAGATTTTATTGGATAAAATAGCAAGTAATTACTGATAAAATCGTCGTAATTTCGATTAATTACTAATTAGTTGTTATATAAAGTCTAATTATTCGATATATAAATACTATTTATCAATTGGTTTTTTTTTTTCATCACGTCGCGAGAGGCGAGAGGCAAATTACGTAAAAGAATTAAAATCTTTGCAATGAGATGAAACTTACGATATCTATTTCCGTGTTACTGTGCCCCATGTTGCAAACGACACAGCCGTTCTTCATCTTATCCATGTGTTCTCGTGTTACGACGTTTTTATTTCCCGTCGCCGTTATAACGATGTCGACGTTTCTGATGACTTCGTTCAGTTTCACTACTCTGAAGCCATCCATACTGCGAATTTTTCGTTCGTAAAAGATATTAATTTGGTGTTAAAAGAATAGAATTTTTTTTTTTTTGCTTTCGCGTGCTTTTTGCGAGAGAAATAAATTAATGATAAATACATTTTTTTTAACGAAAAATTATAAACGCTAAAAAGGGTTTAATATGATAGGAAACTAATTGATTCATGCGAAATAATATATACCTCGCTTGCAGAGCGCATATGGGATCAATTTCCGTGATGTAAACTATGCAACCCAAGCCTTTGAGCGCCTGGCAACACCCTTTGCCAACTTCACCGTAACCGCAAATCACCACTTGTTTACCGCCAAACATTACGTCGGTGGAACGCTTCAGACTATCGATGATACTCTCGCGACAACTGTAGAGACTGTCGAATTTCGTTTTCGTAACGCTGTCGTTAACGTTCATTGCCGGGACCGACAATTTTCCGGCTTTCGAGAGTTGATACAATCTATGCACACCGGTCACACTTTCCTCGACGATTCCTTAACAGAAAAATCATAAGAAAAATTACGAAATTATTTTTTGTTTAACACATTAAAAATAAAAAAATTAAGTTTATTTGAAAATAAATAACATTTTTATTTAATTATGTTAAATTTTTTTATATCTCTTAATTTTTTGTTTTTTTTTTTCGAATACTCACCTTGAATCAATTTAAACATCGCGTTATACTTTTTAAGCATAAGATGCGTCGCGTCCCCACCGTCGTCGAGAATCATATTCGGTTGCCAATTTTCCGCGGCAACGCACTTGTCGATGCACCACCAAAAATCCTCTTCCGTTTCGCCGCGCCACGCGAATATCGGATATCCGGCGTGTGCGAGAGCCGCCGCTACTTCGTTTTGCGTCGAGTAAATATTGCAAGCTGCCCATCTGACTTGAGCACCGAGTTCTATCAGAGTTTCGATGAGAACAGCGGTTTGGGCGTTGATGTGCGTACAACCGACGATTTTCGCGTTTTTCAATGGCTGTTTTGGAAAAAAGAAAATAAGAATTTGGAGATTTACAACAAGAAAAACGAATAATTTGTTGCGATCGTCGATTATCGCCGTTAACTTTGAAGCAACGAAACATTTGATCGATAATACCATGTCGTCGGCTGCCCGCTTCCGTAAAGCCATTATTCCCGGCATTTCTTGTTCCGCAATCTCAATTTCTCGACGTCCGAACGCATGTTGATTTATGTTTCTCACGCAAAAATCGGTGAAACCTTTTTCCGTCTTTTGTATCTTCTCGCGCGGCGAAACGTCGTCGTCGTCCGACGAACTCCCTGTATAAGACGCTAAGGTTCAACCGGGGAGAGCCGAAAAGGAAAATTTGATGAATATTAGTACACACAGCCGTTGGTCCTCGTCAGGGCGTCCCGATTGTTATATTAGTTATTTCGTTACTTTCAGAAGCATATTTTTTTTTTTGCGGTATACACAGCGCGTCACTATAAAATCGCTATAAACTAATTTTTTTTTCCGCAAATAAAATTTCGAGAATCAATGCGAGAAATAAAAAAAAAAGTGTCCAGCAAAAGGCTCACAAAAAAATTATGAATTTCCAGGATTTTTCGAGAATATTTTCGCGATAGTCAGAGACCTTTAAGGAGATTTTTGTTAAATTTCGAATAATTTTCTGAAACAGTGGTGCCAAGTAATTATTACCAAAATGGAAAAAAAATAGTTTAACAAATCCCCCCCCATAAGTTTCTTTTAGCAAAAATGTATCCGTAAATGTTTTTGACTATATTAGAAAACGGAATTTTCAAAAAATTAAAAAAAATCTACAAAAAATGTGTATATACTCCGAAAAATTTACGAATTGAGTTCTGTTAAAGAAAATAATCGGTTGCCGGGTGATTCAGTTTTTTTAAAATAAATTGTTAACAATTTTTTGGAATTATTATTATGAAAAAACAATTTTCTCAGCACTATTCATACCGTTGAAATTTTTCAGATTTGTATCCCATCGGAAACTATTAGAAAATCTTTCCGAATGACTTTTTCCTGAGAATGTAATGATACACCGTCCTTAAGGACATTCTACGATTTTTTTCGGCCAACTGGACACCACGAAAAAGTAAATTTGTTTCCGTAATACTGTCCAACAGTCTTTCCGTCGATGTCGTATTGTCACAAGCGATGTAACATGCGTGCAAAAAAATAAATAATAAAAAAGGAACGAACAACAAGCTTCGAGGATCATGAAAAGTGCAAACGACGAAAAAAAACATCGAAACAAAATGACGAAAGGTAATAACTCGTCGAAATTCATACCAGAGCTGTAGCTATCATTGCTGCTCGCTGACAAAGAACGGCTGCGATACCGACTCGATTTCTTCAATGCACCGGACTTTGATTCCTAAAAAAATGTGTAATTTTTTATTACGCGTTTTTATATCCATAGAGAATAAACGACGGGGGATTCCCGTGCGGTGCGGGGCTGCGATGAGTTTAAATCAGACTACAAACATAAAAGTGCAAATGAAGCTAATAGTTTTTATATATATATATATATCTTTTTTTTTTCTTGAATTCTTTTCTACGTGCGTATTTTGTTTAATCGTATAACATCAACATAAACAATGTTTCCGTTCATTCGTTATCTAAAAAAAATGTCTTTTTTTTTTCGATAAATTTGTTATAGTGGGGGGTTTGGGAAGCCTAATTAATATATTCCTTCTCTCCGATCTTCGTGCATTCGAAGATTTTTTTTCTTTTCCTGATTTTTGTAAATAATTTCGAAGAGGCGTTCCGCGTCGGAGATTTTCGTTTCGTCATGCATCCCGAATACATATATATATATTTCGAGTAATATAATCCCAGAAATTTTCGCGAGTTAATCGAATCATCGTGACGCTTATAAGCGATTACCACTTTCATGCCGATACAGAACCGCGACATTTACGTAGTCGCGACTCGATAATTGTCAATAATTGCATAACACATCGTTTTTTCGATTAGCAATTTTTTTTTTTTTTTTTTTAGTCGCAAGGATCGAAAGCAATCCTTAAGGAGGAGCGAGCAGATACTATACAAATGGCAAGGGATAAAAAATTATTTACTCTGTGGTTTCATACACAAATATTCTTACTTACTAATTTTGTTCTCGGGCCGTGAAAGGCATTATTTGATGCCTCTAGGCTCTGAAATCACAATAACCACCATTTCATAATTCAAGGTCAACGGTTATTCGGAGGTACGTTCCGTAACGGTGTTAGGAGCTTCGAAGGGGGGGGGGGGGGGGGGGGGGGAACAGTTATCAAGTGAGAGTCATAATCATTTCGATAAAAAAATTAAAAAATTAATAATAATAACAACAACAGATACGCGGTAATTCGTCTTTCACATATCCCTTATTGGTGCTTCGATAAAGCGGGCGAGTGGTATCGATTGCAGCGTGCATTATATTGTTTAGCTTCGTAATAAATTCACAGACTTTCGATACTGAGATAAATAAATTATTACGTAAAATCATTTAATCATTTCAGTTACTCGGTCCGTCAACTCGAATTTATGGATGTGCGAAGTTTTCGATTTCGAAAAATTCCAATCGATTATTCGTTTATTCAAATAATCGAAATTTTTTTTTACGAGTTATTGGAATTCTACGAATATTTGAACCGAATTATTCTGTATTCGAATTTGTATATTCACACACCACGATTTAAAATGTTTCGTGTCAAATATGTGAAAAACATCGGATAATTCAGCGGTGGCAACTTTTTCTCACATGTTCGTAAAAAAAAAATCGTTTTAATATTAATAGATCGATTTGTTTTTTTTCTCAATTATAGATCGAGTCATTGTAGCATTCATAAAGCAACTGATAAACAATATCTGTCTTTCGGGGGTAAGAATAGTTTGCCAACCGCCGAAGATATGTAACAGGTGGAGAGTGCAATTTGTAGCTTGCCTACGTATCTATAGCTAATACTGACGAAACAGCAATGCACGAGTGTTATTTATTTCATAACTGTAGTACTAACATGATAATAATGCCCTATATGTTTCAAATCAAATAAAGCGTTTTATTTTTTTCGTATTTTTATTACGAAAATACGAAAAGCATGCAAAATTTCGGCTGTTTATATCGCTCTGAAGTTCGCGAGTCGATAAGCCAATCAGGTGTTGTTATTTTACAATGTCGTGTCGAGGAGGGCTTGGATCAGAGAATTTATAAATTTTCCGTTATGATGAATTTTGCGTAACAAAGGATTCCCGTAGCGATCTTATTAGCCGAGTTTAATTGTAAACTCCGAAGCTCATGACAGCTCCGGAGTTCTGTCGTATTCTCCTCGTTTGAGGTCACAACACACAGCTAGCAAGTTTCGAGTTGATTAATTGGTGAAACGTTAACAAGGCTAACCGGGCGCAAGTGTATTGCAACCCAGACGCGGGCCTATTGTTTCTTTTCACTTCGTTATTTTACTGCCACGACAAGGGGTTACGTAACGTATGCATGTGACAGGAGTGACACAAGGTCTTGGGGTGGATAATTATGCAAGGAATATAAAATAACACACGAGCGTAATTCGATAACGCATAGAATCATGAATTTAGATAACCGACGAAACACCGTGCGAGGAGATTGAATTATTTTCGATGAATAAACATCAAATGATTTTTGGATAAACATTTCTTTCGGCAGTTATGAATCGAACGCGCGTCAACACAAACTATACAATTACACAGTTCGCTCGTGTGGGCGGCTTATTGTTTTGATTTTTGTTTTTTTTCAACGGCAGATCGTGTAACCGCGTCGCGAATATAAATGAATGAGATTAATTTTCGTTGTCGAGATGGATTTACCTTGGAACTGACCGCTGGATCGGTGACCGGGCCGTCAATAACGTTATTTATTCCCTCCTTTCCAGAGGCTGCGGTGTTTGGACCATCCCCGCTGTCAGCCATTTTTAATCTACAGCCGCATGATGCTCGACAGAGCTGTACGATGGCGTTGACGAAAATGTCACGAGTTTTCGCGGGGTGGGGAGACGCGAGAGTGGGGCGGCGTGTTAGGCGAACGGGGGTAATAACATTCGCGACTTCCGGCTGTATCTCCACTATGATTGGTCGTCGGAGTTGATCTCTCTTCGCAAATAACTCGCGATCACATAGTAAACGCTGTTTATCGTGAAAATATAAGTGTTTTATTCAAATTTAATAATTAATCAATCATTCGCAATTTAATATCGCTCAATTCTTCAGTTTTTTATCCGAGCGCGTGTAGTAGTAGTATGTTCGTCTCGACTCGCAAACAGTGTTCGATACAATCGAAACACTTCGATATATCTCACACAGCGTCGCTCTCGACAACCGGAAAAGGATGAGCCTGCGCGTTCCGAACTTCCGCGAGTATCCGCGTCCGCGGCGCACGTGTGGCTGAACATTTTCGTACGAGAATCCAATTGTTTATTGTTTAAAAAGTGCTATCGACAGAATGGGACGTCCAGGTAAATAATATTCAATCTATTGCACGATAAAACACGATCGAACGCACGAATCCTCGATTAATTTGTCGAAAAATGAGTTTGGCGCGACGTGCGTCGGAGAGCACACCGCGTTGCCGCGAGTAACCTACGAATGCCACGCATTAACGAAACTTTGCAATCGAAGTTCCGCACGATTGTTGCGTCAAGCGTAAACATCGAGTACGTCGAAATATTAACGAGGAATCGTTGTGCCACGATACGAATACTTGTGTCAGAAATACACTATTTTTCGAGAAACAATGCGTCTCGGCGGCCATGTCGGAAGCATGTTGTACACGTGGGCACGCTGCGTGCTGCTGTGAAAAAAAAATACTCCGAAATCGTCGCCGCTCACGAATTACCCAACTTTGGAATAATTCCAACGAAGCATACATTAGAGCCAAGCAAATGTATTCTTGTCTGCTTGGTGTCGAAGTAATGCGATAGAAAGTTATGATCTCTGCCTTTTTTCGATCGGAGTACCGTTCCTCGTCGTTGCGCAGAGTTCTTTACAGTATCATAGTAATAATTCTTTGATCCGTGTTCCGTATACCCCAACGAGATGTGCAAATCGCAGCGTTTTTCAATAAAAATGTTCAATTTATAACAATAATAATAAAAATATTGATGACCTAATAATAATAATAATAATGTCTCTATTATTATTAACATTATTATTATCGATGGAACGATGAATCACCGAAAAAAACTAAAACACATTTTTACAAAAAAAAAAACCCTACATTTTTGTAATTTTGTTGTAACAATTGTTATTTATTTTTCAGGATTTTCACCAGTGGGAGGCGGTGGTTTTAGAGGAGGCAGAGGTGGCGGCGGTGGTCGCGGAGGGAGCGGTGGATTCGGAGGCCGTGGAGGCGGCAGAGGTGGAAGCGGAGGCTTCCGTGGCGGCAGAGGCGGCGGATCGGATCGCGGTGGTCGTGGAACGCCGCGCGGACGCGGCGGTCGCGGCGGCGGAGGAGGAAGAGGAGGCCGCGGTGGCGGCGGCTTCAAAGGCGGCAAAACAGTCGTTATTGAACCCCATCGTCACGAAGGTGTCTTCATTGCCAGAGGAAAGGAAGATGCACTGGTCACCTTGAATTTGGTGCCGGGATCCGAAGTATACGGAGAAAAGAGAATAAGCGTCGAGGTAATTTCCGCGATTTCGATAATTTCGATAGTGTTATAATTTTATTACTTCGAATAATTCGATAATTTGATAATTTCGATAGTTTTATAATTTTATTACTTCGGATAATTTGGTAATGTCGATTACTCAGATATTTCGATAAATTCGATAATTTCGATTAATCCGATGAAACATCATTTTTATTACGCTCGATCGTTATATAGAGGATATTTATTTTCAGGGCGACAACGGCGAGAAAGTTGAATACAGAGTGTGGAATCCATTCAGATCTAAGTTGGCGGCGGCAATCCTCGGCGGAGTCGATCAAATTCACATGCCACCGGGCAGCAAAGTTTTGTACCTTGGTGCGGCTTCCGGAACGACAGTTTCTCATGTAGCCGATGTCGTTGGTCCCGTAAGTTCCGCGATGTTTATTTCGCATTTTCATAAAATATCTGTAAATATCTGTGAAGCATACATTAGAGCCAAAATGATGCAATATTATCTATTTGGTGTCGAAGTGATGCGATAGAAAACTAAGAGAGCTGTTATTTTACGATTGAAATACAAGTTTTCGATCGATTTGCAGCGTTCATTACAAAACCATTTGCCATACTAAGCGCATCGTTTTTTTTTTTTTTTTTCTTTTCCATAAAAAAAACTAATACTTAATGTGTTTTAATTTATTTTATACAGGAAGGCCTCGTCTACGCAGTAGAATTCTCTCACAGATCGGGCAGAGATCTGATAAACGTTGCGAAAAAACGTACAAACATAATTCCGATTATCGAAGACGCGAGACATCCCCACAAATACAGAATGTTGGTCGGTATGGTCGATACAGTATTCGCCGATGTCGCTCAACCCGATCAAGCGAGAATAGTCGCTCTTAATTCACAATATTTCCTCAAGAACGGCGGACACTTCGTCATCTCCATTAAGGTGAGAGATCGATCGTTTATTCTCGACGATAAAAAAAAATTCCATTTCCCCATTCGTACAAAGATTTCTTCGTTATTCATCGATGAATCGATTCGCCACGGGGAAAATAGTAAATCAGTGTCTCCACATTGAGTCGCGATTTTTTTTTAGCGAACTCAACACTAAAGTCACAGTACACTTTTTAAATATTATTAATATTTTAATAACAATAATAAAAAAATCTAAACCAAAAATGATTAAAAAAAAAAAACATATTTAAAAAAATGAATAAATTATTAATTATAAAATTCAACGATTTTTTTTTCCATGAAAAAAATGTGATAACGAAGTTGTGTAACACGTTTTATAACTTATTTTACAGGCGAGTTGTATAGACTCGACGGCGCAACCCGAAGCCGTATTCGCCGCAGAAGTAAAGAAACTCGTCGCCGACAAACTGAAACCTCAGGAACAGATAACCCTCGAGCCGTACGAAAGAGATCACGCGGTCGTCGTGGGTTCCTTTAGGCCACCGGCCAAGAATGCCGCTTGAAATTCACATAGATAGCGACATAGAATCGATCGAATTCAAATATCATATTATTTTTCCATAGTTATTATTTTGTAAACGAGACGAAGGAAATGGGGACGGTGAATGTCGGTCGTTCGATATGTGCGAAAGCGACAAATTGTAATTCCTCCCTTCCGCCGATGGCGCTAATAATTCCACCGCTATCGCTGCGCGGTGTTCGCGCCTTCGGGGCTCGCGATCTGTGCGAAAAGTGACGGCAGTGACAATATAACGATATTTTCAAAAAATTCTAAAAACGAAATTCACAAATCCGAGAAAATTGCATTGTTCTGCTTCGCGCTCCTCGCAACATCGCTGTACAGTTTATGAATTGTATTTCACGAATTTCGTAAAACGCCCCCAACGATACGCCACTTTTTTTGGACAATTTATATTTTGCTACCGATGAAGTTATTTCGAATTTATCGACGAGATACGAGATAAGGAAACAGAGAATGAGAGTAATATGAATTGCGATTTTCATAATAAACGTTTAAAATGTTAAGACATTAAGGTGAAATACGACTTTTTGTTTTTTTTTTTTTCCCCATTATTATGTATTAACGTATAGACGCGAACAATACATACGATTGCATTTTATAAATTGAACAGTTGCCGAGTTTTAAGAGTACTGCGCATCGGGCTTTTTTTTTAGTGTTCATTATCGTCGAAAAGTCCGATAAGTCAATAATATTTTTTTGCCCGTTAAAGTTTTATAGATTTTTTTCGTAAATCGAAAAACGGAACACCACACATTTTTCGAACCTCTTTAACGCCACGAAGGGTTTAAAAAACGCGAATATCTTCGATATAATTGAACTTTTCCGAAAAAAAAAAAATTTAAGTTTAATTATAGTGAAACCGAAACGTCAGCGTGTAAGAAATACGTCTATCGAGGCGCAGTATCGATGCAATAAAAATTATAGAAATTAGACGATTTTTTTTTTTAAGAGACCGAAAGAAAAACATTTTTTAGAAAATCAAATTCTTCTCCAATGAGATGAAATGTGTGGTGTTTCAGCGATAATAGTCACGAAATTACAATTCGAGTCGTTTCAAGCGGCCAATGAAATATTCATCGATAAAACCGGAAGTTGACAGTCCACAACGGGGGATTGCGTCGAAATTCACCGAAAACAATTGCAAAGCCCTACAACTTCTCGCCAACCAGTGTCATCGACTCGCGAACCATCATAAATCCTAACGTTTCGAAGAAAAAATATGCTAAATTAAATTTACAAGTTCGATACTGAAAAAAAAAAAAAAAATACCGACAAAAAAAATGTCTAAGAAGAGTGAGTCGCGTATCCGTCGACTTCATCGATCTTGAAACATTTTCGATTTCTCTACCGTTCGATTTTTGCAGATTTTTCCAGCGATGGAATTTCAGCGAACCCCTTGAAACTCGATAAAAGCGCAGGGAGACCGTCGCATCGCGGTAGTTACGCGAGAATGACGATTCACGAGAGATTGGCGGGGGGTGCCGACGCGAAAAGTAAACCGAGCGGAATAAATGTAAACGTTAGCAAAGCCTCCGTCGTAGTGAGTGCCAAAGTAACGCCGGTAGCGTCCGGAATCTCGAAAGTCGCGGCCGAAGCCGAAGAAGAAATAGCGGCTATTCTCTCGAAGTCGATCGATGGCGTAACGGAGTCAACAGGGTATGAGTAGTGGAAAAATCATTGGCCACACGTATTGACGATTTAAAAAAAATAAAAATTCTCGCGCAATCGTATAGAGACAAAAAAGTGGACGAAATGATCGACTACGTGATACAGAATCTTCGGGAAGCCGGAAAAGCTTTGGCGGCGCTGGGAGAGAACTTTGAACATAATTTAAAGGTTGAATCAAAAGTCGCGAGCGATTAACAAGCGGTACTTAAAAAAAAGAAAAAAAAAAAAAAAAATTGATTACGGATCGTTTTACGGAGTACGAAAGGGATCCAAATTTCGATCGATCTGTTTTTTCTACCTGTACGCGTAATCGTTACAATTATTCTGTTCAAATACCTCTCTTCCTGGTCGCGCGAAGCTGGTGTTCGTCGATGTAATGGCAAAAGTCCAAAACTGGGTTAGTGTCGCGCAATTGCGTCTCGACGCAGCGAGGACCGATCTTAATGGTCTGCGAAAAGAACTCGTTTCCCGCGCGAACGAAATAGCCACGCGGGACAATGAAATTGCTGAGCTTCGAGTCAAATTGGCCGAAAGCGAAATTGCGAAGAATGCTTACGAAAAAACTCTTTCCGAGGCGAGTATTCGAAAAATGCATTTAATCCAATAAAAAAAAACATTAAATTAAATAAAAAATAATATATTTATTATTTTATTTACTTAATTTAATTTTTTTTATTAGAAAATATGTTATAATTTATTAGGAAATTCAATTTAATCTAAAATATTAAATAATAATATTTTATATTTTACATTAAATTGTTTTTTTTTTCTTCGAAAAACGAATCTTTGACTATAACAACCCGCAAGAATATGTTTTTTATCGTCCCTTAAGAAATCATCGATTTTTAATCGCACGAACGTTTTTCTGAATCTCTTGTTCCGCTTTTGACTCGTAAAAAGACCGAAAATTGAAGTAAAAAAAAAAAATTGTAGAACACGCAGAGAGGAGTTCTACCGATTCCAAGTCCTTCGACAATGACCTTTGTACCTTCACGTCAGCCAATGGCCGCGGATGCTGCTTCAGCTCATTCGACGAAAATTGCTACCGCATCTCTTTACCCTGTGAACGCTGCCGGAGTCTCTGCGCACTCCGGCGTATCCTCGATGCATCCTGACGCCGCTGGAATGACTTCTTCTCAAGGAATCGTAACCGGTGGACCCTCTATGGATCCAAGCGCTGCCGGTGTCGCTGGACAATCATCTCTTCGTTCCGCAGCATCGGCTGGACCTTCATTGCGTGTTGGGGATGCTGATGGATCCCTTCGGTCTCAACGGGAAGTCACCGATGGTCCTGGAATCTCAGCTTCGGCATCGGAGTTTCGCAATCGGCCGCAAACCGCTGTGGGACTTCGAACTGCTCACGATGAAGTCTCGCGAGCGCAACGGGGTTTGGGGACCGCAGCGATTCGCGATGGAGAGGCACCGGTCACTGCCGATGCTGCTGTTCAATTCGGCAAGGGAAAGGATAAGAGTAAACGAGAGTCGGAAGTACGTGGATTCGAATTTTTTTTTTTGCCATACATTTTTTGTTTTCAAAAATATTTTTAAAATGTTCAATTTTCAATTTTTTTTTTTTCAGCTGGAATCAGAATTGGTTCGACTCCGCAAGGAAAACGAGAAGATCGTCAGCGAGAGAGCCGAATACGAAAACGCTATTCAGCGCGCATTGCTTCGCGGGGTTTCATCATTGAATGTCGAGACTCTCAGAGTTCTGCGATGTCCTCCTATGGCGTGTTTTACACCCTGTGGTCCTCCACCTTCTCCTGTTAATACTGTGTAAGTTTGACGAAAATATTCAGATAACGTGGAAAACAATAACTCAAATATTCCGCGGAATCCAATATTTAAACGTTCCGACGGCGAAAAAGTCAATCAGCTGCATTTTTTTGTATCCAAAGTTTCATTTCGGATAAAATTAAGTTAAATGCGAAATCGGGTCTTCGAAACCCATTAAATAACATTTGGAACTTATATCAGAGCCTTTAAAGGCAAACTTTAGTGGTAATGGAAGTTTTTTCGCATAAACTGGTATATCAAACTTAATTCACAATAGCGATAAAAAGAAAAATTAAAATATAATTTATAAAAAATCGTAGAGATACTTTACTTTTAATAATTTACTTTAATTTTATTGTAAAAGTACTTTGAGTCCAATAATTTGCTTTAAATTCGCTGTAAAAGTATTCATTTTTCGTCACTATTATACATTACTTTCAACGTTATTTTTCGTGTATAAAAACTTCCAGTACCGGTATATTAAATTTGCAGTATTTTTGAAACAATGTAAACAGTTAAATACGAATGTTCGGTAAGCAGTAAAAATGCACTCGCCGCTTCTTTCTTTTTCCAACAGCGAAGCGCTGATTCCCTGTCCGCCGAAGAAGACGAAGGATAGTTGGACCCCGTCGGTATGCAAAACCGCGGCGATCGATTCGCCAAGACGCGCTAACGACAGAATCCGAACGACTGCAACTCTTCCGGAAAGGGATCGCAATTGTTGCGGCAAAAGGCCGAATACCAGCGCCGGCGGATCCTCGCCGCGGCACAAGAGATCGGCGAACACCGGAAGTCCGAGTATGATATTTCTTCTTCCGCAAAACGATACTTCGAGAGTTTGCGCGGCGACGACAACAGCGCAAAATCGTACCTGCGTGCGACCGAAGATTAAGAAACTCGAAACAACGATTTGCGTGAGAAAAGCGTAAAGGAACGATAGCGGAAGCGGAAAATTGGGAAAAGAGCAATAGAAACGTCGCGTTTTAAAATATAAATATAACTTTATATGTATAATAGAATATATCGTCAGAAAGTATCATAAATATCAAACAGCTTTTTTTTTTTAAATCTTCTTGTTGTCGTTTTTATACTCTGATAAATAACTATATCGTCTAATCGATTTTTGGACGCGTGAAGATGTCAGATTTATCCGACGAACGAATCCGACGAATTGATTATTCCTCCGGTTTCGCGCGGTAATAATAAACGCAAAGTATCGCGGATTGAGAGCAAAACATTTGTTTCTATTTTTTGTTTTTGTCTTTTGTTTCGAAAATATATCATATTTGTTCCCCAATTTTCAATAGTTCGATCTCCAAAAAAATTCTTTGTTCGGCAATTCGTTAACATTACGTATATTTTATTGTATATATTTTTTTTTACGGTTTGTTACGGATGACGAGGAAAAATCGAGGCGTGTAAAAGTTCCTCTATCTTTCGCCCACATCGCCAACGGAGTGATATTTGTCTTTTGAAATTGTTGTTTTTAAAATTCTATTTCAATTTAAATTAGAAAAATAAAATATAACAATTCACCGCGGACTTTTGACGAATGAGCGACGAACGCTTTTTAATTAACGTTCAATATTTTCGCGTTCGTTACTCGCAAAATAACTTGGAATACTTGATAAAAAAAAAAATCGAACACAAGTGAATGAATATAAAATAAAATATCGATATGCGGCGGTGGAAAATGACTGCAACGTACCGATCGTTACACTTCAGTTTCCCTTCTCATTTGTCTGTAGTCACGACGCAGAAAACCCGCAAATCGCTTTATATGCCTTTTTTGTAAATTTAAATTGGAATTTGTCTGCTGTACTTATTTCTCCGAAAATGGATTTTTTTTTTCATGCGAAATTAACTCGAATTACAGAAAAAAGGGATTCGCACGATTTTTACATAGCAACGACAGACTTACGTATAGTTCTTCGTTTTATAAAATATAATCTAAAATAATATTGAATAACGAAACATTAAATTTTACAATTAAAACAGTTAACAACGAAAGAGCGAATTGATCACAAAGGCACGAGGATGCGGAGCGCAAGCGAATGGCTGTATCGCGAAACGCTCCGATTTTTCGGCCCTAAGCTACTTTTGCGTGCCTCACGTTCATCGGATTCTATCATCCGCTCGATCCCCTCATATCTCTTCGGTTTTTTTTTCTTTTTTTTTTTAAAGTCGAAGCTTTTCTCCGCTCTGAGATTTTGAGACGCGTTCGTTTATACAGCGGACACGTGAATCTCTTTTATAATGTTCTTTTAAGTATCAGGAAAAAAAGGCCGTAAAAAAAAAAACGCGATCTGCAGACAAAAGACAATTTTTGCGACACACAACGAATTAACGCGGAAATGTTTTTTTTGTAATAAAAAAAAAATCAATGCGTCTTTTTTTTTCCTCGACAATTTTTTTCGTCGAACTTTTACGGCGGATTATTTCTTTCAGCTTTATTTCCGAGGAAATTATTTTTCGGAGTTCGGCAAACTGTTATTTTTTACTTTGCATTGTAAATCGCAATAAAAAAAAAGAAGTTTTGCTGAGTTATCTAACTGTATCCTGAATACAGCTAACCGGGACTGCATAAACGAAGGCGTCTTTGTTTATCAACGGCAAGTCGATTTTTTTTTTAACAGCAAAACAAATTACTTTCGTTACTCGCCGAATCGGAAGTTGTTGACGTGCCGATTAATTACTAATCCTCTCGTATTATCGCCGTAGTAACGCCTCCGTTACCGATCGTTGCAAATTTTGCTAATTAGTGTGATGAAACGGTATCGCAAATGCACCGATGCGGATTTTTCTCGACTGGTAGAAATAAAAACAAAAAAAAAACACTGAATTACAGAACATCGCGAGATTCATGGCTGTCGAATCTCGCGAATGATATTCAGTTTCTTTTTTTTTTTCTTTTGCAAAGAGGCGTTACCGATGCAGACGACTTTGTACAATTTATTTTATCCGTATTTTTTTTTTATCATCGTCTCCGACAAATTTGGATTCGATAGCCTCGTTTCGTTCTCTTATAATTCTTAGAGTACCAAGTATACCGTATACCTTATTGTCATCGTGTCACATTGTGAGCAGTTTACGTAACTTCCGACACTTTGAGTTTTGAAAAGTTTGCGCTCCGTCTTGCGGCACAATTTTTTTTCTTTTTCTTCAGTATCGTTTTTCGGGACAAGCGGACGCGTCTTGATAAATTCCGATGATAGGCCGGCGTTCCGCCTGCGCGGTTTGTCGAGTCCTCGAGCTGTTCGTCTACTTGCAGTGTACCAAGTTGAGAAACTCCTCTCGGGTCTTCGGATCGTCCCGAAACACTCCCAACATCGTTGATGTCATTGTCTTGCTGTTTATCTTCTGGACTCCTCTCATCACCATACACATGTGCCTATCGAAAAAAACGACATAAAAAAAAAAAAACTTAACGTTACTATTTTATAAATATCGAATTTTTACGCAATGAGAATTCGGCGGCCATATCATTTTGTCGAAAAATTATTTATTTTATCATAAAGAATCTTAGAATTTTGTAATATTGATAATTTTGAAATTTTGAAACAAAAAAAAATGAAATTTTGCAAATTTTTAATTTTAGAATTTTGAAATTTTAATTGAATCTCAGTAAATCGATTAGTCGACAGAATTCCCTTTCGGATAAACAAAATTCGAAAAAAACAGTTTTTTCCGTCAAAACTGATCGGTCGAAATAACGTGGCAAAATGATGTCGTCCCGAAAAATGAAAGATCATTGCAATACTTAAAATTCTTCATTGCAACAACAAGTGCAACGCGTGGCAATACCAGCGCCCGTTAGGAACGCGTAACGCGATATAAATCAGTGAGTCAATGTAAAATAGCGGAACGTGTTAAAATTCCATTAGTAACGCGATCGTAAGTTATTCGATCCCCCGAGCGATTAAGGAGGGGGGGGGGGGGATACGCGCTGCTCCCGACGTACGCGAGAAAATCTGATGCAACTGTTCTCGTTGATCAGCGGCCAGAACCCGAGATTGCGAATGGCCCGAGATTCTCGGTGAGAAACATACCCTCGTCGATGAAAAAAAAAAAAAACCTCGAAAGGTTTTTTGTCAGGCAATTCGTGGAGGTCGGTCGCGCCTCGCTGACTTTCGAGTTCGCCGCGGTCCCCGAAGGTGATACGTTCGCCGCGGGGATTTATCCGTTTCGCTGTTTAATTCTGCTTACTTACAACCGCGAGAAGCCGCCTACGGGAGCGCGAAGTTCGTCGTAATCGATTATTATCGTCGTAACGCGGAAAGCGTGCAAAGGCAACGATGTAACAATAATTTATTCAATGATAATCGAGTTGTCGCACTGTTATCCGTTTCCGCTTAATTTCCATTGTATACTAAATTAAAAGAATTAAACGCGTTTATGACTATTATCAAGCAATGAATAAATAATCTCAAAGTGAAAGATACTCCGATAACTCCGATCGTAGCTTCGTAATCGAGTTTTTTTTTCCTTTTTTTTTGTACTCTAATTTCCATAACTCCATTCGTAAATTGCACGGTACTGTCGAGTGTCCGTTTGGCTTCATTAATTAAACTATAGTTGCGGAATATTGTTTATATAACGCCGATGTTGTGTTGTTATTGTGGACTTGATACCTTGAGCTTCGAACCCCTCCTCCCCCCTCACCCCCGACGAACAGGATCGAGCCGCAGAATTAAACCATAACTCGACCCCCTACTGATTTTTCGCGAATTTTTGATTTCCGATATATATAGAAAAAAAAAAAAAATGTATTAGGCTGTTGCGCATGGAATTTAGAATGCAATTATCGCGGATTAAAGTTGCTATAGTAATTATTGTAATTTTGCAAATTTATGAATCGAATTAAATGAATTTATGTTGAATTTAAAATAGAGGAAAAAAATGCTGTACCAGATATTGAAATTTATTGCGCGAATAAATTATTAATATTATATATATATAATATTAATAATATTTATTATTATTTAACATTATTTAATTTTTTTTGTACTTTCGTACAATTTAAGAGACTGCAATTCAATATTAATATACGTAAGTCAGAGAAATTTTAATGTGAAAATTACTATAAATCCAATGATAATATTACGCATATTACGCTAAAAAAAATTAATAAACTATAAAAAAGAAAAAAAAAATTCGTAAAAATGTTCTCAAGTAATTTTTCTCATTGTGAAAATAGTGCGTAATAATGAGATAAATCGATCGATTAATCGGGAAAAGATGATGTTGCAATTTTGAGCTCCGACCCCCGCCGAGAAAGATAATCCTCGGGGGTCGCGTCGGATGTTACGAAGAGATCAAAAGCGAACAACGCGCAGTCGTGAGAGACGCTGGATTGGCATTTCAGCACGCTTGGTCCACGTGCACACGAAGGATAACGGAAGAAGAAAAAAATACGTGAAATTCATCGATCGCCGACTGATCGACGATCTATTAGCCAATTTGTTTGGATTAATTTCTAACTTAACGACGTCTTTCGCTATTTAATTGTAAAAACAAGGAAAAAAAAATTAAATAAATCGGCCGGATTGCCGTGAGAGTCGCGGAGGGCGGAGGGGACTCGAAGGACGCGAATCATTACGTGAATTCTTATAATTACCGGTGTGCGCACGCGAGAGCGCTTGAAAAATTCTTGATATCTCTTTATTGGCACAAGGTGAGGTTTTCTGCTAATAATAATTCTGTCGTATTGCCTATAAGTCATACGATTTTTTTTTAATACTTAAACAAATATGTAATAGTCGTGTTTGTCGCACGATATCGAATATCGAATATTGCGAAAAGCGTAAAAAAACAAAATTGCACAATGCAATGTATCGACGAGCCCCACACGCGACGAACGGATTTGGAAGCTCGCGATTCCGCGGGAATTGTTGCCGCTTTATATTTAGAGAGTTTATCGGTTGAGCATTTTTTTTGTTTTTAGAATTTTTCAATTTTCGAAATTCTTCAATTTTTAGAATTTTTCAATTTTTTCGAAATTTTTTGGAGTTTCGTGCGCACGGAAACAAAATCGTAACTCGAATTCGCGTGAATCGTGAAATTAAAATTGTCGCGGATACGGTAAGACGCAACGAGCGACGACCGCCCGGCGATCGAACGACCGCCCGGCGATCGAACGATCGCGATATCGTGAAAAAGCAGGAGATGGAAGATATATATAAAAACTCACACTCCCTCGACGACAACCGCGACGCCGGCTGGTTGGACCGCTTTGGTTACCGCGATGGCGATCTGTTTCGTCAATCTTTCCTGAACCTGAAGTCGTCGACTGAAAATCTCTACGATTCTGTAATGAGAAAAGAATAAAAAAATAAAGACTTTGACACGAGACAATTGGACGGTTTACGGGAAATTCGTTGGCAAAAATATCTTCGAAAAATAATCAATGATTTCCTGTCCGATTTTCAGTAACTGGTAATTTTTTTCATTGATTTTTTTCAATAGCGTTAGCGCTTTGGAATGTTTGGTAATTGCAATAAATGGTTTTTTTTTTTAAATTTACAGCACGAATTTCTCTGTAAAATATTAAGAATATAATAATATTGGAACAGCGAAACGATTTTTCGAAATTTCTTTTGAATTTTTTTTTTTTTAAATTATACGACTATAATAAAATGAATTTTTTAATTAAAAAAAAAATAGTTAAGTATTCAGTCTTACAAAAGAAAGTTGTCAAAAATATAAAAAAAATCATCTTTTTTGTAGCTATTTTTTTGATTGGATGGCTTTCGCCGAGAATTAGCGTTAAGTCGAAATAAATTTCCCGTGAGATCGGTATATCTTGCGGACCGAGGTAACGAAGAATAAATCAACCCCTTTGCCTCGGGATATCGCGGAAAAACGTTGTTCTCGGCTGTCGCGATCGGTGGAATGTAAATCGCAGCCTTGTGCGCCTTCACAATGGTTTCCGTTGTTTTTAGATTGCCAAAGGTGTTACATTGCCTCGACGAGAGGCATTCGCGAACACGACGAACGAGCCTATCGTATGCAGAACTCCCGCGGCTTCGATCGCAGCGTGAAAGTTCCTCTCGTAGGTATAGACCACCTGTATAACCGCCACCCACCTATATACGCGTTTTTTTTTTCCTTTTTTTTTCTTTTTCTTGGTTTTCTTTTTTTTTTGTTCCTTTTAACTGGCTGCACCACGAGTCGAGCCGCGAAGGTTGCGGTAATGCAAACCAATGCCTTCGAGACGTCGAACAGAGTTTCGAAAGCCCAACTGACTAACGATCGTCTCTTTCTCGCGGTTCGGCGGGACGAACTCGACGTTAGAAAATACATCGATCGCAATACATCGAGCGATCGTGAAAACACTGTACCGACAATTTTTCAAATTAAGGCAATCGATTGTCGGATATTTTTGGTTTACATTTTTTTTTTGTTTTTTTTTTAGGCTTCGAGAGAATAAAAGATAAGACTCTCACCTCGCTAATTTGCTGAGTCCGAGAATTTTTTTGCACGGCAAATAGCCGATAGATACTTTTCCGTAGAACGGTACCAAGTGATGTTCGCACATTGAGAACATCTCGATGTCCTTTACGACTACCATTTCGTCGTGATCCTCGTCGAAGACCGCGTCATTTATAACATCTGAAAAAAAAAAAAAATTATAAATTGAGACATATTTTCTACGAAATAAATGGTGAGATAGATTTTTGGGAAGAAGGATTTTTTTATTCGGCTCATAGATTGACGTTTTTTCGATAATTAAGGGAGTTTTTCTACTCTACAGTTCGAAATTGGAGTCAAATGTTGAATTTTTTTTATTTTCGCTAAAACTATACGACTAAATAAAATGATTTCTTTGTCACTGTCAAAGATACATTTACAAGTAGTTTTGGATAAATAAATTGGTGAAAAACATCAAAACAAAAAAAGAGTCTGAGCATTTTTTTAAATGTTTTTCGATAGCCATTTATATTCTCGTAGTTAAAAAAAAAATCCACACTTTTACTGGGTTTTTGAACCGTCAGGTACATATATTCCGTGAAGCCGCTGCGGGAGCAGAAAATTGTGCTCCACAGCGATTCGCCCGATATTGACCTACTTGGAGGACCGGGGATGGGGCTGCGCTACGGCAACCGTTGTGTCGTTGAGTGCTCCGCTTCTATATACTATCCAACTAAACGGTGCGCTACCATAGGCGAGAGAATCGTGAGGAGTCAATGGTTCTCCTGGTAGGCGGGTATAATGGGGAGTATGAGCTCTTCTCCCGGTTACCAGGGAAACCTTAACAAGGAACACCTCCTACACAACTTCGTACAACTACCGTAGACCTGCAAAGGGAATGAAAATAGACGGGAAGTACGACTCGTCACCCTCGACGCGGTTACGGAGCACAAGACACTCTTTAAAATGACGCAATTAGCAATTGTTGCATTAAAAAAAAGTGGAACTTTATTAAAAAAAAAAAAAGCAAAAGGGGATTCGAGAAAAAACTCCAGCGATTTTCCACAATGTTTCAATTAAAAAAAGAAAAAGCAAAAGGGGTATCGAAAGAAATTTCCAGCGATTTTCCACAATTTTTGAATTTTCAAAAAAAATGTTACTTTGTATAAAAAAAAAGGAAATCAGGAAAAATGTATTAAACTCGATTACATTTTACTCCTTCAGACTCCGCGCTGTTTGCCTCTCAGTTCCGGGCGACAGAAACTCTGATAATCAATTTTATAGCTTCGCAGTTTGCAGCAGAGTTTCCGCGCGCAATTTCGCTTCCCTCTGTAAATTTTCCCAAACCAAAGGTCACGATCGATGCTGCGAATAATTTTTTTCCCATTTCCATTGCAATTAATGGCAAAAATATTTAAATAAATGGTATTACATGATATATTAAAAAACGAGGAAAAAAAAAACGATATAATGAAGAAAATGAATAGTATTTTTAGGGATTATTTTTAGTCGCGAATCTTTTTTTCTACTCTCAGTATCGGAGTAGAAATGAAGGAAATAAAAAGAAACTTAATATCTCGCAGTGCCGTTCGTGAAGATTAAGGCAAAAGGTATTGTCGCGAGTATTCTCGTCGCCGAAGAGAAGTCTTTGCTCGATAAATTATACGGTGAAAAGCTTCTCAAGCGAAGCACTGTTCGTGACTCCCTGAGGATTCAGTGGAGCGAACAATTCCTCGTTGCGGTAAGCGCCGCTGTGTGCGACTATCGGGGCGAAGATAAATGTTCCAGAAAATCCGAGTTTCGCGTCGACTGGTGATTCGAATTATCCTCATCCCACCGGTATATCTATCGCTCGTAGTCTTTGATTTTCGTACTACCAATAGAGAGCCTTTTCGACTTTCGCTCTCAGTTACGACTATTAATATCGTCAATTTATTCGTAAGTTACTCGTGATATCCGACGGTAACAAGAATACGAGAAATACGATATATTCATTTATTCACATCGGCGATAAAGTGAAAAGAACGAATTTACTTTACGATTCGAAAAGAATCGCATGAAAATAAATGAAATTGGCGGTCCGAAAGCCACTCGCAAAAGAAAAAGAAGAAGAAAAAAAAAGAACGGAAGGAAAGAAAGAACCGACGAAGGAAATTAATGGATGAAAAGAAGGATTTTACTCGAGTGCCTCGAACTCCCCCGCCGTCCATTTATATCAAAAGCTTTGCGCTCCACCGAGACTCGTGTTCGAGCAAAACTCACCCCCCTGAGTGCTGCAGTAGACGGGCACTTACCCCACCGGACGAGAGCGCGAAAGAGCGGCATAAGTTTCGCAGGAAAGACCGAGAGAGCGGTGAAATCCTTCGTGAGAGGGTGAGAATTATGGAGCGATATAAAAAAGTCTTTTTCATGTTGATAGTCCGTTTCTATGGGAATAAATGCCGTATTCCCCTCTCTTTTCTTTAAAAAAATGTGCGCGGATTTGGGAAATGTTTTTACAAAAAAAATTTACGGAAGTTATGTTTTTGTTCAATATTAGTTATTATTATTATTGTTTAAATAAAAAAATAAAATATCGAAAAAAAAATTGTATAAAAAAACAGAAAAAAAAATCTTGAAAAAATATTTACATTTGCAGCTGAAAATTTTATTTTTTCATCGTCATAATGCCGTTCCGGACGGTTAGCGGTGGGGAATCTTTGTTACGATTTTAATTTTTACAGATTAAAAATGGAAAAAAAAAATGTCTGCAATTGCTAAAGTCTTCTGTTTGTTTTTATTGATTCGGACTCCGCGTGACTGTTTCACGGTGTTGCAACTTGCCGAAGAAACTTTCGTTATTGGTCGATAAAAAATTACTATCCGAAAATCGAAGCGCGTTGCTGACGCGTGGCGAGTGTTGAGAATTCGACGAATGAATCAAAGGTCGCGTTTTGCAGGTAAATTCGTGATTCTCGTAGTCGAGGGGCGGTACACACGCCTGAAGAGGAAGAAAAAACAAAAATAAAATAAAATAAAATAAAAAAAATGAATTGAAAAGCGAGAGGCGCAATCCGGTTTCAGAAATTGACTTTCAACACGTTGCCCGACCGCGTTGGCCGTGAAATTCGTGACGAAGCGCGATATATATATATATTGTAACGCCCGGGGATAGTTGCAACATCGTTTTTTTCTAACTACGAGAACTCCAGTTAGTAATTGTAAAATCGTCACGAGTTCCACCGCTCCGTAGCGGCGACGTAAACTCGGCATTCACCATAATCTGGCAAAACTCCCATTAATAATTTTAAAAAATCGGAACTTCTCGACTGTGTAATTAATTATTTTCATTTTTTCCGATATTTTCTCAAAAAAAAAATCTCGAAAGCTCTCGACTGCGTCATTAATTATTTTCATTTTCTCCCAAATAAAAAAAAAAAATCTCAAAAGCTCTCGACTGTGTCATTAATTATTTTCATTTTCACTAATATTTTCCCGGAAAAAAAAAAGTAATCGTATTAAAGCAATAAAATCAAAGCATTTCCGAAGCGAGCGGAGTTTATGAATTATGGAACGCGTGTAGAAATATCTCCGGATTCTCAAGTATCAGCCACTCTACTACCCCCGACACCTACTTATACCGCGCGGATTTATCTTATTTCTTTCCTGCAATTCCGTATCATTCCCGACGAAGTTTCGTTGCCTGTGAGAGAACACGTGACGCGAATTGATGTGTATTGCAATGAATAAAATAACTACGAGGCATTTTCGGAGCGATGTATAATGTTATCGTAGCAACGTACCGTCGATACTCTGGTCGTAGCCTTTGGTGAAGAAAAGCATAGCTTTCGCGGCCCTCTCGGGAGTCTTGAGAAGTCCCTGTCGATCGGGATCTTCGCCCAATGATCCGAGAAGAAGTCTGTAACTCCTCGACATCTCGGGAAGCAATGCCTCCCTCGTGGGCGGACGATGATCCAATTCCAGATCGTGATGAAAAGTGCATTTTTCGTGTCCTGTCGTGAAATAAATTGACGTTGAAAAAGTGTCGTATAAAAAAAAAATATATAAATTTTTATTTAATAAATAAATAATTATTTATTATAATTTGTTGCTTATTTAAGAATAAATAATATTAAAAAATAACATATACATAATATATCATGTTATATACGTATTTTAAGAAAAATTGAACTTTCGCCCAAACATCGACTCGTTAATCAGTATTTTCTATTTTTATAATTATTTTCGTAAATATTAAGAAAAATGTCACGAATCCAAATCAGAGAATGTTTATTGAGAAACTTTGATTAGCTTCCTCGCTTGTGCAATGGAATTTTCGCGGTGTTTCTCGTCGCGGCGAGTGGCGAAAGCGCGTCTCGTATTGATTTCGCCTTTAAACAACGATATAGCGATCCGCGGGGAGGTATCGCCGTGTCCAGTTTCTCCTTCGGTACCGAATTTCACGTTTTATCAAAACTTCGACACGTGTAGCGTTAATAAACACGACGACGATATCGTAATTTCAATAAATCGAGTGGAGCAGTAAATGGGAATTGAAAAAAAAAAAAGAAACAGATGTAAAACTAAGATAACCGAAGAGTCTTCGGAACGCGTATTAGAAGTTTCCAAAACAATGATTAAAAAAAAATTGTAAGAGTGATGAAATCACTCAACCCGCGACGAGGCCGGAGCGGCGGCCGTGGAGTGGTCGATCACAGATTTCTATTATCGGGGAGTCACGACCCCCGCGATCGCTTAATGTTTCGAACGATAATTATCGGCGGAGGAGTGGGAGAAAAGCGTTAACTAGAATGGGATTTTCGTTTTTCGTCCGATCTTTGAATTGTCTCGAAGCCGGAAGTGTCGACAAAAAATAATTTTTAATCTACGAAAGGCAACGATGTGTTTTATAAATCACGAAAATAAATTATTAATAATAATAATAATAAAATATAATATAATACGATTATATTATTATTATTATTTGTATTAATTATTCACTTTTACGAGTACTAATCGCATAGAAAACATTAATCTTCTATCAATTTGTATTTCACATTCAAATTACTTTTTCTTCAATTTTATAAATTGTCATTCATGAATTAAGACGAGGAGATTCGATGTATTTAAAAGAAAGCTGATAAGTCGCGTAATATTAGGAAAAAAATAATAATAATAATTGAATAATCGCGAGTACGATTATCGTTCATTGTGACTACACGTACTCGGCGTTATTACGCGAAAAAGAGGAAAACATAGATAACCGAAGTGGAACGGGGATGCGTAACATTGCTGTTGCGGTGGTCCAGAATCGGGTGACTTTGAACGTCATAAATCGCCGATTTTTATACGCCTCCGTGAAACATGTAATTCCAAAGTGCGTATCGTTTCTTCAACTCGCGCGTTGCGCGTTTATTCGATATATATCGAGTGTGCAACGCATCAAAAAATAATAACGTCTTTTCTAATATACGCTCGTTACGTCGAATCTTACGAAGAAACAAAAAAAAAAAGAAACTTTTGTATTCATTCGTTTGTTTCCGGCCGAATATTTTTTCCCTTCCGGCTTTGCCATCGTTATCCGTATTAATAACGTTGCGCGTTCCGAAATCACGTAATATTCGTGAATATACAGTTATACACCGGACGCCTCTCACCGGTATATCTCGTCTGTTTATCGTTAACTGTATCCTCTTTTGTTTCTCACGGCTTGTTATCTTAGCCGTAGATCGAGACACCGAGACCCAGGACCCGGTCGCGATTAACCCAGAAAGCGTACAAAAGCGAATTCTCGGCGAACAATCCACCTTGGATCGTCGACAAACTTTACGAGGCATTGCTTTCCCACAGCGATATACGTAACCCCAAAAATGTATTAAAAAAAACATTATATCGATGAAAAACATTTATATAATTAAAAAAACTTCGTATCCGTCGTAATCGTCGTCGTTAAAAAATTTCGTGTTGTTTTTTGCCGACAAAGAAAATAAATGTCGACGGTCGAAAAATCTCGAATATCTCGAAATAAACTCGAACCGTCACACGCGGGGTGAATATTCCCACCGATGGCGATAAATCCTGCCTCCGCCGGCTGTACATTTATTCTCCATATTTGTTTCATTTTTCGTTGTTAAAACTAACTAACGAAGTAACGACGGCAAATTTCCGCGATAATCGCGATGATTTGTGTTTCCGTGTATATAATTACGAAGAATCTCCGTTAACGCGCGTTTTGTCATCGTTAACCGATAATTACACTGAACAATGTGTTTATACCTGGAGTTGTCGAGGTTCTCGGTGTTTTCGGAGTTCCCGGTATCTCGAAATCACCTTCAGCAACGGCTTCGTTCCACGACACGGTCCTCAATGGCGCGGGCCTTACCAACTGTTGCGATCTCTTATCGTCGTCGACAATTGCTTTTCCAGCGCATTGACTCGTCGTGCCATTCATGATGCTCGGATTTTTTTACAATACTTTTTATTTGTTTTTTTTTCGCACGCACGAGTTTAGACGACTGATATATATATAACCTGTATGCGACGAGAGGTGTTTTTTAGCTCGAATTCGTTATTTTTTTGTTTCTAAAAGTTGTCAGCGATGAGAGGCGATGCGGATCTGAAAAGTTAGGGGAACAACCGTGTTTGTCATACACGCGATTTACGATCTCGCTTCGGGCTATCGGTCAGTTAAATCGATCTACGGAGCTCAACGCACTCAAGGATATCTCGAGGATCGATGGAATTAGAACGTACGCGGGCAATTAGCGAGGCAATGTACATCGTATTGAAAAAAAAGCCACTGCCAACGAAAGGGAAGGCTCGATCGGAACAGGTGATTCAAGTGGAACGAGTCAATCGATTATCGACCTTGTCGATACAAACGATCGAATTTAAAAAAAAAACAAAACAAATCGACTAATGAAAAACTTTTCGAAAGACTATTCCATTTTTGTTACTCGAAGAATAGGCGAACGCGGGGATTTGAAAACAAAATAAAACAAAAAAAATATTAAATGTTCGTTACTCGAGAATACATGCCACGAATCTCTTTTATGTTCATTTCGTTTTTTTCTTTGTATACTTTTCGACCGAACAATTTTTGACAGATTAAAGAATAGAAAGGGATCGACGAAATTATCGGTATTACTCACGCGAATTGCAGATCGACAATAGCCACGTTCACTTTTTTTTTGTGTTTTTTGATACAAACAATACAACGATTAATCGAAATTTCGTAAACACTTTAACGGCCTATTGGAGGATGTCGAATATTATTCGCCTTTTTTGTTTTGTTAGGCTAGATATACAAAAAAAAACAAAAACAATAAAAACGAAACTTTAGAGAAATACAACGAACGGTCGTTCGAACGAGATATCGGGGCACGAGGTCGCTCAGCTGAGTGACGCTGTGCTACTGAACCGATGCAGCACGCGAAACGTTTTAAGTTGGTTGGTTGGCGTAGCTGGCGGGGAGGGGGAGCAATGAACGAACTCGCTCGCTCATTGTCACAGTCCTCGTGAAACGAAAGATCGACTTTATTCGTCAAAATAATTTGAAAAATGATTTTTTCAATGAAAAACATCGCGGACACCGGAAGATGAATATCCAAACTATCAAAATTAAATATACGATTGATTCTTTCGTAATATTTCAAGTCAATTTTCACGTCGAATTAAAGAGCATCGATTTGCTCGTGATAAAAATTAAATTGTCGAGTGTACAATCGTTCGTTCAATAATGAGCTCGAATTACACTATTAATTCATTATTAATCGAATGATAATATGCTGTCCCGTGAATTTAAATCTCTCGATTAACGATCCGAGACGACATATTCCGATTAGCTCACCCCCTTTTGTTTACCTCGAATTTTAATTGCTTTCCCAAGCCAAATACAGTGGCGACTATATCGACTCGAATATCGCTATTTGCATAGCGTGTCCGAACGTCGAGGCAGATTTTCTTCAACTTCACGCGTTCACAGGGGCTTTACACGAGCGTTAATGTTGCGCGTGTAAAATAGTTGTTTTTTGTCATTCGGTATTAACCATAGTAAACTCGATCGAAGGCCGTCGATTAACGATAAATTATTATTTTTTGTTGTTTTATCATTAGACTCGAGTTTTGCACAATGTAACGAGAGTATGCGGACGACAAAAAAAAAACTATTAACGGCTACACAGTGTTATTGCGACAATTACGAGAAAATCGTAAGTGCCCAGCCTTGTATCGATCATCAATTCTCGTGGATATAACGCGGCGCGCGATAATTGCAAGGTGTTTAATGTATTTCTACGGATGAATCGTCACGAACGGGAAGTAATACAATGAAAAATAAAAAAAAAAAACAAATGTGCGTGTTTCTCACGCGCGTTTTGACGGGCCTCATGAAGGAAAGCGCGATGCGGAGTGTTTTTGAACCGACTTTTCCACTATGGAACGATATGTGCATAAAATAATATACGTCCGAATTCGATTCTCAGGCAAATTACGTCACGAGGACGAGTGAATACCCGGATTAAATCGCGGGAATCCACGTCTCCTCGATTCTTGTTCTTTCGTGAATTATTCGTCATACACCTTTTCGCACTTCGCTCTTTTTCCTTATATCCGTCTCCGGTATATATCTTTCTTTTCTTTCCTCGAGTTCCTCTTACTCGACGTGCCTTGTGGAAACTTAATCGGTGAGGTCGTTTTAACGCGTCATTCACGTCCGGCGGAATAACCTGCGAGACTCCTTCGATATTTTACGTTGTCGTTTTTTGTCTCTTAAGGGGGTTCATTCAGGAAAAAATTATTATATATACTCCTATAATAATTATAATAGCTACAATTATAAGAATAACAATAAAATAATTATTGTTAAAAAATTATTATTATTATTAAAAAAAATAAATTCGTTTTTTTATCTCCGTAAGTTTTTGAGGAATAAAAATAGCGAAATTTGACTCAGATTTCGAAATGTTTGGCAAATATATCCCCGTAAATAGACTTCCGGAACTCTCACACTGCTAACCAGCGATTATTTGTTTACCCCAATTATAAGATCGGCGAGATTATCCGTATATCCGTCGGGGATATAAAATTCAACATGTAGAAAATATATATCGTAATATTCGCTCGTTGTATTATCAGCAAAACTTCCTTCCACGTTCTTTACCCCCTATCGTTGTCTTGATGATGGGATAAACCCGAAAGATCTTCAACGAGAGGTCTCCTGCCGAGTCGATATCTCGAATCGCAACATATACCGCAGTAAGTGAGCTGTGTGGCTACCTTGCGATTGGATCGCGAGGCCGAATTGACAACGGAAACGCGATTCCATTATGTCTCCAACGATTCCATTATTGAAGTACGCACTGCGGCTACTACTGGTTCGCACGCATTTATTTACGCATCTCGGCTTCGATGGAACGTCGAGAACTTTTCTACGTCCGTTTTTCCTCTTTGCCGCGAATCCTTGTAACTGACGATATAAGATCGATTTTTTTTATTCGGAGCACAGTTATGCCTCGAGACAGGGAAGATCCTTCCTCGAGGTTAGACGACTTTTCTTTGTGAAAATAATAATATTAATAATCTTTTTTTTATTATTATAATATTAATACGTTATTATTCTTTTTTTACGATTAAAATTATCGAAAGTACAGTTACGCGTCTGTAAGTGCAGCCGTTTCGATTTTCGCCCGAAACATGTACATAATTATTACGCGATCGCTAAAGCGCACCAAATCCGTGAAATCTCTCATTCAGCAATTCAAATCTTACATTTCATCATCGACAAACTTCGGCATGGGAAATAATGACCCGTAAGATATCGATTGTTACGATTACAAAGAAACAAAATATCCATAGTGATTGCACAGTTTTGGGGTTCGTTAGCTCCGAAGAATGAAAATGATCCTCGACTGCGATTCGACGTTATCGCTGGTATAATGATGCCAAAGGGTTTTTAGAAGGACAATGTTCGGTTCAGCAATTAAGTAGATGAGGCAGCGAATTATTTTTCTTGTATATTTGCTTATCGAACATTAACCATTTGCCTCTGTCATCGCGTTTACAGTTCGGTTAATGAACTGTGATGGTTAATTGTTTTTTTTTTTTCGGAATCTCGCTGTGTCTGCGATGATAACATAAATGCGAAGACTTCACTTTGTCGATATGTTGTTACGCGCATAATCCTACGTTCGCTTCAATTTGCATTAAAAAATAAAAATGGCAAACAGCTTTCCAGTTAAAAAAAATATCGGAGTTTTTTCACTTTCATTTTGAAATATAGGGGAAATCTTATTTTTCGTAAAAAAAAAATTGAATATTCGCGTTCTATTTTTTTTACATCAAAATAATGGAATTCCTATCGAGTCTTCGATGAAATTGTAAATTACAATCGATACTCCGAAATAAGAATTATCGCATAAATATGAATTTTATCAATTTCTCGCGCGACGAAAATCAATAAAAAAAATTTTCTTGCGATTCGATATTACGAGTCGATATTATTACAGAGCTGTTGACATACTTCGCGTGTCATAAAGTTTGTCCATGCAATTCGAGCGGATTATCTCGAGGATATTTAAACGCAACTTGCGTATACATTCGAATCGAAAATCTTACATAACGAGATATCGGATCAATCGGAATCAATAAATTTATATGAATAAATAATGACAATAATAACTCGTTATCACGGCAATGAGCTTCGGATACTCGAAGTTTACATCACTCGCCGAGTTTTTGACAAATCTTTAAACGATCGTATTAAAATATTGCCATTGTACTCCGTTTTCTTTTTTCATAAACAATTTTTTTTTCCTCCCTCATTTGTCAACCGTCTGACGCCTTTGACTGCATCGAAAAATATTCACGACGGTAAGAAACTCATAAAAAAATTAAACGATTATAAAAACCATTATAATCACCTTTGCTTCCAATGGGACATAAGCTTCGATTATTTCCCTTCTCTTCGACGCCGTTTCGGTGTTCCTTTTCACCCTTCATATTGCGTTGATTTTTCACGGAACTCTGTCGCACACCTTCGTTTCGAACGATTTTTTTTTGTTTCCTTTCTATCAATCGCTCGAACGCGTGAAAAAGAGTTTTTTTTTTTTTTTTTTTTTTTTTTTTCGGCAAATCCCGGACACTCGACAGCGATACCCGATGGTATTGTTAGAACGTTAACGAAGCTGTGTCAAGTTTCGGAGCAAAGACTGGAGTTTATATAGCGTTGCGAGGCTACGATGAAACTCCCTCCCGTTGTCGCTTTGACATTATATATTATATATATATGTATAGATGAGATGTATAGATACACACGGTATGCGAACGTAATACTACAGGAATATCGAGTCATTACACCTCCTCTTGTTCCGCTCGCCAATATGATTTCCTTTTCTTTCGAACGACCGAGCTCTCCTCGGTTCTCGTTCACGGTCAGCCCTCGAGTGACAGCGGAGTCGACGCAACGAGCGCGCGTGTTAAAAAATCGCGGAGAATTTCGCGTGTTACTTCTTAACAGGAAATTTTGCTCAATCGAAGGATCAATACAGGTGTCGAACAAAACTTCGAGTTTTGTCAACGAATGATAAATCAAACGGCCCGATAATTTCTCAAGACCAATCGTTAATTTTTTACGTCGTTTTTAAGAAGCGTCTTGCTTTCGTGAAAAAAAAAAAAAAAATCGACGTTTTGGTCGATTCGGAATTTCTCAAAAGTTTGAAAAAAAAAAAAAAATTACGGAAAAAAATGATTTTTGTGTTTTTCCTAAAAAACTGTTCTTCCGGGCTGTTGTTTCGTAAATATTGAGCAATCGAGTTGAAATTTCGCACGCAGTCATTTTTTTTTTCGTCGGACCGGGCAAATCGATGGAAAAGTTATGAATGATTTCTTTTTTCTCGTTTACTTTAGAAAGAAAATTCCAAAAATAGATAATTTTAACATTGGTTTTTCGTTAATGTTTTTTCGCGATGCTTTCCGATCGTAAATTTGATGACAACATCAAACACATGACATCACACACACACACACACACACATGACATGGTTTTTTGACATTTTTTATTTTTTTGCGCGATGTTTAAAAAAATTCTTTTCGAGACATTCGATCCGAAAAGATCGAAACAGACTTCGATCTTCGGAACAAAGCGGCGATTACGAAATTACGCATTCTTTTGCGACACGAGGGACGCGTGAGTGCGTTTACGGGGACACGATAAGACTAAAGGGGATTATAAATCGTCTCGAAGAATAGAACGCATTGCGCCGATCTCTGCAAAGCTCTGTCAACTATATGAACTCAATGAATGAAAGATAAACAATAATAGATAATAAATAACACGATCCCGAGTGCACGTGTGATTCTGTTATTTATAAAAATTTTAAACAACGATTATTTCGATATCATAGGTCACTGGATCTGCTTATCTTTACAACTATTTCTGTAATTAGAAAAAAGTACGTTGTTCCACATTCGACTCGAAACCGGAAATATTTTTACCGTTTCAATTATCGCGATCTTACGTAATTGACTATCGATCATTAAAACGATACTCGGAATATCGTAACTAACTTTACTAAGTCCAATTATTTCATTTTCCTTCTCAAGAAATCGGGTTGGTTGTCGAACGCGTTAGGTGAATCGTGAGATTCCGAAAAAAATTCGAATATTTACCATTGGGATAAACAGAAAATTCGTCACTTTTCAAGCATAAAAAAAAATATTTCGAAAAAAATGTTAAAGTTCGAAAAAAAATTTACACGTATTCGGAAAAATGAACCGATCGATTTTGGCATCGTTAATTCGCAAAATTATTTTTTTCAGCACGTTCTGTATGGTTGATTTTTTTTTAAGATTTTTATTCCATTGGGAAGAATTGAAAATTTCTACTGAATCTCAGTTTTGGCGAATGTAACGATACACCTTTCTTTACAATCCTAAACGACGCGAGGATTTCCCCGTTTGATCGATCTATTCCCGTTCTCGTTACCTCATGACGATCATTCGTACACAATAGTTATTAAAAAATTAATTGATTTATCGTGTGTATATAATTTCGATTTGGTTTCGTGCAGATTATTTTTTTATCTCTCAGTGATAAAAAAAGAAAAAGGAGAACTCAGTGACGCACAATGCCGTAAGGCGGAAACTGTCGGCGAGATTCGCAACGATACTTTATGATTGTTAAGTAAATATCGGCGTATTGATTTCATTTGAATTATTACACTCGCCTTCTGCGGGCGCGATTAACCGAGTGAAACCTGTTGCCGTTATAATGTGTCGTTAGTCCATATTAATTGGATCGAAGAAAACATTTTAATACCGATTATGATGTATATATTATCCGAAACGAATGGCTTTTTGGCCAAAAATAAAATTAAAACGAAAAAAAAAAAAAAGGTGTAGAATGGAATTTCGTTATCGCGATTCGTCGGTTGTCTATATTTGCCGCAAATTGCTCACCGGTTCGACAATGAACTTGAGACGAGGCGAGAAATATTCACAAACTCCGCTCTCCGCTAACGATACTTCGATACCATTCGGGCGTTTAGCCGCTTATCCTTGAACCTCCGAGATATGACCGAATGTACTTAACGAAAAGTGGGTCATCGCCGTGTTTCTATTAGGATAATGCGTCCTTCAAACTTCGATCGCTCTAGATGAAAAAAACCGAAAATATTCTGAAAATGGAAAATTATCGCATTGTTTCCTCATTCATTTATTTTCGTCATGAAGCTTCGATAAGAAAATATTTTCTACAATGTATTTGACTTTCTTATAGGAGGAAAAAAGTGAGTAAATAAATTTAATGAGGGAGCAATGTAAACATTTTTTATTTTCGGGATTTCTTCGTGTCCGCGAAATGTGAATATTGAAAATATCGAACTGATAATATGATATGGAATGAAAAAAAAAAATGAAGTTTTTGATATTTTTCAATTTTTCTTTATCGATTTTTTTTTTTTCGATTTGCGAAATGCGACGCAAAATTCTTCAAAAATGTGAATTTTCAACATTGTGAAATATTCTGAAAGCATTTCCGTTCAAATCTCGAAAAACAAAAAAAAAAAACTTCTTCCGTGACGAGCGCTCGACGACGCCGATGACTCATCGTAAAGTTCTCAGATTTCTACGTACAAAATTACTCGGACTATATTTCCCGCCCGCAGGGTGTACCGCGGGAAAAATATTCGTCGAAAATTTTATTCGAAACTTCCCACTTAAATCGTTCGTCATCTCGGGATTAACCCCGAAATCCTCGGAACGACGGGAAAAAATCTGAAACTACAAGTCGGTTTAGTATAATTGTATTTTATTAATTACATCGAGAAACCATTTAAGTTTCGGAGCATCCGATACATCGATAACCCGTAAACATATATATATGTATATATAAATGTATTATTTTTCGTAATAAAAAGGAGTAAAAAAAAATCTAATCCGATGCGAACAATCGGTATAATATCGTGTTAAACGTTTTTATGGATAACAAAAACAATGACATTTTTTTTTTGTTTTTGTGTAACTTTGTGCGTTAGAACTGATGAAAGACTTATTGTTATTTTTTTTTAGTAACTTTGGATCAGATACACCATATCGTTTGTAGAGTTTTTTCCGTTACCTTTACTTCTCGATCGACGAGACGACCTCGAAGCTAAGGCCGTTATTATTCAATTGGTCGATGAGCGTTGTCTTGGCGAAGGCTGCACCCGGGGCGAAAACTCCCCCCCTACATGGGAGAAAGTAAAATAAGAACCAATGTCGATAAAGATCGTTGAAAAAAAAGAATTAAGTGACGCAATAGATCGAAGAGATTTCGATTGCTTACCGCTCCGGCATTTTATCGGCTTCGTTGAGAACGGTAATAGCGCTGACCATTAGCATCGTACAGGTTGCGCCGTATCCAGGATTCACACCTGAAACTTTCGTTGTCATTTCCTTGTTCGGTGGTTCGGCGTGCGTATCGGTCGGCTCGGCGAGTTTCTCGGTCCATCCGGAGGCTTTTATCGTAATGGAAAAATGCGTGTTCTCCATCACTTCGGGTTTCGGTCCTTCGTGACTCGCCAATCCACCGGAAAAGAATTTCGGATACTGAAAATCGCGATGAATAGTTAAATAATTTTTGCGATTTTTTTTTTTCCAATTATAATTTTTTATACCTTTAGCAACAAATTACGACCGCACTGGAACTTTGTCAAAACCGAGAATACAGCGCCGATTATTGCCATCGTAATCACGGTGAACAACGAGCTGAAAAATCCGATTTTAACGATTGAAGATATTTTTCAAGCGAAACTCGATATAACAGACGTACTGTTCACTCGTTCAAACAATTGTATTTTTTTTTTTTTTTTCAAATAAATTCCGTGTATAAAACTATTGATACACGGATGAAAAATAAAATGCGTCTTACTTCAACGTCACATAAGTTTGAATCTGCACGGGTCTCTGTTTGTTTTTCTCGTACAAATAACGTTGCGAGCGAACAACAACGGATTTATCGGAGCCGAGAAACGGAACGGACCATCCGCCGTCGACGGGGCTTCGATGAATCATTCCCCTGAGAAAACAAAAACAAACAAACAATCATAAAATTCTCGATCTGGAGAACTTCATTCGTTCGCGCGATTTTTTTATATCAATCTTCAACTACTTGCCGGGGTTGTAGTTTTGGCTTTAACGCCGGCAATCGTTCGGGAAACAATTTCGTTCGAAGTTCGCGCAATTGGTGGGCGTCGGCGAGACCGTAAACGGCGGATTCCCACGTTCCGTAGTGCAGCGCGGCACCGCCGGCGTTCGACGTGCTTCGCGCGTACAGATAAGTCTCCACGCTGTTTAATTCGCCGTTGAACTTCTGTTGAGTGTAAATAACACCGAGATCGGCGGGTATGCTGTCGAAACCGCAGGCACTCACGATGTAAACTCCCGCATCGTGAGCCGCTTTGTTGTATTCCAACTGCATTTTCTCCATATACTGCGAACAATTAATATTAAAATCAGTAAACAATTCAATAATTAAATAAATAAATTTAAAAAAATAAAAATAAATAAATAAATAAACAAATACATAACTAAAATAAAATAAATGAATACAATAAAAATAAATTACAGACCTGCGGTTCGCCGCTCACATCTACTTGATGGGTGCCGGCCGCGATGCACGCTTTCACAATCGGCTCTCCGTACAATCTGTAAGGTCCGCAACAGTTGACGACGACTTTGCAACGCTCTGCCATTTTTTTCAGCGACTCCTCATCTTTGATGTCGGCAATGACGATCGGAATTTTTTCTGTGCACAACGAGGTAAAATTTGCACAATGCATATATATATAAAAAAAATTTAATGGACATAGGCTGCTTGACAGCGGAGTGTTAAACTTACCAGATTCTGGTGCAAAAGTTTTTATAACTGTTTCAAGGGCATCTTTGTTGCGGCCCGCCACTCCCCACGAAAATGGTTTTTCTTTGCACAATCTTGCAGCCTCCTTGACTACGTATTTTCCCGTGAAACCGGTTGCCCCGAATATCAACACGTCCAAGCGTCCTTCCGCCATTCTGGAAATAGCAAATCGTTTCTATACGATCGCATTCCCGCGATAATTACGCGAATACTATGGTCCAAGGACGTGAGCATTTTTTCATCGTGTTGCGAAGTTGTTTTTTGTACCTTCGTAACTCGCGATGTTCGGTGGCGCGAGTGCTGTTTTATTTTTAATCGATTCGCGAAATTTATTTATAGCTGTTCGATCGTATTTTTCAATCGCTGGAAATGTTAAATTCGTCACGTAGACCGGTCGACCGGCTTCTATAAATGCGTTGCAACACTACTCGATTTATATATGTATATATATCTATATATATATGGATAGAGAACTACGTGTCAGCTGTACCGGTGCGCAGTTTCACTCGTCACTTACTTGTCAATCGATTCAACAATGTTATTAGTGTACAAATACGATAAATATAATACGCGAAAACGGTTTTTTGTTCAATGAAACATTACGTGCCGATGGAACTTACCTTGTTACAGCGTTACGAGAAGTTTCTTCGTTAAACTGTGAACTGTCGGACTTTGTCGGCTTATTAATACTGCTGCGCAACTGGGGAGCCGGGATAATCGATGGTTACAGGTGTCGAGGCGTATCACCACTGGAGACAATGTACAGGTGGCTTCGTGGAGTAGGTCGTGGAACGAACTGTCTCGTACACCATCCGTCGATATTACAGGAATCTATTAGCTTTTTACGTTTAATGTTCGCTTGAATTATAAATTCACAGAGGCTGTATCGGTTGTTTAATGTATGAGGTAATGTATGAAGAAGATGTATGAATGTCAATAAATCATTATTATTATAACGAGCATCATTAAGTCATCCACAGAAGGAGTGCTGGTCAAAGGTTCTGCGCGTGTCGTCCAATTTCAGTATTGACTATTGGTCTCTAATGGAGTAAAGATTATTGTGCTATTTGTGCATTTGATTCGGTTTTTTTTAATCAATGACTATTTTCATTTATTAATTTTTTTATTCTGTTTTTTTTTACTAAAACTAGCAAAATTATAAACAAGATGAAAAAATTGAAAAAAAAAAGTGTGAATATTTTTTATCCTTCGTTGTTTATATGAATCATGTATTTGCAAAAAAACACAACATCCTCGGGAGTATAGTGGTTAGTATTCCCGCATATTACAGACTATCTATATAAGTAATTGTAAACTGAATTCGTTCATAACTTCAAAAATGTATAAAAAAGAAAAGTTGATCTTAAATAATAATAATAATAATAATCAGCATTCCCGCCCGTCACGTGGGCGACCAGGGTTCGATTCCACTGCCGGGGAGATATTTTTTCTTTTAATGATCTATAAATGTATGTAACATATCTATAAATAAAAAGCGTCAATAATGAATTACAGTCATTCCCGAACCGTTGGCGATAAAAAAAGAAACTTCAATCGTGTAATCTTTAAATAATTTCGAGTTTGTTCCATAGTCAAGGTATATCTCTCATGTCCCATATCTGTTGTAATATGTCGTCGATGACTTTGGTTTCGACTGTATTCACATCGAACTGTAGTGATATCGATATCGCACGACACAGTACTATTATATTGAATCGATGATTATTTTACGGTATTTCATAACATGCGATCCACGCGCTAGAAACTTTATCATACACATCAGTTCCTGCATATGCGCGAATGCTACAATTGCAATGCACTGTTATACCTGTGTCACGAAATCGTAAGCTCGACACGAAACGTCTAAGCATTTATTTTAAGGAAACGAATAGATATGTGGAAATATAATTCTAAGTTATAAAGACATGTGGTATGTCGTTGTTATCGTCGATATTAACTACGAAAAAGTTTGTGATTTCATTTTTTGTGAATACATTTTTTTTTTTTCCAACCGTACTACATTTTTTTTAAATAACGAAAAGACATAACATATGGACGAAAAGATAATCCATGCTGCTTGTCTAAATAACAATTTTACACATTGCACAATTAGTCCATAGTGGCGTGTCGGAATAATTCTGATTGCCGTTGTAAGGGAGATCGCGGTTAATCGCAAAACTGGGTAAGTTAAAACAAACGCCGTCAGTAATTGGAAATTTTGAGTAGCGTGTGTATGGCATGTTACAAAATTAATTGATACAGGATGCACGTTCATTTTATAAAGTGTCATATTCGCTAGATGGATGGATCATTGATTTTTTTTTACTACATGTATTTCGACTCGAATTGTGGCTCAACGTGTCTCGGTCTCTCTTACACTATACAACGTATTAATTATTCACACTATACGCATATCGGCATAATGTCGTATCGCATCATAATTGGTATCGACACGATATCAATACACCGCAATGCGCGATAGACGCTTTCATGGACGTCGGCCATCAATATAATTTTATAAACTTTTCAAGAGTAGTCAGTCATCAAGGTTCGCACTATCAACATCGTAGTACAAGATAGTTGACTCTGACATCTTAAACTTTATAAAATCAAAACGATAAAATGCAACTTTTCAAGTTCTCTGCCGTGTTTTTGGCTTTAACAGAACTAATGTGTTTTGCTAAAATGGTTATCAAGATAAATGAATCAGACAGATTCGGTGCACTCGAAGAACCAGCTGTGAGTGAATGCCTATTGTGTACTCTCTGCGTAGAAATAGAATTGTAATTTGTTAATGATTCAATGGATTGCAGATTAACATACTGACGAATTGCTATGTGAACCGAGACAAGACCATCCTTCTCTCAGGCAGTTTTCCTAGTTCATTCGCGGCAAAACTCGCATCGCGCCGGCTCTTTTCTCTGGTTTTGTTGGACGATAGGGAGAGGCTTATGAAGAATACCAACTACGCGAAGCGTATTAATCGTAATACAGAGCATAAAGTTCACATCGTAGTAATGCTAGTCACGAATTGTGATCGGTACCCCGATATACTGAAATCGTTAATGAGTTCTCGATATTACAATACGATGGCATTCGTTCTCATAATCGGCTGGTCGGCAGAAAAAAAATACGCTGGATGCGAGGGAAATGGTAAAACGACTAATTTATTATTCAATCTGAATAGGAACGAGATGCTGAATGTGAAGCTGCTCTGCGATCATCGTGAGGTGGGACCGGTGTTGTATGGGTTCAATGCTTTTGTAAATTGGGCTCCGAAACCGTGGGAATTAATTTCATATGCAGTCATGCCTAAGGGTCCTAATTTTAACGTTTTCGTTCGCAAATATAATGAAAACGAGGATATGTGTAAAAATCTTGACTACAGAAAAACTCGAGACTTGGGTGGGACCATGATCAAAACGATGCGTATGTGCTCGATGCCTTATTGTTCGCACGAAGCCATCAAAAATCGAAAGAGGAGCCGGCGTTCAATGCTTCAAGAGAAAAAATACTCTTTCTTCATTGACGATTTCATTGCTAATGTTAACGCAACCAGGGTGGATTTGTTTGTGGAACTCGTTGTGGGAAATACTTCTACTTATGACCTTAAACTCTTGCAAGCACGAGCATCGATGTTGAGGGTGAATTACAAAGAATCGTTTACCTATCCACATGGAACGGAATGTATGTTTCTGCTAACTAAGTTCCGGGGCAATAAGTCGCAATTGGCAAAGATTCTTTCGGTGATAGATGGCTATTCGTGGATCGGTTTGGCTCTCGTTTATTTCATTACCCTGATGTTCTTCAAACATTTTCTTCATCAGCCTCTAATGGACGCAATATTGAATATAGTTCGTCTAAGTTGTAACTGCGGACTCACCACAGTACCTCGGAACGTACCTTCGCAGATATATATGGCTTGTCTACTGTCTTTCGTGGTAACGATGCAGGGCATTTTCGTCGGCAACTTGGCCGCTCTCTTGACACAAGATAGTCCTATTCAACAAGTTGATTCCGTACAAGATCTCTCCGAACTCGGATATACGGTTTACGCACCGCCACCATGTTTTGTATTTTTTAACGATGTTCTCCCCGAACATCGAATTGTTGCCTTACGAAACGACGACAACTGCTTAAGATACATCTTAGGAAATCCCTTGAATGCTTGTCTGGATTCGGGCAATCTACTCAAGGACTTACTTGAAGACTATGATGTACACCTGAGCGAATGCATTGAAACAGAGTATATTGCCAACACTATTCCACGGAACTGGGCCTTTGAAGAGATACTCAACAAGTTTTTGGGAGTCGTCATTGGCGGTGGTATTTTGATCCCCCTGTATTATGTTGTCGATGAAAAACGTTTACTCGAAGCCGAATCACAGGAAATTGAGCCGGAACCTCGAATCATGGTTTTGGAAGATTTGGGCTTCGCGTTTGTTATTTTCGGCATAGGTTTCGCATGTTCTCTTGTAACTTTTGTCATTGAAATAATTATTTATCGATATCACCACAGAGTCAGGAGAACGCGGGTGACCTTTCTAAATTGAGTTGATTATATCTCCGCCAATGATAGGTTTCCGACGTATCTAGAAATGTAAAAATTTCGATATTTTCGTTTCTTGTAACATTGTCGTATTTTGACGTAATTTTTTTTAGTAATTATTTCTGTGAGTTAATTATTTTATTGTAAATGTCCCGGACAATCCTGAAAATGTTCTGGAAAACCTGGAAATATCCTTAAAGCTTTGTGAATCTTTTGTTGGACACCACGCAATTGCAATGCGCACAAATGGATTGACGGAAGTCTATGATGATAAATATATATAGATACTTTATACTTGAAAAATTGAAGTAAATATTTTTTTTCGGCTGTACACATTTAATAACACGTATAATAAATTTTAACAACGTTAATTCGATGAGTTTCATTACTTCGTTGATCACAATTGAAAGAAGAGCGGTGGATAGAAAATCTATTCTTCAGGCCTCGTCGATGACCGGAGTGATCAAAGCAGTCGCGCGAATATCATGAAGTACGACGCCGCTGTCTGCATGACCTGGAAAAATCATGTAAATGCCATTCTAATAACGGCATAGTTTATACTATAATATTTTATCGACTTATTTTGTCGAAGTCTGAGAAAATCTCTACCATCCCAAAGCTTTCCATCGACAGAACGTACACCTTTCCAGCGGTAAGAAGACAAGGCCTTCGGCTTCGCAAAAGAATTATTGCCAAGAGCTTTTGAGCTTTTAATGACATATCGTACCAGTCTAAGTCGTAACTATTCGAGTATCAAAAAAAAGTATGAGTGAAGTATATACCAAGGTCGATGTCCCAGTCATCGTCAGTGTAACAATAATCGTCAATCGTATGCTTTGAAGATATATTTTGCTACAGTCAAAACACACATTGACGATTACTGGTACACTGACGATGACTGGGGCATCCACCTTACTAATAATATATAAGAAAAAGGTCTCAAAGGGGCTTTGCCCGATTCTACGACGCGTCACCTTCGTTCATACGCACGCGAATGTGTGAATCTTCAAACTATGATCGATCAATTTTTGTCCTGGTAAGCTATTGAAATAAAGATGAAATATCTGACCGAAGGTGAAGCTTACTACTGGTATCAGTATCTCAGGATGTCCCAGATTAATCAAAGCCTGTTACGTACAAACAATTCGTCAATCATAATCCATATTTTTATCTCTACTAGCACCAACGCGTTCGCTTCGCTCGCTCTCTTTAAGCGCGTTTTTGCATTTTAACGTTGACACAAATCAAAATGTCTTGCCAACAGTGCAACAATATTCCATTAAACGGAAGGCTTTTGAAACCCTTCCCTTAAGATGCGATTGCAATGTCTTTTTTAAGGAAGGATATTGAAATGAGTAGCGATAGTTTTTAAATTTTCACATTTACCTGTACGCCCGTCACACTTATGAGAACCGTAGTAATGCCTATCACTACTGCGAAAGATCCGGAATAAATGCTCTCGATCATCGCCACAAAACTGAGTTATATAAAAATAGACTAATCGTAACTTAATCGATGGAAATTCCAAACTTAGACCATCGCAGATAAGCAATGGCACTTTACCTTCTTTTACGGCACCTACCTTATCGCCTCTTTGTGAACATATATGCAGTCACAGATTTTTTTATAATTGCCATCATTGCAGATGGTAAGTGTATTGTTTTGACTCGCCATGTATTTATCTGTGGCCAGCTTCAGGTTGAATCTGTTCAGACAATCGTTACGATATTAGTAGTCGGACTGTCCGAATATTCTAAATTTCGAATAACTCGGCCCGAATACGAATAATTCGATTCGAATAGTACGAAAGTGTTTTGATGATCTGAAAATATTCTAATAGTTCGAAAATGTACTAATAATGTGAACATTTTCTAATACGTTGAAAATTTTCGAATTTTTCAATCTATTCGAAGATATTTGAACTGTCCGAATTATAACTCACCCAACAATTTCAAAGAGCGCGCAGGCATGTTCGGCCCACATAATGTACATTGTGTCAATGGCAACGATCATATTCATTGACACTATTGTCACGATGTAACTATGTGCCACAATTAACCAATAGTATTGATCGGAATCGACACCGTACTCCGCCTCGTAAATATAATCCTTTGGACGAGTTTCATTGAGAGGATCAACAAAGTCCAATATTGTAGGCAACACAGATACACTTAGATAGAGGACGGCGGTAGTATAGATATATACTAACCAATTGTTAATAAAAAAAAAAGTAATAAAAAAAATGAATACCGATATTGTGTATCGTGATAAATTAATTATTTTAATTACTCGAGTAAACGATCGTAAGATAACGTCCACGTTCCGCGTATTTTTCAAGAATAATAACGGCCGATGTGTTCTTAAACATTTTCCAATGCGCTTCAATCTTCTGAAGCATTTGTTTCATCTGAAAAATACCCCATAAAGTAGAACTCGCGAAATGCTGGTTTTTACTCGATTTTGTATCTTTCTTATTTGCAGAGTCAGCGTTGAATAATTATCGTTTTCCGAGATATTAATACTTGTAACAACATTATTATTATAATATTTTTTAATGGCAATGTTAACGTCCAACTTTTCGAAACTTTTAATCGAAGCTCCCCGCCCTACAGCGTACCTTGTTAGCTTTTAACATGCTATTCGATACCGTTGCGACATTTAATATTACGCACAGGAGGTTTGGTATACAAGTTATAACGGCGTTTATGTTACCCCAAACGTCATGCAAGCGTACGAGCTGTTGAATGCAGTAAATCAATAGTAGAAAAAATATCGAATGACAATTAAAAAAAAAAAATAATTCATAGGCAGGTACTTCCCTGAGGTCCGACGAGCGATAGGATAACGGCGAACATCGCAAGTGGCCAAAAATTTCTCACGTATCTCGATTGTTCCGGCCAAATGCCCACTCGAGACATGTGACACTTGTTTAACGCGTAGTACGGCTGATCGAAAAACCCCATTTTTATCGGACTTTGCGTTATTTTTATTTCTTTTCCCTCTTTCTATCATTCTTTCCAATGCGTCGGAAGATATCGGAACCCTCCACAGTCGCAACTGCTCCTAAACGACGAGTCCATCGATTTAAAATTTTCCCGCATTTCTTCCGTCGCTGACAGTGACGGTGATGGACGGCTACGTATATAATCGCGTAAAAAGTAACGCCGCGCACAAAACGACCGGCGACTGTGCTCGGTAATTATGACGCGTATCAACACTCGCCACCCTTGCGCGCGAACTCCTACGCTCTCGATATGCATTTTTCATGAATACGTCAATCTTTTTTCTATGCTTCAGTTGTTTTGCTGCAACAGCCCCGCTGGCGGCGTCCCTAGAGACTTAGTCCCATAGATAGCTTACAAAATTAAAAAGAGTTAACATGCGTTACTACTGTTCAATCGACTTTACTTTTTGTTTGCTCTCGCGAGTTTAACGCATCCGCGCTGCCGCTGAATCGAGAACGTAACTCTGCGTACCGAAGAGTTGTCCTGTGGGATGCAATAGTTACGCCGCGGTAAAAAAATTTGCTAGCGGGTGTAACATTCAGAGGAATTTTTGAATATTTCTCAATGAAATAGAAATCATAAAAAAATTTACCGCGTCGAAGCTTAAATGAAATAGTTGCTGTTGTTTTTTTTTCGTACTAGAAGGTACCAAGGGTGTCCAGGGTGGGGTGTCTAGGGTGTCCAGTCTCGACCAATCACGGCACGAATAAGCCAATGACAATACAAATATCGAACTTTTGATAGTGAAAATTCGAAAGTCGATATATATCGCCACCAACTTTTTATAAGGTGAGACATCGCGTATCATAGCCTTTGACTTAAACTGTGATAGCGAAACGATTATTAAAAACTTGAGTATTACGATTTTCTCCTCGAGCGCTATAACAATCAAACGCGAATTTTTTACGACTTTATTTTTTTACGACAGTTGTACAAAATATATTAAAATATATACCTATACACATATTGAATGTATCTGACTATTTATTAAGACACACGATATTAGTTAGGTTGACAATAGACGGACGATCGATACGATATCGATCGTCACGACAAGAGAGTCTGGACGGGACTTTAAAAGCGAGCAGACGTGTGACATTTCGTGGTCGGGATAATTAACGTTTCTTATTAGTAATAATATCCGCCCCAAAATCAAATACGCGTGTTATTCATTCGCTCGGTCGTTACAATATACATATATATTATATGCAGACGGGGTTGCGTCTCCGATGCCCGGTTTTGTGTCACTGGTCAGATTAGTACTTACAGAATATTATATGTAAATATATGATATTTATATCTTTATAAAAATATTGAATTATACGAGACCAATGAAAAAAAATAGACAAGAGACTTGAATTCAGCTGAACTATTTTGAAAATCGCGGAAGAAGCGTTTTTGAGCGATATAGTTCTTAAAAAATTTAGTAATGACACTCATTGCGAAAAAAAAAAACAAATAAACTTAAAATCAAAGCTGAAGAGAATCGTTTTAAGAAACTTCGAATGACAGGAATTTGATCCGGAACCTCGAATCATGACGTTAAACGAGTTGGGCTCCGCGTTTGCTATTCTCGGCATAGGGTTTGCACGTGCTCTTGTAACTTTTGTCATTGAAGTAATGATTTATCGATATAACCACAAAGTCAGGAGCACGCGGATGGTGTTTCTAAATTGAATTATAATATATATCTAATATATATCTCTTCTAATAATGTGCCTCAGACATATCTAGAAATGTTAAAAAACCGGAGTTTTTATTTCTTGTAGCATTATCGTATTTTGATGTAAATTTTATAGTAACTATTCCTGTGAGTTAATTATATGCTTTATATTAGTGTCTAAGAAGAGAAATATGCATTACTAATTAATAACTTCGTCTATTTCAACTTTTTTTCAAATGTCCCTGACAATTCTGAAGATGTTCTGGAAGACCTGAAAATATCCTTGAATTTCTTGTGCATCTTTTACTGGACACTACGCAATTGATGCACAAATGGATTGATGAAAGTCAATGATAATAAACATATAATAATACTTTATACTTGAAAAAATAAAGTAAATATTTTTTTTCGGCCGTACACATTTAATAACACGTATAATAAATGTTAACAATGTTAATTCTATTACTTTCATTACTTCGTTAATCACTATTGAAACAAGAGCGATGGATAGAAAATCGATTTTTCAGGCCTCGTCGATGATCGGAGCGATCAAAGCAGTTGCGCGAATATCATGAAGTACGATGCCGCTGTCTTCATGACCTGAAAAAATAATTTAAATGCCATTTTAATAATAGCATAGTTTACAGTATAAGTTTTTATCGACTTATTTTGTCGAAATCTGAGGAAATTTATACCATCCCAAAGCTTTCCATTGACAGAACGTACACCTTCCCAGCGGTAAGTAGACAAGGCCTTTCGCTTCGCATAAGAATTACAGCCAAGAGCTTTTGAGCTTTTAATGACATATCGTACCAGTCTAAGTCGTACCTATTGGAGTATCAAAAAAAAGTATCTGTATATAGGAAAAAAATCTCAAAGGGGCCTTGCCCGAGTTTACAGAGCGTCACCTTCGTTCATACGCACGCGAATGTGTGAATTTTTAAACTATGATCGATCAATTTTTGTCCTGGTATGCTATTAAAGTAGAGATGAAATATCTGACCGAAGGTGAAGCTTACTAGTTGTATCAACATCTCAGGATGCCCCATATTAATCAAAGCCTAAAGCGTACAAACAATTCGTCAATCATCATGCATCTTTTTATCTCTACATTGGAATGAATAGCGATACTTTTGAAATGTTCACATTTACCTGTACGCCCGTCACACTTATGAGAATCGTAGTAATGCCTATCACCACTGCGAAAGATCCGGAATAAATGCTCTCGATCATAGCCACAAAACTGAGTTATACAAAAAATTGACTTAATCGTAACTGTATCGATGAAAATTCCAAACTTAGACCATCGCAAATACGCAATGGCACTTTACCCTCTTTAAGGCACCAACCTTATCGCCTCTTTGTGAACGTATATGCAGTCACAGATTTTTTTATAATTGCCATCATTGCAGACGGTAATTATATTCTTCTGACTCCCCATGTATTTATCTGTGGCCAGCTGTAGGTTGAATCTGTTCATGGAATCGTTACGATATTAGTAGCCCGACTGTCCGAATATTCAAAATTTCGAATAATTTGGTTCGAATACGAATAGATCGAAAATGTTGTAATAATCTAAAAATGTTCGAACAGCTCGAAAATTTTCGAATTTTTCAATCTATTCGAAGATATTTTAATTATCCGAATTATAACTCACCCAACAATCTCAAAGAGCGCGCAGGCATGTTCGGCCCACATAATGTACATTGTGTCAATGGCAACGATCATGTTTATTGACACTATTGTCACGATGTAACTATGTGCCACAATTAACCAATAGTATTGATCGGAATCGACACCGTACTCTGCCTCGTAAATATAATCCTTCGGACGAGTTTCATTGAGAGGATCAACAAAGTCCAGTATTATAGGCAACGCAGCTATACTTAGATAGAGGACGAGGCTAGTATAGATATATACTAATCAATTGTTAATAAAAAAAAATTGATGCCGATATTATGCATCGTGATAAATTAATTATTTTAATTACTCGAGTAAACGATCGTAAGATAACGTCCACGTTCGGCGTATTTTTCAAGAATAATAACGGCCGATGTGTTCTTAAACATTTTCCAATGCGCTTCAATCTTCTGAAGCATTTGTTTCATCTGAAAAATACCCCATAAAGTAGAACTCGCGAAATGCTGGTTTTTACTCGATTTTGTATCTTTCTTATTTGCAGAGTCAGCGTTCAATAATTATCGTTTTCCGAGATATTAATACTTATAAGAACATTATTATTATAATATTTTTTAATGGCGATGTTACCGTTAAACTTTTCGAAACTTTTAATCGAAGCTCCCCGCCCTACAGCGTACCTTGTTAGCTTTTAACATGCTATTCGATACCGTTGCGACATTTATTATTACGCACAGGAGGTTTGGTATACAAGTTATAACGGCGTTTATGTTACCCCAAACGTCATGCAAGCGTATGAGCTGTTGAATGCAGTAAATCAATAGTAGAAAAAAATATCGAATGATAATTTAAAAAAAAAAAAAAATTCATAGTTAGGTACGAGCGTACCTGAGGTCCAACGAGCGACAGGATAACGGCGAACATCGCAAGTGGCCAAAATTTTCTCACGTTTCTTGATTGTTCCGGCCAAATGCCCACTCGAGACATGTGACACTTATTTAACGCATAGTACGGCTGATCGAAAAACCCCATTTTTATCGGACTTTGCGTTATTTTTATTTCTTTTCCCTCTTTCTATCATTCTTTCCGATGCGTCGGAAGATATCGGAACCCTCCACAGTCGTAACTGCTCGTAAACGACGAGTGTTTCGGTTTAAAATTTTACCGCATTTCTTCCGTCGCTGACAGTGACGGTGATGGACGGCTACATAATCTCGTAAAGAGTAACGCTTCGCAGAAATTGACCGGCGACTCGGCTCGGTAATTACAACGCGTATCAACACTTGCCACCGTCGCGCGCAAACTCCTACGCTCTCGATGTGCATTTTTCATGAGTACGTCAATCTTTTTTCTTCGCTTCAGTTGTTTAGCTGCAACAGCCCCGCTGGCGGCGTCCCTAGAGACTTAGCCCCATAGATAGCTTATAAATTTAAAAAGAGTTAACATGCGTTACTATTGTTCGATCGACTTTACTTTTTGTTTGCGTCAGCAAACAAACTGTTTGCTATCGCGAGTTTAACGCATTCACGCTGCCGCTGAATCGCGAACGCAACACTACATACCGAAGAGTTGTCCTGTGGGATGGAATAGTAACGCCACGGTAAAAAATGTTGATATCGGGTGTTAGATTTGAAACCAAAAGTAAAATTCAGAGAGAATTTTGAATTTTTTTCAATGGAATAGAAATCGTAAAAAATGAACCGCGTAGTAGCAAAAAATCCGAAAATTGATTTGTCAATTCTTGTGAATATATAACATTTTTCTTTTTATACGAAATTCTATTTAAATCGTCTCCTCGAACTGCGATAGTTACGAAAAACAGATGTATCGAAAATGAATAATTAATAACAAATAATATTTTTAATTCTTACTGCCGACGATGTATTTTGTGAATAATAAGATTTATTGGTCGTTTAAAGAATTTATAACAACAGATACACAATCGATTGCTAAACACGAAACTGCGAAACGACTAATACGTTAATTTCGCATAATTTAATATTTTTATATACATATAAATGTCGTATATTTACATATAATATTCTCTAAGTACTAATCTCACCACTGACACAAAACCGTGCATTGGGGACGCATCCCCGTCGGCATATATTATATATATATGTATATATATGTATATATATGTATATATATATATATTTTAATATATTTTGTACAACCGACGTAAAAAAATAAAGACGAAAAGAATTCGCGTTTGATTGTTATAGCGCTCGAGTAGCAACTCGTAATATTCAGGTTTTTAATAATCGTTTCGCTATCACAGGTAAGTCAAAGACTATGATTCGCGATATAGAAAAAAAAAACTAAATTCAGCTGCAAACAGTGAATTAACGCTTTAGAGCGCAAAAGTATTTTTCAAAATAGTTTAAAAAAAACCGTACGCCTTTATCGGGGACGTCGATACTTCTGCATGCGATGTTTTTTCTAATATTTTTTATTTTTTTTTTCCAACGTTCTATGTGCACTAATATCTTATTTTTATTTTTTAGTTTGCAGTGCCACTGAGTATATGTAACATTGTGCTTTGCACGTGTTAACGGAGATTCCGAGAGAGCGAGAGATGCAAATAAAAAATACAATAAGCGCGATATTTTTTCTTTTTAGAAGATTTTCAATCTTCGAAGTAAAGACGATAAAAATACAAAAAAGAGGTAAAGAGAGGAGCTCAGCACTCAACGAGAACTTTTCGAGGTTTGTTGACGGTAATCTGGATTGCAAGAGATGTTATTTCGCGTTGGGCGGTGGGCTTAGATAATTGTGAGGTACGTAACCCGTGTTACCTGCCCGATCTTCCATCAGCCACCATTCGTTGTTTCCCTTCTTGTCGTACGGAGTCACGAGCTTCAGCGCCTGTCCTTTCGTTACCGCCAGAGTACCGTCCATCTTCGCTTGAAAATCGAACGACGCGTAGTAGAACTGAAAAATTTATTTCAGATTTTATTTTTATTAAAAAAAAAATTGTTTTTTTTACTTATATCGGTAAAGTCTTTTTCGCTCTTTTAGAAGCGTTACAGCAATAAGCTGATCCGATAAGAATATTACGTCCATGAAGACGATAATAAAAAAAAAACGAAAAAGAATTAAACAAGAGACTTGAATTTAGCGGAAATATTTTGGAAAACGCGGAAAGAGCATTTTTCGGCGATATAGTACTTAGAAAAATTTACTAATGACACTCATTCCAAAAAAAATAAAAACCACTGGTCATTAACCCCTTTTGCGATCATTAGCACAAATCTATCGTTCGTTTATATCATCATATTTCGATAAATTTTCATAATCGGGAAATTTAATAAAATTCGGCAATTGCAGCCCCTCGAAGAAATGATTCTTTGAAAACTGAAACTTTCCTTTAAAAAAATGCGCCAATAAATATATAAATAAATATAGAAAAGTGATGCGCACCTCAGGTGTTACATTCTGATACCGCTGCGTCTGTCCAAACGCGTCGACATCGTTGCTGTAAACGCGTTCGTTGTCTTCGCTCTCGACGTTTAAGTACCAATTTGTCATTGAAGAAGCGCTCGAACTTCGCGTCACGACTTTCTCCGGTGAATCCAATGACATTAAATCCGCCATATTATTTTCAGTTTCAACAGTATCGACGCTGAAACGCGCTGAATTCTGCAGCGCAGCGACGGGCTGCAAGGATCGACTCGGTACGAATCCCTGCGCGACGCCGTTGTCGACAAACCATCGCGACGAATCGCCCATCGGGTCTTGTTTTTTGATGACTGCTACGAGAGTTCCTCTGGCAGCGCTAAGATCAAGCGACGAATTGCTCGCAATATTTTCCTTCGCTTGATAAAATCTATCGGCCGGATAACGATTCGCGAGTATCGATTTTTGCTGATCGCTCTGCGGATGCAAATCCGCCGGTCTCGTCGGTTTCAGATCCTCGAAATCCTCGACGCGCGGCGATGCGCCTGCGAAACTGTGACGAGTTATCTGATTCCAAATCAAACTGTGATTCACCATAAACGACTCCAGAATATTCTGTGGCGTTACTTGCGTTGCGGACTGAAAGATAAAACGACGAATAACGATAAATGATCAGTTTAGAATTTTTTATGCATGAAATATGATCATTTTTCGATTAGAATGGGCGTTTCACTCTCAGATTAATTTTCGAGGAGTTAATTGAGTTTAAATTTGCGTAAAAATTCATAAAATTCGACGATTCGTTTTTTTTTTTTTTCATTATTGTGGATTTATTTGTAAAATCATACTGATTAATTTACCTCCGAAAGCGTCAAGTAGCGTTTCATTATTTTTCCATTGAGCAATTTTCGCGCGTTCGCGAAAGCTTCGATGGACGTGACGAGTATCGACGTTGCGGCGTTAATTAATACGGGTAATTCTTCCAACAGTTGCTGATTCAGTGCTTCAAAATTATTTTTCGCGGTCAAAAGTTCCTCCTGAATCTGAAAAAAAAAAATCGTTAAAAATTCCACCGAATATTCAAAATAATGATTTTCTGATTATGTAATTACGATTCTGGATTCCTTGTTTTTCTCGCTTTTGGATATCGCGTTGTCGTAATCCAACAATTTATCGTATCTCTTTGTAATCAAAACCGCCGGTCCCTCGAGGAGAGTTATGAGACAATTAACGGGTATATTTACGCGTCGATCGACGCGCGTACGTAAATTTTGAACGTATTGCTTGCGTATAGTTTCGCGAGTGTCTCTGAAACGTCGGATTTCGTTGTCCGGAACGCCGGAATAATATTGCGTCAAATGATCCGACAATACTTCGCCGCATGCGGCTTCGTCATTGAGGTAATTAACGCACATCTCGACGTCTTTGGACAATTGCCACGCGCATTTTTCCAACGATTTGAATTGACGTTCGAGTTCCTCGAATTCCGGATCCGCCGATAAATTCGTGAGACCCAAACTCGCTGATAATTTTGCGCTCAATCTACTGGATTTCTTGGCGACCGAGTGCATCGTTAATCGCGCCATTTTTCTCATCAGCGTATTTTCACCGTCGAAATACTTCGAGACGAGATCCTTGCGACGTTTATATTCGTTTATGTAAGACGCGACGTCGGTCATTGCTTTCCACGCCTCTTCTATTCCCTTTCTATCCGGATGATTTTCTTCTGTACACTAAAATATGAAGAAAAAAAAATTGATTTTCTTTTTTTTTTATTTGCTTTAATCTCATAATCTTTGCAATTCTTAAAAATTCTTGAACGTCGTTATTAAATACGGACCTTTATCAACTCGTATAACATAAGAGGATACTTCAATATCCTCTGTACGGGTTTTATGAGAATCGAACTCATGTCGAAACAAACAACTTGACGCCTCAGAGTTTCGATACCCTTGTCGAATATTATCATAATCTCCGGATTATCCTCGTACTGAAAAAAAAAAAAAAAAAGACATTAACATTTACAAAATTAAAGATTAATTTAAAAAATTGTGTGAATAAAAAAATGAATTATCGAAATGAAGCGATTAATAAATAATAAACGAATATTAATAATTAATTAAATTTATTAATTATTAATTATAATTAATTTAAATAGATTTATTAATTGTATTAATTTAATGGAAAAATCGGCCAAAACGAAAAAAAAAAATATTTATACCTTATTCAGCAACGCTAAAGCCGCCTCGTGATTTCCGCAGTATTTTCCATAAGCGGCTTGCAATTTATCAGCCATTTTCATGAAACACGGAGCAATAGTCTGATAATTCTCGTCGCATCCCTTCATCGCTCGTAATACGAGATCCAAAAGTTCCTCCGCCACTTGTATCACTTCGAGAATATTGCCAAAGAGAATTCCGACGTCGACGCCGCGGGACTCGAGAAAATTCGGATTGTGCAAATTGAACGTTTCGTACGTTACTTTGAGATCTCTAACGTATTCCTTTTCCGTTATTACCAATTCCGATATAACGTTTTGTCGCTTATCTGCGCGTTTTTGTTTTTCCGATAGTGTCGGACTAAAGTCGTTTTCTTGTTCGGCACCGTGAGAACTTTGCTGATCTTTGTTAGCGACCGTTTGTTTCTGCAAAGGCAAACGTCCGGGTGCCGGTGCGGGCGGCGCGGGTCTGTGCGGCTCCGAGAGTCTCTTTGGTTGTTCTTCCTCTGCATCATCGGGACTTCTCCTATCGTTTCTCATCACAACGAAATCCTCGAGAAGCTCGAGTCTCGTATCAGTTTCCACGTGAATTTCGGAGCTGAGATATCCTCGCGGACACAGACCGATCGTGCCGTCTTTGCTCTTCACACTGATCCAATCGTCGTTTGCTATCTCAACGACCGTTACGATATCACCTTCCGTTACGCTGAGATCACCATCCATCTGCGCCTAATAATAATAAAAATAAAAATAAAAATAATAGTAACAGAAAAGACGTCCGCTGAAGAAGGATGACGATAAAATATTTGATTTTTTTTTTCAAGACGATAAAAGGTAAACATTTTTTTTTTTACTTAAAGATTAATATGGTGAGAGTCTTACAAAAAAAATTCCCAACGAATATCGAAAGAAAAAAAAATGTATAGCCGCCGGAAGCGAAGAGTGACTTGTGAAACATTTTTCGACTTTTTTTTTAAACTCTCAATACTTTCGATAATTTTTGAGAAAAAATTAATTGAATAATTGCCTCGAATTTCGAACCATCAGGTAAATTTCTCAAATGGAAATTCCTTTCGATCAAAAATAAAAAATTGAAAAAAAAAAGAAAGTTTTTTTTTTATAAACAAATAATACCTCAAAGGTATAATCGACTTTGACGAAAGCTCCGGGTTCCAGTAAATCGGGTGCCCGCGTCTCAATTTCCGATATCGTTCGATTATTCTGATCGTCGTTCACATCCGTACAGTCGACGATGATATTAACGTATGAAACGGGAAAGAATCCTCTGGCGTCGTCGATTTTTCCTTCCAGCCATTCCGTTCCAACGCGTTTAACGAGATGTACAACTTCGCCGGCTGTGAAACTCAACTCGTTTGGAAATTGAGCGTTGAAAGGGAACAGCGTTATGGCGTAAGGCTCGACGCCGAGAGGATTCAAATTATCGTCATGCAGTACGGCGTGTGTGATTTCGATCGTTGGTTGCCGCGAAGTTGTTGCCGAGGATTTCGATTCGTCGATCGCGGAGGACGAAGCGTCGGGAAACAAATCGTAATAACTTGGCGCCGGTTCCTCGAAACAATTGCTGTAATGCGTTTGACCGAAATCCTTGTAAATTGTTCCTCCGGTCAGAACGGAACTCGGAACGGATTCCACGTCCATCGTTAAGCGATTCGTTGAATCGGTTGTGAGAGACGATCTGTCCGTTTGATCCATTCCCGTATCTTCGATATAACTGACGAAAGCTTCGGGAAACGTTCCCTCTTTGCCGTCCTCCGTTGTGCCGCGGACCCAACCGTCGTCGAGAATCTCCAATACGGTTACTATTTCACCCTCTCGGAGATCCAATTCCTCATCCAATTGCGCTTTCAGCGATGTTTTTACACGCGCTTTTTTCCGCACAGATTTCTTTGACGATGATCTCTGGAGACAGAAACAACGCATTAAAATTATTTTAGGCATCAATTTTCCAACAATTGCGCACAAAAAAAAAAATTAGGAAACTCAATTTTCCAGATTTTTTATTCTTAATTTCTTTTTTTGTACTTTTTTTGTTGTGAAAAATCTCTTATAATTTGATTTTTTTGAGTTTCGGACGCAATTTCCTCATCGATAGTATTGGAAGTTGACGCATTGCACATTTCTGCTGATTTCTATTTGTCTTTGAATTTTTTAAAATTCTCTTTCTATTATATACAATTAGAAATTAAGAAATTTTGATTTTTTTTTTGAGTAACTAATGAATAAATGTACCTTCAGTATCGAGGGATCGAGAAGCCAAACGTGCGAAAGTGGAAAAATGCCTTTTCTTGGATCGACGTAACCCAAGTACCAATTTTCTTCAATTTGTTCAATACCCACGATGAGTTCACCTGATCGACGATGAGAATAACATGTTTTTAATATAATTCGTTTTTGTTAAGAAATTTTTTGTTAGCTCTACTAATATTACGGACAAAGCATAGACGGACCGTTTACCTTCGTCGAAAATCAAATCCCCGGGTTGCTCGCCCCTAAACACGGCAATGGTGACGAAAAGTTTCTCGCCTTCGGCAATATCGGGAATGTCAACTTTGTGTAAATGATTGGACGGAAATTTGCCTCGTCTGTCTCGCGATTCGCCGTAACACCAATGCTTATCTACGACGTCGTGTATCTGTAACACGAAACCATCGGCGTTATCGCGGCGTCAGCCGTGAGATCGGTGTCGGATTTCGCGCGATAATTTGTTCGGATATTGCTCTTACCAAGAAGTATTCACCCTTCGACAGGCTTAATTCGCCGTCGACAGTCGTAAAAAAGTCGTGAAAAACCTTGGTTAATTGTCCCCTCTCCATTTTATTCTTGTTTTTTATAAACGGTGTTTTACTCGAAAACGTTGATTTTTTTCTCGGTACACTTTACAGACACCTGCAGAGATGTTTCTTATGACGATTGGAGATTGCGGAAGGTACTGGTTTTTTCATACTATAATGACGTTCGAGGGCACAGCTGCCACTGCGTAAACAGCCGGTGGGCGGTGAGATTTTTTCCTTCCAACATAACTATTGGGTTCATGGTACACTCCAAAGGTGAGTGGCGGGAGAAAACTATCGGGAAATGGGAAGTTGGGGATAGCAGGCCGATAAGAATTTCATCGGGTTTCGCCGAATCGTTTTTCGTATCTTTTGGACGACGCGATATGATAACTTTTCTCGATTAAAGTGCGTAATCTTCTGCTGAATCGCTTAGATATTTTTATTTATTGGAGTTTTTATCAAACTTCCAACCGCTTGCGATTTTCGTGAATGAGGTTTGTCGATACCCCAGTGTCCTCGTGTACCAGTGGTACTTGTCGACTTGGTTTATTTTGATCTTTGTCATCGTGCGAAGGATTTGACGGTATGTGAAATACCGCGGTCGGTATCAAAAACTGTAAACAACTTTTTTCAGGCATACTGGCATTTACCCCTTAAAAAAAGAGTGTCATGCGATGCTATGGTGATATCCGCATCTAATGAATCTTTTTTTTGAGTTGTAAATACCTGTGTGTCTGAAAAAAGTTGTTTACAGTTTTTGATACCGACTGAGCCCGGGATGGTCGGGGGGGAAGGGGTTGCACCTCCTCTCAACCGAAAGAATTGACATTTTATCAACGTGAACGCATCTATTTCCATTGCTATTATGTAGCTTCTCAATTTTAGCGTAATTTATCAGTTCGCAAATCTTCAATGGACGTTGTTTCAAAATTATGCAATAATGTTGTGTGTGTGCGTGGGTGTTATTGTGTGTGTGTTTTAAAATACATCGAGTGAATCGAGGTTACGCGAGGTTAGGATCGCAACGCGACGAGTTTTATACACGAAATAAAAACTGATAGTAGTCGTCAGTGAGGTTTTTCGATCGTATTCACCGGGCCTTCCGCTCTAAATACTAAAAATCCAATTTCTTACGGTTAAATATCACGCGTACGCCTAAATACTTCGGCAATCTTAGGTTATATTTTCTTTCGATAAATTTTCACCGTACGTCTTTCTTTTTTTTAACAATCGGCTTCATTGTTGCACAAGTAAAAACAACAGCCGTTCGCGGAGTTAGTAAATAAGTGTCACAAACTTTTTTTTCCACCGCAACAAATGATGATCGACGAAACCAGCGGTTTCGAAAAAAAAATATTAACGCGTCCCGAATACGGTGATTTATCGACAGATTGTTCGTGGAAATCGTTAGGCGCCGGAATACCGACATTTTTCATAGGTAAACACTGATAGAACAAACGTTTTCAATGAATTACATTATTTTTTTTCTTTAAGGTGCCATCGCGGTTCCCGCAGCGTTAAAGTACTTCGACAGGTTCCTGCGTACCGGTCATGAGATAAAAGCATTGGGCGGAATGATCGGCGCTTTGGCATTCAGTTTCTATACTTTGACAATTACGAAAGAAAGGTGCGAGAGAAAAATCACCGAAAACTTCACGGTTCCTTGGCAAAAAAAATAAAAATATTTCAAAAATGCAAATTTTCAAAAATTTCGTTGCCGCGACTTCGAAATTTTCGTCTCCGATAGTGTCGAAAAATTTTGGACGTTCGATAGTTTCAAAAACTTTGGAAGAATATGCAGAATCTTGGGATGCGGAATCGCAGCGTGAAAACGAAGAGTACAAAGATTTGTGCGGAGAATATTTGGGTCCCACAACTCTGAGTCACAGAGCTTTTATACTGCAGCCGTATGTAAAATGGGGGAATCACAAGATTCGGAACACAACGCCAGAGTTGCAACTGGAAGAGGCGGAAGCATTGATAAAAACTCTTCCCGATTGGTCGGTAGTCGATAAGATTTGCGTTCCGTTGTTAAGCCTCCAAAAGAACAAATTGCTTGGAAAAGGAAACTTTGAAAAGCTTAAAACGATATTTAACAGTAACAAAAACATAAACGCGCTTTTCGTAAGTAAAAATATTTTACGACCGGTGCAAACGAAGGAATTGCAGGACGCGCTTGGAGTACCGATATTTGATCGTTACGCGATCGTAATACAAATATTTCGCGAACACGCGAAATCCCCGGAGGCTAAACTTCAGGTTGAATTGGCGGAAATTCCGTACATATGGAAGAAAATAAATTGGGGAGCGGAGGACAGTTGCGGGCGAATAAATTTGATTGAAAGCCGAAAAAAATTGTTGGCTGCGAGAGAAACGAAACTGCGAAATCGATTGAAGAAATTGAAGGAACACCGGCAATTGCTGAGGAAAAATCGTATTAGTAACGAGGTACCGAGCGTCGCGGTCGTTGGTTACACGAACGCTGGAAAAACATCGCTGATCAAAGCTCTTACCGGAGACGAATCTTTGGTACCGAGAAATCAATTGTTCGCGACTCTCGATACCACGGCGCATGAAGGTTTCTTGCCGTGCAGATTGAAAATACTTTACATGGATACCATTGGATTCATCCAAAACGTTCCCGAGACTCTTATCGAACCGTTCGTAGTTACCTTCGAAGATGCAATGATAGCGGTACATTTTTTTTTTTTTCGTAATTATATATTTAAAAAATTCTTATATTTTTGTAATTATCAATATATATGAAAAATTAGTAGTTAATTATGATTTTGAGCATTGACCTTGCAAAAATAAGAAACAAACGTTTGTATTTTTTTTTAGTCGAAAAAACGAAATTATTTCGACAACGAATTAAAAAAATATGTTTCAGGGAATTTCATTTTTTTTTTTTCGAGCGATTCTCAACGATTTATCACTGAAAATTAGTTATTCACTTGATAAGTTGATTATCATTTTTTAAATTTTATTGATAATATTAATTTAGGATTTTTTTTTAAATTAGAAAATCACATTTTTACCGAATATCCGTTTTTTTTTTTTTTTTATTACGCAAACTTATTTCGTTACTTTTTTTTTTATCGAAGAACAATATTATTCTGTTACATTTTTTACGCATTTTTTTACCCCTGTAAAAAGATGTGGAGATGTAAAAAAATGAAAGTCACATACGCGCGCTGATGTAGCAAAGCGGCGACTTTAACATTTTTCGTGTTTCATTGATAGGACGTCATAGTTCACGTGTACGATGCTAGTCATCCGGACAAAACGGCGCAAATCGAACATGTGCAACAGACATTGGAATCGCTGATGTTAAAAAAATGTCCGATAATAAATGTAGCGAATAAATGCGATCTCGTCGAAAAAGGTATTATTCCCGAGTCGGAGATAGCGGTTTCATCGAAAAATTCAACAGGTTCGTCGATCTTTTTTTTTTTTTTTCTTCTTTTTTTTTTAATTTCAGGATTTCTCGGCAGTTTTAAATAATAAAAATAAACTTAAAAAAAAAACGACATTTAATTATATAATAACGACTAGATGTGATAAAATTTTTTTTTAATTCATTTTCGATGTTTATCATTTTTTAAAAATTAATGTTTAATAATAATAATCTTATTATTATAAAAAAAATAAATAATAATAAGTTTTTTAATAAAAAAATATATATTTCTAACAATGTAATGTTAAATATCAACAGGAATAGATATCTTGCGTATCGCAATAGAAAAGGAACTTTTAGCGGTGACGGGACGTACATCGGTGAAGATACGAGTGCAGTCGGGTAGCACAGCCGCCGCGTGGTTATATAAAGAAACCGCGGTAACGAATGTCGACGTTGATCCGAAGGACTCGCAGTACTTGTTGATGGATGTTATAGCGACCGATCGTCATATTCACAAATTCAGACAATTTTTGAAGAAATAAATAAATTTAAATCAATTTATTATCCCTGTGAACGATACATTTATTCTCCCGCTACGAAAACATTTAAAATCGTATAAATTTTGTCGCTCGACTCTCACGAACGATTTTAGGGGCGCCGTGTCTTAAATCTGTTGAATAAATAGTTGCAGAACGAGAAAATTATTCCGAGAGGTCCGTAAGTACGACAACGGGAAACCGGTGTTTTTCATGCGGTCGTTGAAACATGTGTCGCACACGTGTTCGAGCTGATGGCACGATTTTAAATACCAAACGATTGACACGCGGCCACGCCGGGATTTAGCACGCTTCGTGATTTTTTTTATTTATTTTTTTCAACTTTTTGTCCGATGGAGAAAATTTGATAAATAAAGATATTTCGAATGTATACGTACCTTTTTTGGTTGGAAAAATGAAATTACTTCGAAAACGAATGAGAAAAAATTTTTTATTGATAAAAACGATATCAGCAGTGTTGGGGACTGTAATAATTCTAAACATTATAATATTCGTCTCGCAATAATGAATTGATTTACAGAAATTTGTAGCAAACAAAACGAAAATTTCGAGTATTAATGAATTGACGATTGTTGGGACGTGAATCGGTTGAACTGTGAACACGGCGCCGTCCCGTCATCCGTGGCACTTCGTTAAGTGTACCGGGATAATCAAATAATCTCTTGATTGAAAATTAGCGCGAGCTCCACTTTAGCGTCAACGCTGTAATTTCGCTGTGAAATAGCATCGCACTGTGACAACGACACGATAACACGATTCAACGAAATAAACGTACTATACGTATATACTGTCCGCGTGTGTTCTCGTAGTACAAAATTTGTTAGTCGCAATAACGAAATGCACAAAATCAACGCAGAACGAATAAAATTAGGAACAGTCGGCGTAATCGACGTCGATGCACTTTGGGTGTCTCATTAATTATAAAGACGCGCGCGCGGAACACGGATAAACTCAATTATCAAAGTCTCCGTTCGTCTGTTCAACGCTTCACACGCGGATGATTCAATTTCTAATGTTTTCGCGTGTTTAGTCGTGTCCGGTTTATCCTTCACCTTTGTAACTCGATTTACAAAGTTATTCAACCACATGTGGCGGGGAACAATAGTAAAAACACGTGATTCAAGTGGGCGGTTGATGTCGAAAATACGTTTATTGTATACAATAAACGTATTTTCGCGCGATCTGTACATTCATTGCGCGACAAATTAATATGGATAAACTTATTTCGCGAATCTGGAAAGTCGTATACTGTGAAAAACAATTAGTATTCATTGACATATCGATTAAATATTTCTGGACCTCTTCGGTAATAATCAAACAGAATTGAATTATCTCCTAACACATCGATGTTTCTTCATATTCGCTTCTGCATCGTAAAAGTATCCACCGTTCGTTGCGACATCCTGCGGCCAGGTATGCAAATATTCCCCTCTGGTTTATACGCTCCCCTTAAAAACTCCCGTATACTACGCAAAGCTCATAGGGGGTTTATCTTCGAAAATCTTAAGTGAATAAAATTGTATCATTCAATAAGCATTAAAAACCTTGTCAAAGCAAAAAAAAAGGCTTTCCGTCTGTTATCAATCGAGGAATATCTCTAGAATCCTTTTAGATCGAAACAAAAAAAATTTAAACATCACCGACAAACACAAGTTCGAGTAACGTGTAAAAATGTTGCTTCCGTGATTTAGTCAACGTGCGGCTGTAAGAGAGCCCCGAGCGTTCATTGGTCGATCGACGGGCGTGGGAGTCGGTACGGTTTTCTACCGTATCCGAAAAGTACTCGTAATATCGTTGAAAAGTTAGTACACCGCAAGAGCGTCGTCGTGCCGAGTAAAATGTTTTCGTACGGGACAGTAGATATTCCAGAGTAGTGTTGAGAAGGGTAGCGGCGGTGAGCCGAGGCAGCGATTGCAGAGTTCCCGGCTGGTGGCGGAGGCCCAGTCGAGTCCCGTGAGTGGTCCGGGCAAGCGAACACAGAGCACGGCGGAGTAGAGCTAACGGTGGCGCGCGCGTTCGCGGTTTATTCGTTAAATAAAATTGCCATCGAGCGTCGTGAGGGCTGCGCGGCGAGGGTGTGTTACGCGAGGCATAGAGTAAAGAGTGGGAGAGGACACACAGACGTCCGTCTGTTAACGGAGAGATCGTGCGAGTACGAGTGATATAGAATAGAAAAACACACAGTGACGAGACCTCCCCATTATTACAAAACTCTCTAATCGCCTTTTTTTTCACTAACAAAAAAAAAAACTCAACTTCCCGACAATGAAAAAAAGAATAATCTACAATTCGTAACGAGACAGAGTTGACGATTTTGCCGGGGGGATTGAAAAAAAAAAACCAAAATTGACAATATATGCAAGAAAAAGAAATATATATACGGGTACGAGACTTCTCCGGGGATATCCGGCGAGGGTTAGCTGTCACTTCGATCGCCATTTTAGCGCCGCGGAGCACGGGAATGCGCGCCGCCGGCGAGCAGCAGCAGCACGCCGAGAGGATAGTAGCGGTGGACGCTGGACTAGCAGAGCATCTGAGTTTTTGAGAGTGTAGAGAGACAGACACACACACACACACACACACACACACATCTCATAAATAACTTCCTTCTGCACAAAAGCTACAAGATATATAGATAGATAGAAATTTTAACCCGAAAACCAATAAACACCAAGCGAAATCCATATTATTATTATTATTATTGTTGTGAATGATTTCTCCGCGTGTTGGTGTCACTGTGTGTCCGCGGCCTTGGGGTGAAGCGTGCACGGCATTGCACGGTGAGAAAAGTAGAGGGAGGTGAATGAGAGATTGAAATAAAGGAAGGAAGCAGGGAGGAGAGATATAGAGAAGAAAGCGTGGCACCGGCGAACCCGACGTACCAGTGAGTGTTCAGTGTCAGTGTTGCTTTTTTTTTTACTATCGTTTCGTCAATATCTTCGCTCCGGTCAGTTTTCTCGCGGCTCCGAGAGTTTTTTTAATCATTGTGTTTTTTTTTCTTCAACTATCGTCGTTTTCGTAATATTTTTAACGGTCGATGCTCGCGAACTTGTAATTTTCTCGGGGATTCAGTGTGTTAACACGGAACACGTAGATTCCGCGTATTCGAGGAATAAATTCAAATCGGACACGAAAAATACGAGAAAGCATTTCCCGTCGAGCGATCGAGAATTTTTCTTGCCCGATACAAATGGGAAAAATTGTGAAGTAAATAAATAATAGATTTCGAATTTTTAAAAATATTGTTGTTTTTTTTCTACACTGTGCTTCGAAAGAATTTTTTTTACAACGATCGGTGTTTTTCGATCGAGGATTCCGAGGACCACGGATACGCAGATAGTTCCGACGAATTTTTTCGTCGAGTTTCGCTTTTCCATACGACACGATGTGCGGTGCGTTAGCGCGAGTTTGATAAAGGATCATTGTTTTTTTTTGTGTACGTGTGAAATAAAATATACGAAGTAAATTGTACAAAATAAAATCGCGTAATTGCAGTGAGAAATAGATAAAGTGAAATAATTGAGAAGCAATAAACGGAGATCCGTGGAGAAAAGGGACGCGTGGGCGTCTGGGAGAGTTCGAGGATATAACCGTCGGTCGGCGCCATACTGCCTCGTCGAATATCCTTTTCGTTTGTTTTATTTCGATAATCTTCGGCATTCGATAGTCGTCGTCAAGGTCAAAGGCGAGGACGAGGGGAACTTTGGGATTTTCGTCGTTGGATTGACAGTGCGAGAGAAATTTTCGTTTTATTTCGTTCGTTTGGCGTTTTCGTTGGAATAAATTATCGCACATTTTTGCATAATCTCGCGTTACGTCTTTTAAACGGGTGCGCGAAGTGTGGCGATCGAATCTGTGATGTTTGTTTCGAAATAAACGAAGGAAAAATGGTGAAATAAAAAATTAACGAAAAAAAGGAAAAATCGTGTGTACGTGCGCGAGAATCAACGTGGTGGATATATAGAGAGTTTTGAGAAGCCGGGGTTATTCGGCAAAGGCGAGGGAACAGTGCGCGCGAGAGAGGAGCGAACCGGGATCGAAGCAGCGGGACCCAGAGATGATTCTGCGCGTCTGTTGAGGGGAAAGGGAGGAGCGTCGAGCTACCGAAGAAACGAAAACCCGTGGTCGGCAGACACTCGGTAAATATTCTTACAAATATTCGTATTCATCTTCATTTTTTTCGACTCGACGTTTACGAGACTTTTATCCGACAACAAGATAAATGATTCACTAACGAATTATATTTCGTCTCGAAATCATTTTATCGCAATATCGCGAGCGTAATAACTCGAGAAAAAATTATTATTTCGTTAATAAACCACAAATTATCGATTTATATCGAGAAAAAACGAAAAATCGAGGCTAACATAACCTCATCATTTTTGCGAACTGTACATTTCGTCGGTCCCATGAAACCGGTATTTGTCAACATTGGAAGACATTTTGGATTTCTACGACTCAAATTACTGCTATCTGAGCGACAAACCCGCGACTCGCAATAACATTTATGTCTAAATATGTTTCATGATAAAAAAAAGTTAAATTCATTGTTAACTTGAAAATTGATTCTATCGTTTTGTTTTGACGCATTCTTAACGAAATAACTCCGAAACTCGTGTTTGTGTTACCGAACAATTCTCTAAAATAATTTTACGACAAACGACGGTTATTTATATACATATTTCGAATTGTATCTTTTCCATAATAGGATGTTATAAAAATGTTTCAAAATGTATATATAAGTAATATCGTAAAAAAAAAAAAAACAGCTTCGTAAACGTCTCGTAAACAATACGATACAATAGAAAAAAAATCGAATTACAATATTATCTTTATTCCCGAAAGATATTTTCGTTGTGTATTGCCACTCGATGAAAAATCCCATCTCCTCGTATATTAGACAAATATTTTCGTAATTTACATTTCATATCGGGTATTATGAAAGCGAAGCTACGAGGATCGCTGCGGAATGAGCGAATGATAATGGTCGAGTATTTGTGTGTGTAAGTTAAGCCGAATTCGCGGCACGGGTCGTACACGACATTAAGGGGGCGTGTGACTGATTTCTCTCCCTTCGCCTTCTATGTCGCGATCTTTCTATTTCTTCCTTCGTACCTACGAGAGTTCTCTTGCGCTGTTGGTCGTGACTGCGAGGAGTTTTGCTGGCAATCTCGTGGCTCTGCCGCGAGATCCCCGGCTGCTTCCCGATGCTGTGTATACCGATGCTGCTTAGGTATGCCTTCGCGCCACTCTCGCCTTTTACAGAACCGGTATACAGTATGTGTACGCGGCGTACTCCCATAACGCGAGGCACGCGGACGTTTCAAACAAAACCTCAGCTACACTACGCCGCAGTATAAGCTTCGGTACACCAAGGAATATATAATACTGTATAATACCGAATCCGTATAGATGTTATTGTACAAGGAAACCGTTCGCCATGCGCCATTTTTACCGTTTCCGATTCCTCTCCCTATCTTAATTATGTAGTCACCAACCCCCGAGTTCTCGCGTGCGTATTATCGACGATCGGTCTTTAATTCTCATCGAGTAACGCAGCTTTTTTTTTTTCTTTTGTTTTTTTCATAAAATAACATCGAGGATTAAAAAATCGAGTCAACAGTGTTTGGGTTTGCGATATCGAACAAGAGATAGACGTGGTTATGAAAATCCGGCAAGTCTTGGAAATGTCTTTGGATTTTTTGTCGATTGATAAAGGAATCTTGGAACGTGTCCAATGGTCTCAGAAGTCCTTGAATTTTTCTCGCCCTGAAAAAATTCTGGAATATCTCCAGTGGTCCTGAAAATGCTGGAAATGCTCTTGAATATTTCTTATCCTAGAAAAGTTCTGGAATGTGCCTCGTAATTCTAAAAATCTTCGAGATCCTGAAAATGTCTATCAATTTTTCGCGCTCCTTATAATACTGAACGCCATGATGAAATCAGTGGAAAGTAAAGCAAAACACCAGGTCGTCGATACTCACATTTCTATTCACTCTAAAATTGATTAATCGAAGTCTCAAGCAAATGCGAGAATTTCTATCGCAATCTTGTGGGTGGAATTAAGTAACTAATGAAATACGACTCGTAAATAGTAACGTAAAATAGATTAACAGTAATTACATCGATTAATCAACGTTATCTAAACTAATAACGTTTAGATAAATCGAAAAATAAAAAAGAAAAAAATGGCCGTCGAGAAAAATAAATGGGCGCTGGACTCGTGTTCTCCGCTCTCTCGTCTATCTTTTCATATCAATGCATGAAAAAAAAGAAAAGTAAAGAAGAGATCGGCATTTCTCTCATGTTGGATCTAATCTCTCGCGTCACGGAGAGAGGTTCATCCGTATCTATCTTTTTCTACGTAAGACAACTACCGCAGAGAACGCTCGAAGTCTACACGTAAGTCAAAGTGTACGGACGGCGTGTGTACACCTTGCGATACCTTCCTAGCAATCTTTTCCCCACAGCACCTGGTAATTACTCGCGACCCTATGATTAAACATCGCGGGGTTAAATCAGCGAGAGGTGTAAGTACCACGGGATCGAGGAGTTACACTTACGCGAAGCTAAGACTATCGCAAAAGATTTTCGAATCGTAATCTCTACTTTCTCCGCAGTCGGAGATAAATCAAAGATTGGAATCAGTCGCTATGGGTTAGAAGACAATCACAGTAGTCGCGCTATGCGTGCGTATGGGGCGCGCAAGTGCGCGACCTTCGCGCGCCACCTTGGCTGTTGCGACACGAGAGAGAAAAATTAACGGGGGCAGAATGCGACCTCCAGTTTCCTCTGCAATAGACATATAAATAAATATAACACGCTTCTAGACGAGTGGAACAACATTAAAAAAAAAATGTTATTCTTATTTAATAAATATCGAATACGAACAGCAATATTTAATTGCGACGTTAATTTTTATAGCGAATATTGACACTCGTTTTTCGGAAAAAATTGCAATTTCGTTATTTTATGAACGGAATAAAAATAATAATAAAAGTATACAAAATCGTATTATGACGTAACGAAACGACAAGGAATGTGAAAAAAGAAGTCTCGTAATTGTTTTTGCGCGAAATCAAAGTGTCTAAAAAAAAAAAAAATGTTATAAACCACATGAATCGATGTATTCACTCGAGTCGAACACGAGTTCGATATAAATTTTGGCCCAAAGCCAAGCCGGACATTGGTAATTGCCGAAACAACATATTTTTCTCCGATTTCACGGGACTAAAGTTTCTCAACGATTAACTACAAGCTTTAGCCTCGTGCAACAGCCGATTACGCAAACAATTGCGACAAATTCATTCGCATTCAACATATTTCGATTTTTTTTTGTTTTCAATTACAATATACACATCGATACTTATATAAATCTCTCAAAAAAACATTTTTATTGACGGATATAGCAATAAATATTTCCCGAGTTTTACACTTCGCTATCGTAAACTAAAAAAAAAATCTCAGTTGCACCAGTAACCAAGTATTCCTTCTCGTTTGGTACAAAATTGATAAACCGAATCTCGGAAATTTATTTAAAAATACCAAAGAGTCCGTACAGTGGCGAGAGATCACTTTGATATTCGATTAACAACATCGATCCTCTTTCGTGCTTTGAGCGCTTCGCGATCGCTACCCGACCTTCGAGGAGCGAGAGCCACCGTCGATCTGCGTAGCGTTTATTAAACGCGCGTTTATCCAGCCGAGTCGGGAGTTCGATTCAAATAACCTGATTACAAATTGCTGCGGGATCGCCATTGAGAAGGTTCTCTCTCACCGGTCCGATCGCCGCAGTATCTCAAGACGCCCCGCGGGCGTTCTCTTCGCTATGTGCCTCGTGCCTCCGTTTTTTAAAATTCTTTTCGCGTTGAAAACTCGATCGCGTGTATAACCTCTACGCCGAGGTGCGCGCGCTGCTATTACCCCCGTGCGTAACATACGTTAAACGTACGCCAACGTTTTGCTTCGGGCATTTAAAACGATGTATCTTAACCCGTCCCGACTATAGTTTCCTCTGTCCTTCGCGTGCACCTCGGGGCTAACCGCCGACAAAAACTTCGTGTACCTAAACGTATACAGTTTCTCAGTTTCGCGCACCGGGCTTTTCGACTACCGTTTTAACAGAGCGCGTTGCTCGGTTCCTATCGTTGCGGTGCGTCCGCCTCGTACGCTTCGGGAAATACTTTTCGCCTCTCCAACCATCGAACGACCGTGTAAATGCGCAAAAAAACAGAGTTCCGTATCTCTGACCACTTGTTTCACAAAAATCGTGAGCTCTTCTGCACGGGGTAAGTTTTTTTTTCCGCCGTTCTTCCCTTTCTGCGTTACGAACAAATCGTCCGCTCGTCTGCCTGCTGGTTAAATTAAATACGGAGTGCTCGTCGAATGTACGATGTTTTTTTTTTTTTTTTTTTTTTTTTTTTTATGGCTACGTATGGTAAAGATATCTACGAACCCGGGAATTCGCCGATAAAAAACAAAGGACGTTGGAAAAAAAAAAAAGATCGAAACGTTCACACGTTTATTACGTTCTTTCGCCGAGTAGAGAATTGAGGCGAATGAGACTTTGAAAGTCGGTAAGAATTAACGAAACAAGAACGTTTGAAAAGGGCTTTTCGAAGAGAGGCGGAAAGGTTGTATTTATTTCTGTTAGTTTCAGACCGGAAATTGGTCTCTGCGAAGTTAACACTCGGAGACAGAGGGCGCGCGCGTCGACTGTTTCGCTCGGTGGCGTTTGCCGCAGTGTCCGCAGGAAATGTTTATTAATTACGCGGAGTGTGTCGACACTACTAACACGCGCCGCTCGGTTTCTACTGTTCTCCTTATTACTCGAGTCTTTGCCTAACGTTCTTATTCCTTCACGCAACGACACGCTCGTCGCTGTATGTGAACCGTTAAACGCTCGCATCCCGAGACTTCGGAGAGAACACGCGTGCGACGAATAATAAAGGTGTCACACGGGACTCTTTCGAGAAATTATTATCGCGATAAATGCCTCTGTAACAGACAACGCGCGCTCCAATTACGATGATAATTGTCAATGCGTGATGCATGCAACTTGAAAACGGAAAAAAAAAAATTCTATATATTACGCGCAATTTACGATCTTCGATGCAAATTGAAATTTTGAAAAAAAATGTATCGTATTTTATTTATAATTTTATTAAACAAAAAAAAAATCACGACAATAATAATAGTTTTAATTTTTTAATTATTTTTTTATTATTCGAAAACAAAGGTTTTTGTTGTGAAAAAAAATGAATTTTTCTTTGAATTATAAGAAAGTCGCAGTTTCCCTCAATGTAGAAGCGATCCTATTATTGTAACCAGTGATATCTGTTATCGAGAAATTTCCTTTGCTGCATCCGCATTCACGCGATATGCGATATAAAAAACATTAAATTTTTTATTTAAATAATTTTGCAGCGGAACAGTGAGTAATATGATAAAACGAATGAGATATTTCGTGGTTTATATCCTTTTATAATATAACGCATGACTAACCACGTGTGCATTGCGAAAAAAAAAAAAAAAAAAACAATGAGATAGAAACTCGTGCAATCGCAGGGTAAATTTAATCGGATCATTGCCGACGGGGGACAACCCCTTCCCCCGAAGCGTCCTGCATGCGAAACCGAGAAAACGCGAACCTCGAATCAGAGGGGGTAAAATGCACCATAGAATTCTGTACACACGAAATGATAATAACGAAAGTATATGAAGAATAATAAACTAAGTGGACGCGAAAAAAAAGAACGGATGACCCGATTTTGTAGCGGGGATTACAACGGGGTACCTGAAATAACAGGAGATCCGGTTAAGGATTATCCGGAGTATTTTTTCAGGACATACGAAAAATCGGTACAGAATTAAATGGGGATTTACCCCCACGAAAAATATGGCGCGTTACGATATTTTTTTTAATATCGAAATTCCAGTTTTCGGCGGAATCAATGGATCTATCTAAGATCGGGATAAAAAAATAATATATATACGAAACATTTTTTTCAAAATAATTAAAAAAAAAAAAAATGTTAAAAACACATTGAAAAGTTCTGAAAAAAAGTAAATCGGCAAATAAAGAAAAAATAAGTATAGAAATTTCGACGAAAAGAGGTTCAGCTTTCTCTCAGCATCGTCTCTTAACTTATTTATATCGGTTATTGTAGTACATTATTTTTCAATCAATTTAAAAAAAAAAATTTTATTCACAGTTTAATTTCTCGCAGCGTGTGAATTTAAACTCATTATATCGAGAATCCAAGCCGTTAGTCCCGCAAGTGGTATTAAGAGAGTTTAAGCTTTGTAAAGAGAGCGCTAACCCACGACGATCGAATGGATTCGATCAAATTATACAAGTATACGGTGTGCCTATGCGGAGCTTAAATGCATCGGATGGGGAGAAGGGCGGGCGAGGGGAAGGAGGGGAGGCGATTGTCGGGACCCTCATTATTGAAATCGTTCTTTGAATTGAGATCTCCGGGCGCAGACTCCCGGGGGATTATTATAGTACGTGTGTCTGTGTGTATTATAAAACTATAAAAGAATATTATAGAAATGACAATAGGTGCCGCGACGACTAATGGAGTCGTCGGTGCATTCGGCGCAAAGCGTCGCAACTACGAGAGTCTCGTATCCATGTTATACGACAATTGGAAATATGTCTCTCCCTCTTCCCTGAGCATAAAATACATCGCGCAAACTTCTTTTATCCGAGTAATTTCGTGACTGCGACTGAAAAAAAAAAAAAAAAAAAAAAAAATGATTGAATAATAATGTACTGCAATAACCGATATAAATAAGTTTCTGAAATGTAAAATAAACGACTGAAAATCTGTTACTATAAGAATGACAATTGCCTCTGACCCCCTCCTTTCTCCTTCCGTAACTAATGGATCAACACGAGAATAACGTCTATGTCTGTCTTACAAGCGAATATACTACCAGCGACAACTGGTTACCGCGCGCGCAGTTAAACGTGAAACTGTGTATACGGTAACCGCGAGTATTTCTCGTAGTCTTTGCGATATAATGCAATAAATTGTACGAAACTATAGCGATAGAAACGACGATTGAAGTAAAAATAAAAATAGAAATTATTGTGCGCAATTCAATGCATGAATAATACGGTGCAGGACTCTTCCATAAATTATTTCTCATCGTAGGGTTATAAGCCTCCGCCGTGTGACGGAATAAATGCGACGAAGCCGCGCGCTCGATGATCCGTAGAAAGCGTGAAATTCCACGAGAAAACATTCTCATCCATTGGGCACATTAAAATTCGATATACTTAAAACGAGGAAAAAAAAAAAAAACGATGCAAATTAGATTTGCGCGACGCTTCCTCATTTCGTTTTTTACGTCGTCCATCAAAGTATTGTGTATACAAGTAATTTCATGAAATTCGAAATACTTCGATAAATAATCGAAATAATCGAAACAATCGAACTAAACAAATAATTCGTAATAATTCGAAATAATACAAAAACTAACAACTATAATAATTTTTTTTCTCAAAAACCAAACTTCTACGAAGAAGCAGAATTACAATCCATAAAATATTATCCCGAATGCCGATAGTCGCTCATTTCTCATCCGAATAATCGATTGAAACAAAATATCAACGACAATAATCGCAATGAAAAAGATAAATTTTTATTAGATTCGATTACAATGAGGAATAACAATAGGAAATGATATGTCGATATTGCGCCGCAATAAGCTCTCGGAGAGTCCCGGGAGAGGTTTCTGCCGGAGTCTGTGCGCCCGAACTCCGTGACGCAATCGTTGCGATGGCCAATGTGCTGTCCGCGCTGGAACTCGTGAAGCGCAAGAGAATTGTCGAGGAAAAAGAAAGAAAGAAAGAAAAAAAAAGGAATACGCGCGCGTCGTTGAAAGAGAGAAAGAGACGCGAAGAGAAAACTCGACTGTGGAGCACGACGCGCCGACGTCGTGCGCCGCGCGCGGACTCTACGATACTCGTCGGCCAATGCTCGGGAACAGAACCCGCGCCTTCGCATAGGTATAAGAGTTGTTTTATATGGTATAAAGAGTGATATATAGAAGTGGTAGTCACTCGTAGGACTACTATTAGAGTCCTACATTCTCGTATTCGTATCCGTGAAAGAGAAGAGAAACGGAGAAGGAAAGGGCGAGGCGCGCAAGAGAGCAGCATCGGCGCTGCTGCAGCCATAGCGCCGATCCGAGGCGGCAAAATCCCACGGGGCCTCAGTGTCCTCTGTTCTCCGGGGCCTCACCTCTGCGCGCACCCGCGCGGCTCCGATCCTCTTCTCGGTCTTCTGCAGTCTCCTTTCGCTCGACCAGTAACCCAACCCCTCCACTCTTCACTTCGGCGTCTCGATTCTTTGCTGGCTTCGCTGTGCCGATACCTCTTGCGTCCGTTTCTCGTCGCTACTATAGCGTGTATTCGCGATCGTAATTTGCACATTTCGCATTGGGAAAAAACAGATCAAACGGCCCGAAATTGATGGCCAGCGCCAAACTACCGAAAAAAAAAAACAAAAAAATCACGAAAAATCTGTTTAAGTTACTGTTGCCTCTACTCGACGGTACGAAAATGGAGTCAAAGCTCCGATTTTTTTTTTTTCACTATTGACGCTAATAAAATGCATTTTTTTTAACTGAAAGTTAAATACATACAAAAATTGGCAACTGATATAGATAAAAAAAATAGCCGCTGGAAGAGTATCTCGATCGTTCTCTCAAAATTACGAGAAATTTAATTTATTTATCATTATTTTTTTCGTTATGAAATGTATTATCTCATTTTTTTTATACGATTTTATTCCGATGCACGATGACATTCGATGCATAGATCGTTGTATGCGACTCTTACGGTTTTAACCGTTAAAACGTACAAATCACCTCGTTTCAGTGTCTATTACGCCAAAGTCTTCAGCGACGAAGAGACCTTGAAATTACGAGTGCACGCAATATATCGTGTATATACCGAAGTAACGCGGTTGGTACTTTGAGTTCTCCTACTTTTCTCTCTCCTCGTGGAAATCTGTGTCATACACATGAACGGGAATAATAAAGACTGCAAAAGCATCCAACTTTATTGTGATGGTGTCTAGTAAATGTACAACTGCAATCGAGAAACTTGTGATTAAGTATATCTAATTGACCGGGACAATTTGTAATACCCGTCGGTAAATTAGATAGCGCTGAGGGGTGTGGGAATGGATTCGTAACACGCAATTGTACTTCTGCAACGATATTTATTTACAGTCGCCGCTTCTTCTCCGGTAAAACGGGTTGTTATCTACGAAAAAAAAAACTTTCTGTTTCGTGAGATTCGATTGTACTACCGGTGTTATTACATCGACGAAACGAAAATACCAATACTATTTTTTTTCATAATTAATTAACGATACGCGCGCCGATAACCCAATGATGTTTCTTCATTTTTTTTTAACTTCGCATTTATTGGAATAAAAATTATGATTAACCAGTAAAGTTTCGATGTTTACTGTTTGCATGTTTATTCGAGTTGATAACATATGTGGATAATCGATCCGAAAGTACCGATTCGAATTGACCCGTTTGTGCGGCCGCCCAGAATATTATTCATTTATTTACGAAAATAATGATAATAATATACTATTTTTTACATTATTGATAAACAAATGAAAATAAAATCGTAAAAATAATTTTAACAATTCTTATTTAAAATTTGGGATAAGAATTTCTAGAATAATTTTAAGAGTAGCCTATTATTTACATTTTTCAATTTTTATTTATCAATTTTCTACGTAATTGTTTCTAATAATTACTTGAAAAAATACTTACAATAATAATAATAATTATTCCATCAATTCTTATTCTTGAAATTTCGTACCACGAAATTTCCACAGAAATTCCACAGAAAAAAACCACAGAACATTTTCAACCGGATAAACGTTTTTTTCGGCGATTTTCATAATATCGATGAAAAAAAAAAAAAAAAAAAAAAAAAAATCTTCATTTCAGTATATTTAAAATGACCTTTCGTGGGGAGAGAGGGGGTTAGAGTAGCCAAGTTGGAAAGTCAGGGGCAGTCTACTTCGTCTTTAAAAGCCCCCGTGAGATGGCAAAGTTTGTAGCAAAGTCCCGCGAGGCGTCCGTTGCAGAGCGATGGGATTTTTTTTTTTTCGTCAGCGAAAAAGCTCCGAGAGTAGTGGAATTCCCGAGCGAAAGTTGGAAAAGTTCGAAATACGGAATCCGTGGATAGAGGAATAGGAAGGGTACATAGTACATAGTATAGACAGGCGACGACGAGAGTAGAAACGAAATACGTAGTGCCCAAAGGGAGAGAAGAATGCTGGATACCTTAGATGGAGAGAAGATGAGCTTCGGGTTGCCACGACACACCGAGAAGAAACGAGGCGATCGTCGAGAGTAAACGAGAGAGCGAAAGGAGACAGAAACCCAGAAGGAGTTTCTCGGCGTATGGAAGGTCCGCGCGTGTTCGATTGACGGTAGAAGGTGGAAGGGACAGTGGAGAGAGAAACCAGGCAAGCAATACATGAAAAAAAAAAAAAAAAAAAAAAAAAACGAAGAATAAGAAGTACGAGAGAAGGCCACAGAGGGCTGTCGAGGAGAGACGTATCACGCGAGAGTCGACTCGTAGGAGATGCCGCGTATATACGGAAAGTGAGAAAGAGAGATTGACGACGAAGAATGGCCGCGGAAGAGAGTGAACGAAGAGAATCGCCAAGTAGAGGGAGTGAAAAAGAAGGGCTTAAAAATAAAGGAGAGAGACAAGTCGCGATAATGTTGGAGAACGTGTGGTGTGGACGAGTGAAGATATTGAGGACGGAATACCAAAGACGACGAAAGAAAAAGAAAAAAATGAGAAGAGATGGAGAATAAGAAGATTGGAGGACGAATGAAGAGAGGCAACGAGGGACCGAGAAGAACGTGTCCTCGTAGTAGTGAATGAACGAGATAGACGGAGTCAAGATGGAGGAATAACACGCGAGAAGCGAGGATGCGGTCACGTCTGGGGCTCCGACGAGAAAAGAGAAGATGAGAGCGCACGGTGGGGGAGGAGGAGGGGGGGGGGGGGGTTAGGAGAAAATGCCGAAGCGCGAGGTTCCTTGAGAGAAGGACTGTGACTCCTCTGACTGGTCTGCAAAGTCGGTCTGCTCTTCGGCAGTCCCTTTTCTCTCTTACGTTTTTTTTTTTTATCTCAGTCCTTCGCTCCTCTTTCATAATTTCTCTTTGTCACGATCTGTTCGGATCGTCGTCTTTGTTCTCAGGAATATAGTCGATCTCGCGGCTTCCTGGTGCCTATTAAAATGCTTCTACCGCGTCTCTACTCGTTGTTCTTCATTTCGAATGTTCTGTGTATTTTCTATTGGCCACCGTTTCGGCTGTTTTTGATTGCTATAGCACTCGACGGATGATTCTTGCTGTCTGACGGCAGACTGATCTTTCGTTTGTTTTTGGCAATAAGGGTCGTCGAACTTTCGAAAGATTTCGATGTTTTTTTTTATTTCGCGCCCATTATTATTTGTTATTTTGCTTTCTTATAGAGGAAACTATGTTTTTATTTTTATTTACGTATTTATTTGATGGTATAACCTTTTCATCATTTTTATAATATTTTCTTTAATCTCAATTTTTTATATCCTTATTTGCACTTAATTTTTTTTAATTCTATAATCATTGGATTTCGTAAAAAAAAAAATTCTTAAATTTTGCCAATAATCTGTTTTTTTAACACGCAATTCTCGATTAATAAATAATTATCTGAAATATTCCTCGTATCCATGTTTACCGAAGAAAATCAGTTATCAGTGTTCCCCGGTTTCCCATTTTATTATATTCCACCATTATTATATTTTTTTTCCGTCGCATCTATTTCGATACCAGTGCTGGAAGAGAAAAGACACCGCGCGTAATCTCGAAAGCCCTCGGGGATCGTCGGTGTCCGTTGGGCTCAACGTCGGCATCCATAGCTCCGGGGGCTTCTCTCCTCTCCGACTCTCCTGTCCTTCGTCCGTAACTGCTTGTTCTTCTTACTTTGATCGTTTCTCACAACGGCAACACAAGTCATAGTGGCTTCAAAGACTCGTATATATACTCGCGATATAGTACGTTGACTCCTCTCGAATCGCATCAAACGTAGAAGCACCTTTACTCATAATCACTTTTACCATATAGGAACTTTGTATATAATATAATGTTTTTCCCAAAAGATAATTTTCGTTATTTCACCTGTAATTACAGGCGGTGCGCCGAGACTCCCCCCCCCCTCCTCCCTTTTCTTTCGGAGGGTTAAAAATTTTTTCGACCAGAGGGCGTGAAATTTCACGCGAACCCGCGTAGAGCTCGCATACATTTTTATTTTATTTTATTCTACGCGGCCTATAGTCGAAACCCCGAGAAAAGTGAAGGGACATTAAAAAAAAAAAAAAAATCAACAGGAAATGATTGATTAGTTGGATGCTTAAAAAATGACAGCGGAGTTATATAGTTGGAATCATTATACTAAAAATACACCACTACAATGTACCCTTCAATATTTTCTCGACGTTACGATATCATTAAAAAAAAATTTAATTTGAATTTAAATTTTAACTTTTTTCTCTCTACTCCGATAACCGAATAGACTCGTCTCTCACGCTTCTCTCGAGGTTATAGGTCTGACTAATCATATTTTTTTTTTTTCCTCGGCATTGTACCACATCGCGCGGTCGAATCCCTGCTATAGACGGTTCTGATTGTATATACATATATACACTTATCGTTCGAGAGTTCTGCCTGATCTCTTTCACAAATGATAAATTTATCTTTTCTCTCGAGAGATTTGCTTCGGGGGCAATAATCTCGAGACTGACGAATTTCCTTGAATCTTATTTTATACCCCAGTACCGGATTGTCGGTAGACATGTTGATAAAAATTAAATATCCGAGACTATCTGTAGACTGTTATCTCGCTGGGCTTTTGGAGCGGACAAGTCTCCGGCGCCTCGACTCGCGACTTTCCGTGTTGCGGTCGATTCGTCGTTAAAACAGAACGGATTATTTAGTAAGAGATTTGGACCTTCGAGTTTATAAGAAAATTGCGGCTTCGTCGCGACTCTCCGCGGTTTGGCGATCAGTTTCACGAAATTTATATCACGAATAAACAAAATTAAAACAATTAAAGCGATACGCTTATTTTGCCCTTTTTTCGTACGCAAAAACGTTGAAAATGTATACATTTTAATGAAATTGCGAAAAAAAAAAATTTAATAGGAAATTTTCTCGATAATTTGAGATTTTTATGAGAAAAAATGTTTTACTTATTTAATTTTTGTCTCCATTGACTATTACCGGATATTGTATGTATAGAAATGACTGATAACGAAATTCCAGCGTTCGCGTCGAGTTCGATGCAAATCGATAAAATTAATCCTAAAACAATAAAAAAATGAAAAATAATTGAATTCCAACAAAAACTATAAAATACGCGAGACTCCACCGTTATTCACGGAAAAGCGTTTTCAGAAACGAAAAAAAAAAAATCGCAAACAAGTAGAAAAGCAATCTACAACTATAATTTGTAGTTTTCATTTCGTTTTTTAATTTTCATCTTTACATCTCCATTCTATACTTCCCTCGAAGCCTCTTCGTTATATCACTGATGGTTCATATACAAAGAAAAGGAAAAAAAAAATATCGCGTTCTCATTTCCGACATTCGGCTCTTTTGTCTCCCACTCTTCTGTCTCTCTGTTTTCGTGGACCGAACGAGTTGGATGCAAATATTGTGGTCTTAGTCCCGCTTTTTGTTTGTCGTTACCCTGCACTCCACGAGACTTTATATATAAAAGAAAAAAAAATCACGTGTTTCTTTCTTATTCCTTAAGACACCTTTCCTCCTCATCCGGAATCTCTCTTTCAGTGTATTGCGTATTTCTGTCAAAGTCTCTCGTTGCGCGGCTTCTCGTGGCAAAGAGAAAAGTCTTTCTGACCCTCTCACATCTTCTCATACACCTCGGTAACACTCTCGTTTTTTTTTTTTTTCTCTCCCCTTTGCACGTTTCCTCCTCTACTCCTACGCGCCTCTATCTTAGCCTTTGTTCCTTCTGCATCTTCAGAAACAACCCTCGTCGTGCTCAACGACGAAGAGCAACCGCACACCGCTGCGCGCGCCTCTCTCGTCAGCGTCCCCAAAGCTTTCGAGGTCTTCTACTACTACCTCTATCCACTTTTCTCTTTCGCCTTCTCGCTTCGTCTCTCCTTTTACTATATAAAACAGCGTGGAAGCTTTTGCCGACCAAGAAACTCCCCGCGCCCGCTACTCGACCTCATTTTTTTTTTTTTTTTTCTTTAAACTCACCGGAAGATTAACGCACCCGCGGACTTCCCTACTCGTTGTCAAGAGGACGCGAGAGAGGGATCCAATGCTTTTCTCCCTTTCGCCTCTTATCGCCTCTCACACCGTGTTTCCTCGGTTCATTCGAGTATATTTTCACGCGCGATCGTTCTCGGGGACCTGTTTACCGGTTACGGACCAACAGCACGACGACAAGGACCCCCACACTTCGGGTCAACGTCGTCATCCATGAGTTCATAACTTCCCGGGGAACTTCTTTATAATCCTCGACTCTTCTCTAACCTCTTTCCTTCTTTTTTTTCTGCCGAGAAACCTCGTCCCCCTTCGGATTACGCTTGACGCTCATCTCTTGCATACGCTTCGGGAAATCTGCACTGTTATTATTATATTTTACAGTAGATAGGTAAACTCCATCGGCGCGTTTTTTTTTTTTTATTAATTAGGGAATTCAATATCAACATTTTTGTTCAATTAAAAATAGAATTAATTTCTTTTTAATTTAAATGAACGAATAAATAAAAATTGAATTGCATTTAATTTTGTTTTTTTCTCAAAAACATGAAAAAAAAAAAAAATGATAACAAAACTTGGCGATCGCCAAACGTCTCGAAGAAAAGTTACTTTTCCGGTGACTAAATATTTCATTTGAAAAAAATTCATTCTATCATCTCCCATAGTTTTCGCGAACAAAAAGTTCGAAAATTCACGTCGAATTCGAACGGAACGATCGAATCGCGAATACGTCTGTAACTTTACGCCGATGCGAAAAAAAAAAAACAAAAAAAAAGAAACGACAACGACGAATATAAAATATCTGCTGGGGATTGTCATCGGTATTTGCGAGATGTATTTTTTATCGAAATCTTTGACTGGTCGATCGGTGTTTCTATTGTATACAAGTTAAATGCACTCTTGACGACACGCGCAACTGTTCCGCGATCAATTCACGATGAAATAAAAGCCATCGGGGAGTTTGTTACAATAGGTGTGCAACAAACCATAGATGTATATGTGCGCCTCATCGGTTTCGCATCAAGGCGCACGCGGTACCAGCGGCGTCCCCGTTGCACATTCGTCGATAAACCGGAAATAACGAGTGTTACAAACTCCTTGACGTCCCACAAGGCGTGCGGAAGAAAGAAAATGCGCTTTGTCGGTAGCGTATGCATGATGGATTCTTGATTCGGATGACTTTTTTCGCTCGTATCGTAAAAAAAAAAAAAATGTCGTTTGCATTTATGAGCGAAACGGGGTAATAAATACTACGGTTCTCAGCCATATATTTTTTTACGGGTTTTTCAAAGATTCGCCATTGTAGCGATTAATTTTCGTGTATCTTATCACCATTTTTATTTTTCAAATTTTTTTTTAAAATATTTATAATGTTGGTAAAGTAAAATAAATAAAATAAATTTAAAAAAAAAATTTACAATTTTTGAGTGCCGAGATTTTGAAGTTTTGAAAACATAGTTTTTATTCCTTTCCGAGTCGTTACCTTTTTTGGTTTTCCGGTGGCGTATGAGTTCGGTACGTGTTACTCGAGATAACGCTTCGCGAGGGTCGTACGACAGTAATGCATCGAACGCCCGCGGCCCTCTTTAGCTCGTTTCTCATTAAAGTTAGAGGCATTAAAGTTATCCGGAGTTAAACTGACATTAGAGATGGTGGGACTATCGAGTATTCTCGCCCTATTTAATAGTCTCAGCCTTTCTCCATTCTGTCACTCCGATACCCGAAGATCTCTGACTTTCTCTGTGATCTCCGCGATATAATACTCTTTTTTTTTTTTTTTTTTTCTCAACGATCGCGGCTCCCGTTTCTCTTCATCGGCTTTGTTTGCCCACCTGCGTAATATCGCAGTGCACGCGAACTCGCGCCCGACTATAATTTATTTATATTTATTCCCAGAGCTGTAACGTCGGCGGCTTGCAACTCGCAAATGCGACTAGTCGAGCCGCGGAGACGAAACGAATAAACACGTTCGATGGCTATGGCTTTTCGATGCGAGAGATGTGCTTCGGTGTTGAGATACAAAGCGCGTGTGAAATAATTTAAACACGACGAACGGGGGATTCGAAGTACAACAACTCATTGCAATTTCAATTATTAACGATACCAGCGATGTAAAAATAATTTAATAATAATTATAATACAATATTATGAATAGTATAAATATAAAAAAATGTATAATGAGTTTTTGTTGAATTGGCGAATTGTTCGTGTGGAATTCAAAAATGATTGCACGAATGCGGGGATTATTTATTTATTTTTCGTCGTAGAATCGGAGTAAAAAAAGAAAAATCGAGAATATTTCATCATTACATGTCCGCCGTTAACTCGACGAGATATGTGTGACGATGCCAGAGATGGGCTTTTCTTCCACAATGAATATAGACGATTGGCTTTTAGAAGACTGAGAGAGATTGTCGCGTTGCTCGGGCTTCTATACCTCTCGCAGTGTCCCGTTATCTGCGTCACTGATCGTATGGTCGGTCACATCGGTGCAACGCTCATTTTTCCTTACCTTGAATTCGCGTTTTCGTCTTAAGTCGCGCTTCAATTCGCGGTTGGGCGCGTGCCTAGCTTCGCGTGCCGTCTGCTAAACGCGCTCGCGATCATTCGATCGATTTCAATTATCGAAGATAACGGCCACTGGCCCTTATCTCGCGTCGCGATACGCTTCGGCGTTCCACGTGGGCGGAGTCGCGTCTACGCGCACCGCGCTTTGGTTGACGGTGGACCGTTGGTTTCGGTTGACTCACGTGGTGTTAGGTCCCTGTACCATTACAATATATATAGATACGAAATGAGAATTATTTGCCGAAAGATATCTTATTTATCGAATAAATATTATTATAAAAATAATATTTAAAAAAATAACAATAGTGATAATATTATTATTTATATATTATATATATATTTTTTTCCATTTTTTTCATATTCTATACATCCCATACACTTGCGATTTATGTCGGTACAACTTTTTCGCTGCGTTCCGTTTCACAGCGGTCGCGCGTACGGGTTTAATCTTTGCTTTCCCGCGTTAGACACAGCGGAGGTATTCAAGCTTATGCCTGCCACACCGTAAGGCTTACGCAGAGAGCTGCACAAAGATACGCGGAGAACTCGAAGGAACGATAGAAACTGCCGAGAGCGACGAGTTCCGCGCCCGAGAGAGGCGCAAAGGGTTGAATTGGATGATTCAGATGAGGTTTGAAACGAGAAACTCGGTATGCATACCTCGTTCCCACAGAGCAGAGACCAAGAGAGTCGAGATTTGTCGACGGCTTAGAAACAGAAAGGCAAAGCTAGGAGATTCGCTCAACCTTTCGCCGGGTTCAATTGTTTTAGATACGACTTTCTGCTTCTCAGCGGTTGATAATACCGAAGAGAAGAAGCAGAGGAAGGTACATCCCCTCTCACTGGCTTTGCGCCATCTCCCGTAGCGCGAAGGGGTTGAAAACCCTCGGGGCATCCAGGAGCAGAGGGTTGATCGCTCATCTTGACTTCGAGCCTCTCGTTTGACGCTCGTAACTCGTCCCTCAAACACATATTATACACATCTTCACGCGTTCTCCGGGCGCATTTCGTTCTTCAATCATCCCGAATCCCATGTTTTTTTCATCCCGTATTTTCTCGGTTCATGCGGTTTTTTTGTTTTTTTTTTCAAAAACTTTTTTAGACAGTAATATCTATTTTTTTTCCCGAAAAGGTAACTGTCTCGAAAGTTAAAAAAAAATTATTGAAAAATGTAATAAAAAAAAAGTATATATGGCCTCCGGAAGAATAACTTTTTTTTGGCAATGGACTCCGAAATGATCTTATTTTTTTTCGATCTTATATTTTTTTTTTTATAAAAAAAAAATTTTGCTCGCAAAATTTTTCATTATTTAGCGTACATTTTTTTTTTGTTTTTACTTTCGTTATCAAATATATCCTGTACGAGCGATAAAGCACAGAGCCGTCGCCGAGGTTGAAAAATATCTGCCGCAACACGATGACGAAACCTCGGCGCTCGACGTTATACAGCGCGTGTTTCGAGAGACCTGTTGTGTGTTATACAGTATACGGATATAGGGATTTAACTATACTGTAGCGTTAGGCAAAGACGCATACGGTAGCGAGTCACGTATGTTAACGTGCGGTCTTATTCGTGGGTCAAAGTTATGCTAATCGGATGCCACCCTCGCGACCCCGGAGGCCTCGAAGTCGTCTCTCTCGTCTATCTTTCTTTATTTATTCCCCTTCCGCTCGCTTGAGCTCATCGCGCACTTCCGGCTTCGGTAGAGACATTTTTCGAGAAACAATCTTCGACGAAACAACTTAGTTCGCGCATCATAGCGATATATTATATAAAAACATGCGAATGCCATTATCTCGCGCGCCTTTCGAATTAATCGAACGATGAAACTTCGATCGACTTATTTTCAAATCTCAGCCTCCGTAAAACCATCGAAGATATTATTAAAATATATTTCCATTATTAATAATAATTTTTTTATTACGAATTTTCTTTTTATCAAAATAAATTTTGTATATTTTTTTTGTTTAATTAATTTTATTAATTAAAAAAAAACTTTATTTATTCTTTTATAGAAAAAAAAAAAAAAAAAAATTATTTTTAATTAATATTATTATTATTAACATCATGAAATCATAATAATTATTGATATACCGATATGAGAACGTACATGATAAAAAAATAAAATACGCGAAGTTTCGCGAGGAGAATAAGCCGAATATCATAAAATATTAACGCATTAATTAATTCTGGGTGCGGTCATTGAGATTTTAAACACGCGAAACAACAGCGTCGGGAGACTCGAGTAGGAAAAACCGTGTCGTCTCTTCGCCGAGTGGCTTCTACACATCGCTGGTGTTGCGCGGCTGCCTCGTCGTGTTTCATTGACGAACGCCCCATGAATCGAAAAATACCGCCGCCACCGCGATATAACTATCTCTCTCCGGGTTCCTCCTGTACAGTCACGCGTCAGTTTTGCCCCCGAGAGCTTCCGTCGAAACATCGTGATCGTCCGTTATTCTTTCTCGCGATGTTCTATATGTGCGTTCCGAGTGGGTCGCGAAGCCCGTGTTTTCGTCTCTCGTGCTGCTGCCTGCGAGACTATATTTTTGCGTGCCTCACTTCACGTTTGACGGAATCTGTAATCCTATCGTAGAATATGAAAAAAAAAAAAAAAAAAAAAATTGAGATCGGCGCGAATTCACACGGCTACCGTCGCGAGAAAATTCACCGGTCGTTCGAGCGAATAAAAATAGAAATATCGTTGAAACTCATTGCTTCGAATTGTAGATAATTCTCGAGATTAAAAAGAGATTTATAGAGACGAAAAAATAATAATAATAAAAATGAACCGTAATAGAGAAAATTAAACTAATTTCGACGAGATTTTTACCCATTCACTTTATTCCTTGTGTATTAAGACTCGTAATTTATTGATCCATTTTCGCAATACGGCGCTCAGCGAGAATAAGATAATAATAATCACTATTATTATTATTATTATTAAACATTAAATATTAGTATGAACATTAATAATCAGTAATTGAATCAATAAAATTACGAGAAAAAATGTATGTTCTATATAATTATTATTAATCATCGAATTTTTAAAAATCGTTAAGTCATTTTTTAACGATACCTGATGACCGCCCAAAAAGTGGCCCGTTAAGTCTCATCGATACGTGACAAATATTCTTTTTCACTCGCGACATTCTTGTTGCATTGAATGTAATCGTTGTCATCGTTCGCATTATTCCGTCTCTCCGTTAGCGATATAACTTTATTTCTCTGTTAACTCGTATATACAAAGGGAATAACAGATATGACGGAGTTATCCGTGTCGGGGAATTCATTGAGATGTCCGATGCCTGACGTGAATCGATCCCATCGATCGGAATCTCTGCTTAACGTCGTATTCCCGCCGTATCATTGTATTCCTCGACTCTCACGCTTGCGGGTCGAAAAAAAAAAAAAATTCTTGAGAGATTCCTTCATACATATGTAACGCGCAAACGCAACACTTATACCCGCGACGTACGCTCGACGCTACTCGCGGGGCGAAAGCTTGTAATATCCTTCCACCGTATATATATCTATATACAGACACACATAGGTAGTGTAATAGTGCCATATAAATTCTATTGGAAAGTCTCAGTCTCAGAGATAAAAAATTTCGTATCCGAATTGTCGTTTTCTATTTAACTCGAAGAAATTCCGAAAAAATCGACGATCCGAAATGTACGAATCTGAGACATTTATAATTCCGAATTGTATCAAATTTTCATCGCGGTAAAAAAAATAAAAAAATTAGTTTTATAAAATTATTTTGCAAAATAATAAAAATAGATTACTGTAAAATAATAATAATATACTAAATAAATCTAAAAAATGTTGTCAAATAATTTGTGAATCTTTCATTAAAAAAAAAAAAAACTAATATTGGAACAAACTTTCTCGGCGTATCAAACTTTAACGGATCTATTTTTTCCTCGGTGATTGCGACTCGTTTGCATATTTACATATTTTACATCGAACTCAATATTTCATATGGAATTCATACGAATTGATATGAATTTATTTCTCCACTTCGATTGGAAAGTTTAAAATAAAAATCGGATTTATCATTTGAATAAAAATTAAACACGACTAATATATATTTTAAAAAAATCGTATTAATTTTCTTTATCCAACGTACGAAAAATATCACTCGTGACAAAGTATAATCGTAATTAAAGGATATACGAAAGATTTATTAGAGCTCTCGAGTGACTCTCCGGTTAGGATAAGAGGAATTGTAGACGCGTGTCGGAGTATCGATTGCGAGAGAGCGCGGGGTTCGCGACTCTCGTCGTACAAAACCGACGACGGTACTATCGATTCCTCGGGGGTCTTTGGCGCCGCGAACACGCGAGCCGTCCGACGGGTCGTCGCGAGGGTTGAGGCATAAAAATGGAGAGAAGAGGTTTGAAAGCGAAAAAGAGAGAAAATAAATATCCTCGTCGGTGTGGCGACAGTGGTGGACAGTGTCGACTGTTTCCTATCGTTTGTAGAGAGTTATACATATCGAAGAGATGGATAAAACAGTGGACCCGATGAAAATCTGCTTTTGATTGGAAAGAATAGCAGAAACTCTCGGGTCCCGTGGCGCAAACGTTATTCCAATTTTTTCTTTTTTTTTTTGCTATTTCATCCGCCATATCGGATAATTCATTTTTTTGTAATTCCAATCTTATTTAGTTCTTCCGTATTTTTTTTTTTTTTTTCATTTTTTAAAATTCCAATTCCATTTAGTTGTTCCAATTTTATTCATTTTTTTTTGTGTTATCAGCACCCGTATCGAAGTATTCATTTTTTTTTTCATCTTTCGCTCTCCCGATTCTTCTTCAAGATTTTATTCTTTGTCATTCGAGAACTGCTTCTTCTCGAGTGTCTATCCTAACCAAGCATCACGGTAGACAGACACACGACTCGTCGTCGAGTGAGTTTCAAGTTTATTTCGAGAAGCTCGCGCAGAGCTTCTGGCGCGCTAAACGACGCGGGGGAAGTGCGAAAAAAGAACAAAAAGAAAAAAAAACAAAGAAAACAAAACTATTGACGACAGAGGCCAGCGGGACAAACGGCCTCACCAACGCACCGAAAGCTGCGCGTTATACAAGGCGAGCGAAACCTTCACGTTTTTGCATGTATGCAAAAACAGTTCACCATTCTAAAAAAAAAAAGTTCGAAACTCGTCGAAAATATGAAAATTTATAAACGTTTTAAATAACAAAAAGTTTTGAATAAAATGTATAAATTTTTTGTTAAAATCTCAATCACGAAATGCACACGACGCGACGGTGTGATATTTAAATTCTACTCTCGAGATCGATCATCATATATCCTCGTCGAATTAATCAAGTTGAATGATTAAAGGTATCGGGAGGGGAGAAGAGGCGGCGACGGTGGGGGGGGGGGGGGGGGGGGGGAGAAAGCTTCGTTCACGTTTGAGTACCCGACAAAAATTCCACAGCTCGTATATCTCTCATCGACATTTTCACAACGAGTCTCGTCGTTCTCAATCCCCGTGCGGAACATTGAATATGCGGCGTGTCGCGAGAGTGCCACCGCGCGATGCTTATACTGTATCTACTGTACGCTCACTTCGGAGTTACTTCGCTCTGTTACCGGGAAAAATGTCTCGAATAGCTACGTGTCTCGTATGACGGATTGTTTCCACTCTTCGCAGCCGCGTCGAATGCTCATTCCTCTTCTTCTATGGATACATTGCACTATCTATTAATTCTCGATGTTCATAGCTTTTTTTTTTTTTTCCGAGTATCGATCGATATTTTAATTTTTTTCGAAAATTTCTTTTTTTTTTGTAGAAAAAAATGCACTCAAAGTTGACGAATATCATTTCGTTACTCCAAAAAAAAAAAAAAATAGCAGCAGTGTAGTTTCGGAGCAGAACAATAGAGTTCAAGTTTTATCGATTACCATACAGAAACAATTTCAATATCGAAGCGTTCCTTCTGTTCGTCTCGGAAGCTGTATCATACCGATAACGTGTGAATGTCAAACTTTTCGCAATACTCATTTTCTTCCCCTCGTAATGTAGATATATCGTCTTTTATCCTTTTCCATACGTTATGAATATATATGTATACATATTTTTTTCTTTCGGTTTTACCAGTCTCGACGAGTCTTGTTCGCTCTTCGACTTCTTACTTTCTTCGTGTATTTTTTTTTATGGACCGGGTCCCTCTTTATTATCTCTCGTGGAGTTGTAAAGTTTACGAGACCCGAAGAGGCCGAAAGGCCCGTGGGGTACCCGTTGTGCGCGAGAGTTATCGGCCTTCCGAATCGCATCTGGAGTAGTGGGTCGAGGATTGGATGTTGTATACTTGGAAAGGTCTTTCACGCTACCCCCCCCCTCCCACCTTTTCCCCACTCCCCTTCCTTCCTCCCCTCTTTCCCTCTGTCGGCTCTCTTCAGGGTGACAATACCTGACTTCGCGCACTTTCGGAGTCTCGTAGATCGTGAGATCCCCCCTTTTCTGCCGCTTTTTCGGCGCGTTCGCCGTTAGATCGCGCGGGGGATACGAAAATTTGTGCGTTATACAGGTTACAAAGGTAAACCTTTGAGTTTTTCAGTCGTTTACCGAAAATCCTCTACTATAATAAACCCCGCAGCGCTACTCGAAATTTCTCCATTGGGCCGTCGACTTTACATCCCTCTGAGCCCCGCGCGCACGCTTTTAGCTCTTCCGGTTCGGGAGAACCGAACACACGACGGAGGATCTCTCGTAAAACTCTATTATGCGTTAGAATACGAACGATGCCGGTTAGTTTGAAGCGTTAACTACCGCGCGCACGATTACCCACGACAATGGAATTTGTTTCGTGGGCTTTTAGCTCTTGAAACTCTACCGGAACGACGAGGATTTTAGGTTTTTCGTTTACCAGATTCTTTATTCATGGGATTTATCGTTTATTTTTCGATATATGGTTTCATATTTATTTAATTATCTCTAATTTTAATGTTTGATTTGATTAACTTATTTTATTTTTCGCGATTTAATTAATACTTTTCTCTGATTGCCAATTTTTTATATTTTTAGTGAGTTACTTTGAAAAAACGCGGCAATTACTTATTTCGGCAACAGATAAAACTCAACAAGAGATTTTTTTTTATTTCTCTTGTATTCTCTGTTTTTTACACTTTGTAACGGAATATTACACATTTTTTGATTCGGAAAATACATCGACAAAACTTAATTTTTTTTGAACAAAAGTTCGAAATCTTAATCAACTTTCGATTTTTATTTCTCATCAACAATGTGAGAAAAACATATGATTTATTTTGTACCGAAATGTAAATGTATTGAGAATATTAGAAAAAAAATTGTAAAAGAAAATTGAAAAAAAAAAGAGATACGGCCGCCGGAAGAGAAATCAACACAACGCGACTCAGCAATGAAGATCTTCCGATGTTAATAATAACAACAATTCGGTCACAGCGACGAGTCTCACGAAGATAAAAAATTCATATTCATCTCTCTGATTATTTCCCGTATTTGCATTTTGGTCCAAATGTCTCAAATTCTTTTGAATGAATATTTTTCGCCTCGCATATCTGAAATACCAATGCAAATTTTGTCCGAGTTTCTTGCTCTTCCGCTCGCCGGTTATTCACGTATTTTCGCTCTCTCGGTCGACGCGCGAGTTTCGCGGATTCCAACGTTATACAGCCTTTTCTCCTCCTTCTCCGCTCTCAAGGACGTCGCTTCAACGTCTCGTAACTTTAGTTTGAAGTTTCATGCGAACGGACAACTATAATAATATTCTCTCGAAGCTAAAATGAAAAGGAGGCCGCGGAGTATCGTTCGTTTGGCCAATGAGTCAAATACGAGTCGATCGTTATGTAGTTAACTGCCGCAGTCGTCAACAAGAATCGAGAACTTGATTTTCACAAGAGTCGAACGAGACAGAGACACGGGAGCGACGGCTTCGCAAATATTTATCGTGAAGTCGAGAGTGAAAAGTTGAAACGCGCTGAGAAGCGCTCGTTAGTTGCGGAGCGAAGGCGCCACCGAGGTCCTAACGTCGCTATCTATCTCGCGTCTTACATATCCTCACGCCTCTCGAATCTCGCAGACTCGATGAGAGTCTGCGCCCTCGAGAACGGATAACTTTAGTAGATGTTCTTGGAACGAAAAAAAAAAAATTTGATAGGTAACCAGGTGCGGAAAAGACGCGAAGAGGGGCAAAACTATATAGATGCAAATGTAATTGGAGAAGCGGTTCCGTATTTGTTTTTTTTTTTATAACACTTCGCGGAACTTTGGGAAATAAATTTATTTCACAATTTTGACACACCGATTTTTATTTTAATAATAATAATTTTAAATAATAAATAATACATTTTTTTCGGTATCTGAATCGACTCCAATTCGAATTTTTTTCGTATTGCGAAATTCGACTCGAATTTGGTTTTTTTTTTGTAATTTTTTTGTTATTACTAAAAGGAAAATGAATTGCGAGTATTTCGATAAAAATGTGAAAAGATGTTTTGAAAAAACAGATATCGCGATATTTCAGGTAACTTTTTTTTGTCGTAATACAAACATAGCTTTCGTAAAAAACGACGAAGCAGTGACGATAAAAAAAAAAGAAACTCGAGCGAAGCCTCTCTTTACCTGTCCGCCGTCGAGTGGCTCTTCAGTCTGGAACGTCATTGGAATTCGTTCGATAAATTAATTCCCCTACATGTACATAAGTATAAATGTAGGTGGAACCGGAAGTAAACTTTCTCTCTTATAGGTCGCTTTTGCCGATCGTTTGTTACCTTTCCCTCGCGGGTTCGGTGTTGGCCTACAGTCCGATTCACGTTTATTTCCAATCGTAATTTTCTTTTTTTTTTTACGAAAAAATTGAAATAAAATAGAAATAACGAAAAAAAAAAAATACCAAAAAGCAAAAACATCGAAGAATTATGCAATCTCTTATGTATTTTTTTTAAACTAAAGTAACTAAAAAAAAAGGTACACGCGTTCGCTACTTGATACCTCTCTTCGGTAAACTACCGCCGACTGTGTCCGGTTGCGTGGTTTTTCAAGGTCGACTGTTAATGTCTCGTGAATCCTCTCCTTTCCTTGTCGAACTTGCATTCGCCGACGATTGGTACCCCGGTTTTATATCCCGATGGGATCGATCTAACCGTAGGAATCTTTGTAAAAATCGTCTTGGAATTTCTCAGGTATACGAGGACATCGCTGCGGTGGGGGGGGATGCCCTTCGGGGTTACGCACGATGAATTAGGTATTCGTGGACGGGATCGAACGACCGAGTTCCGCGATATATAGAGTTCTTTGGCCCAAAGCCGAAAGGGGCGTTGGAACGAAAGCTGACGAGAGAGTAAAGGATAAACGCGACTTGCCGCGGGGTGGGAGAAGGGGACATTAAGTCGACGACAGACGGCGAGTTCGCCTTGCCGCAACCTTGTCCACCGCGTGGCCAACGACCGTACGTTTTATACGAAATTACACACACACGACACGCTACTTTTACGTCTACGAACGATTCTTAAAATACCAATAGAGTATCTTTAGCTCTCATTGAGAAAATGTGTACTTCGTTTTCGCGATCTATAGTTCTTTTTCTCATTTTTTTTTTACATTACAAGTGTTGGTCTAATCCATGATAAATAATAATAATTATTGAAATTATTATTATAAACAATTAATAAATATTAGAATTATAAAAAAAAAATTGTCCGCGACGATACTTTTAACTCCGTGGAAGTTGCCGTACGTAGCGAAACGTTTCTTTGTATGTCTATTAAGTATCTCCTTTTGCTCAACAAAACTTACTCCCTGTGATTTTCCGTCTCTACCGTTTCTCGGTTCCTTTCTCTTTCCGCGGTTCTCGCATTACCGAGTAAGCCGACTAACCGGCGATTCGGATATCGATGCGAAGTCGAGAGTCCAGAGTCCAAAGGACTACGTTAACGTTTCTATGGAATTTGGATGGACGTGAATTCCTCGCATGAAACGAGAAACCAAGAGAGCTTTGACTATATCCTTCACCCGTGTACACGGGATTCGCAGTTCTATGTGCGCGTATCGTACTATCGTAGACTCCTGTATTCATGTTCGTCGTTCTCTTTGATTCCGCGACCAAAGAGAAATTTCATTCGGTTGATGGAAAATTAAAAGTTTTACACTTTCGTTTATTATAGTGTCACACGACGAGATTTTTCTATCTTTTGGGACGACATTTTTTATCGTTGAGAATTCCGTTTTTGTATTATTTATTATTATTTTCGTCCCGAGGCCTCAGTTCCAACAATTGCACATATAATTATCCGTGACCATCATAAAAAAACCTCGAATACCGAAGCGCGCGTTGATTTCCTGTTGACTACGCGTCGATTTTCATTCCTATCGACTATTCGTCTCGATTTTATTGTTGTTAACAATTTCCTGTGTGAACTCGAAAACTTCCAATAATTAACTCAAAATAAAAAAAAAAAATGCATTACTATTCATATCTTTTTTTATTTTTCGTAACGAAGTAAGTATGCAACTTCGGCAATTGTCTCTCATTGCGGTGTCACCCGTTCCCTGTAGATTAATCCCCGAGTTCATGTATTACGAACTTAACGTAGTTAGAGTTAACTCCGGGAGTCTCTTCGTCGGAGTGTGAGATAAACAGACAACGACGACGACAACCGACCGAACCCCACTGTCAGACCGAACTATGCATCGTTGGTTGGAAGCTTCGGATAGATCTCTCACGAGTGTGAGCCGTAGTGTCAGTTATGCATGCTGTGCATTCCTATCTTCTCGTGGTCTACAGTCATGTTCTCGATGTATATATATATATATATATATATATGTATACCGATGTATGTAACTGTTACATTAGAACATATAGATATACATATATGTATAGATATATATCTATACGTATGTGGGAAGCGTAGGCCCGTCGTTGGCTTCGTATCATTCGCCTCTCCCATCCCTATCTAATGTACCAACGACGAGGACGACGACGACGACGACGAACGGATGTCGCGATAACACGTTTCAGAGAACGCGTGTGTCATGAACAATGAGAGTCTCGCCAGTCGTTCGTGTATTTACCATCGCGTACACATAAACACACGTATGCATAGATTGGTACAACGCGGAAATCAGCGAAAGCTATTGAGACCGACGAGACTCGTTCGAAATTTTTCGCCCAAATAATTTTTCTTTTCAAGTCGTACTAAATTGGTAATCATACTCGATACTCGCGTAGATGATTAAGAATACAAAGACAGTTTTTGAGCTTTAAATTAATAAGGAATTTCGAGTGCCGAGATATAAAGGAGCGAATTATCGTGAGCAAAGGTTTATACGAATACAAATTATTATTCGCTTTCAGAGATTTAATTTAATGTCCAAAGTTCGTAAACTCCTTTGAATCGATGATTTTATAGTTTCCACGAAGCTAATTTAGGACCATTAAGATTATTTTATTTTTTTGGAGCATTGATTATAAGTTTTTTTTTCTTTCAATGACCGGCAGCATCCGGAAAGATTTTTCTAATTGGTTTTTCGTTGCTTCTGATTCGGCATCCGTGAAAAATAAATATATCGCATATCCACTCGTAACGCTAAATGATAAAAGTTTGTTACGAGAGCCAATACTTCGGAATACGTAATGAACGATTTTCCGCAGTCGCAAATAACGATACGTCCGTTTCCCCCGAAAAAATCACGAAGACTCGAGTTTACGTTATTTAGCGATGGAAAACACGAAATATGATAGTCGAGTGTTGTATAGATATTTTTCTTATTAATTCAGAAACATTAAAAAGCAATAAAAAAACTCGAAGGGGGTACGATAAACACGTTTTTAATTTTTATTTCGCTAAATCGAAAGGATGTTCTTTATTTTTTCGATCGGAGAATACGTGTTTGTTATTGTTGTATAGTCTCCGATGGATAGGAATGCTGAAACATTAAGCGTTGTCGAGATAAGAAAATGAGTTTGTGCGATAATCATCGGTGACGTTTACGTTCAAAGCATTTCGATATTATTACGCGTTCGCGTTCGTCTCGTTCGCCTATGCGCTCTCCCATCCCTTTCTCCGACAGTCGTGTCGACTCTCGGCGTTCGACTAGTCGTTGAAATACATCCGGTGGTGTCTGCAGTCAGAGGCGACAGAAACCGAACGGTTGCTTCGAGAGATATCGCGTTACTCGTCGTCGTATTGCATACATACTGCGCCTGTGGGGACCGTACCGCGCGTTCCTCTACATAGACCATCACTGTGTCGTCATACCAACGCAAACTCTCTTCTTCTTTCCTCTCTCTACGACGAAAAACTACAATTTTTCTGGGATATATCAACGAAGCAAGTAAATGAAATTTTTTTACCCAAACGACATCGACGCGGAAACAATGACAGTGTACACTTTGTCGACGTGATTCATTCTGACCGAATGTCGATGTTTTTTTTTATTTCGGAAAAAGTTAAATACGTACGCTAAATGTTTATTTATTTTCTAGTTAGCAGATTTTTGTAAAAATAGAAATAATAATAATAATTAAATTTTTTTTTTAAATGAATAATTTGTATTCCAAGGAATTGTCGCGCATTTATTTATTTATTTATTTTTTAAGGAGATTTTTTCCGAAGCATTTCAATAATTGGCATACGATATTTTAATTTTTTTTTTTTTTTTAAATGTAATTCTGGGAGAATTTTACGAATTTTTGAAAATCAATAAATGATCGAATCTTTATATGGAAAATGAGCCAAAAGACTGTGTTGTAGCCAAACGTATAAAATTCGAATAATTAGACACGACAGTGGTGAATAGCATTTTTTTTTCAAAATTTCACTTAATCATTGTAACGATAAATATTTGGGGATTGGAAAAAAAAGGAGACTTGTAACTTTGAGTTCGAGTTATCGGAGCCAAATAAATCTCTGTAACGCGAGAGCCATCGATGAATTTTGTTGCATCGGTGCATTGAGCCAAAGCGAGAGATCGGATGAGCTGTCGCGATGTGCCGACGAGCCGCGGCCCTTCGTTGATCGAGATTCGAGAGATTCGAGCCGAGGCTCGTGACACCACAGCGAACTAACGATATAGTGCTCGTCGGGATGTTCTCGTTCGATGCCTGACCAGCCGAGTAACGCGATACTCTCTCGCTTCGCGCCTTGTGTGCTTTGTACTTTTAAAGGGACTGTGAAATGTAGTACTCTCCCCCCGTAAATCTTGATTGATAAATAGAAAGAACTTATCGAAAAAAAAATAAATAAAAAAATTATATAGATCGAAGTAATTTTTTTTTGAACCCCAAATAAATGTAGAAAAAACCTTTTCAGTAAAAAAGAAAGAAGTTCCATTATGTCCTATAATTTTCGAGAAAAAAAAAATTTGAGAGCTTTACTGGGATAAATAAATATTAAGTAAATCGTGCAATTTCATCGTAATTTTACTCGACAATCGACGAAAGTCTTTCGCCTCTACTTAACGACAACGAAAAAAAAAAAAAAAATTGTTCAGAAAGTATGATGCAACGAGGCAAAGATCTTTCTCAATTTTTTTTTTTTCTTTTTTCATATAATTCTATAACGTCTCAGCACCTCCTCGAGTTTCTTTCGCACGCGGAACCCTCTCAACTCGATTTAGACGTGTTCCACGTTGCACCGTCGGAGTTGTTCGTCGTATAGTCGTAGTCACGACGTCGTCGACGAGTAACGCGATATCCCGAGATTCAGGGAGCCCCGACCACTGGGGTTCTGTATGTCTCTACGACAGGTTGCGAGTCTCGGGTGAGCGGCGAGAGGAGCGCGCGTCTCATCGCTACGGGAGCGCAAAACTCAACGCACCGAGGGGGGCCCCACCCCGTTCACGCGAAAGAAACTCATCTGGCTGCGATCACGTCGCGCTTTCTTGACGTCTAAAACTCGAGGCCGGCTCTCCAGTGTGCACTACTTTTATTTCAACTCTCGCACTTCCTCGAGTATAACGTTGCACTACTTTATACCGCTCATACGATTCGCTTCATTTCCTTTAAATGCGCTTTAAAAAAAAAAAATACGAAAAATAAATAGTGAAACGCACAGTATCTGCTGATTCATTATGCTAATTAATTTAAAAGAAATCATGAAAAACGTAGACGTTTTCTTTAGTCGACCAATTTAGAATCGTCACTTCTTCGATTCATTAAAATTCATAAATTTCTCCAATAACTAAATCGATGTATTTTTAAGAATTGCAAATAATAAAATGATTAAAATTATCGAACTTTGTTTAATTTTTAATAAAAAAAAAAAACGATATTTATTTGTAAATTATTTGTAAAATTATTCGTAAAAAAAAAAGAAAATATTCACAGTAGCGAGTATAGAAATAACGATGAAGAGAGAAAACGTTTGGAGTCTGCGAACTCGTATCGTAGATCGCATTGTTGGCGATCTCCCGTGACTACCTCGCTGCGCGCGCCCCTCCCCCCTCCCCTCTCTGCTTACGTTCTCTCGTCCAGCCTTAGCGCGAGTTCGCATCGTTCGAAACCGGCTGTTTGCGTCGACAACGCTCGACAATGTTCGGCTCGGTGGCTCGTTTTTCTCCGGGCATTGAGTCACCGCGCGCGCGGGTTCTCGCTTCCACCACTCGGAAACGTCTGGGGCTCCTCATCGCGCCGCGTAGTGTGCGTCATTGCCATCAACATCGCCCCGAGAGTCGACGCTCTCCAGCTAGTCGAATCAGTGTTCTCGCGAACTCCGAACGAGTAGAAACTTCCCGTGTGTCGGTGCATTAATTCATCGGAAAAGCACGTGTCCGCGAAGACTGGCAGTGATCGAGTTTACCGTCGAGTCGCGTAGCCCCCCCCAGTGCTCTATCATTCGCGTGTACGTCATTCTTCGAGCTTCGATTTTTTTTCTTTTTTCTTTCTTTATCTCGCGATAAAAATTCATCGAGTGACAAATTATACGTCACAGGAACGAAAAAAAAGGAATAAAATAGTCAACGGAGGTCGCGCATTGGAATGTAATACAGAGTGAACGTGAACTGCACTGAACTTTCTGGAAAAAAATAGAAATCGTTAAAATATACATTTTTTATCGTAAAAAAAAAACAAAAAAATTACTTTTCGATCTTTTTATTCGAATTATTCGACGTTATATCGTTAAAAAAAGATATAATAATTGTGTTTTTTTTATTGTGTTATATTACGAAAGATCGAGAGAAAAAAATAATAATAAACAAAACCGTTGAGATTTATTATAAAACTTCGCGTTTGGCGAAATGGATGATACCGGATGCATTAATTCGTTGCGAAAACAAAGAGGCGCTTGGATGTGTTATTAATACCGGGAAATTTTGATTACATATGCTGTCTCGTCGTTATTGTGTTTTAAATCCGGTGGTATTCGAGTGGATGGGCTTCGCAGTGATCGTAGTGTTGGTGCAGTGAGGTGCGCGACGCAACGTTGCCGTGTGATTGAGTTCGCGGAATAATATATCGGTGTCGACGAGTGACGAATTCACCGAGGATAAAAATATACATATATATATATATAAAAGAAAAAGGAAAATTCGTTTCGTGATAGGATTATGTATGCGGTGGATTACTTGTATGATGCTGATTAGCGAGAACGCGAGTGGCGACGAGTGAATTTCATGTTATCAAACGCGAGTTCTGTTTCATTCATAAAAAAGAATCATATCGAGAATTCATTATCTCAGTGACACGAAGTTTCACAGGTAAATGTCTTCGACTTTTTTTTCGATCACTATTATTATTATTACGAGAAAAACGTTCGTGCGATTAAAAATTCGTAATTCCTTGATGCGCAATTTAAAAAAAAATACTTATAGGTTATGATAGTTGAGGATGCGTATTGAAAAATTTCCGAGAGTCAAATCGAAGATGTGAAATTAATAAATTCGAAGACGGGACATCGAGACATCCGGAAAAAAGAAAAACAAAAAAAAAACGATAGAATTTTTATTTCCGATTGACCGAGAAAACGGAATGTTTACAAAGTGTCATAAAAATTTCAAATTTTCAGAGTTTCGTCGTGGATTTTCGAGAATCGGTTTTCTCAGAAACTATTTACACGAGTCCCGATAAGTTATTTAAATTGACGGAGAAAGTAATTAAAAGATGGAAAAACTACGATTCAGCGTATTCAGGTTATGTCAAACACTCCGATTATTCGGTGAAAAAAAAAAAAAATCCGTTACCGTCTCTCATGCGAAAACGAATTGAATTTCGTCTTCTCGGTGCATACAGACCCCTATCGCGACATTTTTTTTTGTTTTTTTAGGTTAAGTCACTCTTTTAAAGTTTTCTCAAGTTTTCTCAGAAAGATTCGAAACTTAAATATTAACAGTGTCCCAAAAGACGAACGCGCAAAAAAAACCATCGGAAAGTGAATTACTTTACGACGCGCCATTTCGATAAACCGTTGCGAGATATCGCGCACTCTCGCGTTTGCGACTGTCCCACGGAAGAGGGTATCGAATAATTCCGCTTAGAGGCATAGAGAACTCGATCGGAAAGTAATTAATCACAATTAGTTGGTGCTACCGCGCGACATGAGCTTATTGTGCGCGCGAGAGATACCTTTTAACATTTAATTTGCATATACGAGTTCTCGAGTGGCTGCGCGCGCACACGTTCGGGTTCTGCCCCTCGTTCTCGTTGCTCTCGAACGGTGCAGAGGGAGAACGAGAGAGAAACCCGGGGAATGAACCGTTATTGCGGAACCGATATACTATACCGTCGTGCAATGTACCTACGATAATACCTTTAGGCATCGCGCGGAATATAGACTCTCGCGTACGGGGTTAGGTGTAGTGGGAGATCTTGTATGCAGAAGGTATACCCGCGGTGAGGCATTGCGCGACTATATAGATCATCGGAGAATGTAGATCGCGGACTGTGTATGTTCAACATGAAGCGAACGTTTGCCAATGATATACATATACATATATATGTGTATATAGGTACGTAACTCTACGAGAAACTCTGTGAGGCTTTCAAGAATGAAACGATCGCTGTAAAGTCTCTTGTTATCTATTCTTTAAGTTTCTCTCAATCGTTTACGAGCGCTATTTGCAAACACAATACGACTCCGGACCCTTCTCCGCGCGCATTAACTACAAATATGCAAACTGTTAATGCTGCGTTTGGAATTTATATAGACGACGACTGATTGACGAAGTTTCGAGATTTATCAACAATTTATTCGTTATTTTCGACAAATTTCTTTCGATTGCTATAAAAAACGTTACGGATGAAGAATTATTTTAATATGGGAAAAAATTGCTTTGTGCACTGTTTCGAGATGTTTTTTCGCCAAAACATTTTTTTTAAGGTGAATATGGAGTTGAAAGATTTTTTTTTTCTTTCAAAAATTTTAGGAGGAAATAAAAACAAATTTATGAAAAAAAAAAAAAAAAAAAACGAACAATTCAACATTTTAAGACAAATACAGTACATTTAAAAAAATAATTTTCTACAGTTTTTGAGAAAAAAAAAAACTCAAAATTTCACTCCGATTTCGAATAGTCGGATATATCCCCTTAATAAGCTTATTGATCCGCTGTCCTGAGACGATTAACTTGTTGCATCACTGCAAAAAGTGTTCAAGTGATCTCAAGTCACGAGAATATTTAGCCGATGATTCCATCATCTCCAGTCCCGTGTACGTAGCGTATGAGATGGTATTCGTCGTAAAAAAAAATGACCAAATTTACGAGATTGCGGCGTTAGTCTGTAGTTTATAACCTGTCCATTCCCTCATCGTTCGGAAGAGTCATAGATTCTTAACTCCGGTATCGCGATTAACCATTGGATTATTACCGTATATACAATAGGTTAACTTTTGCTCTCCGTCGAGGACTCTCGAAGCTCGAACGGTGTGTGAGACCCCGAGACAGGGCGCGCGGATCGGCGCGCCGAAGAGGCAAAACTCTCCTCTGACCAACATCGTAACTGTCGCTCTCGAAGATCGCGGTCGTAGCTCGTCGAAACCGTGCGATTACGTGGGTAGTTAAGGGGCGTATATCTCCATTAGTGTCTGAGCTTTAACGTTCGTACTTACCGCCTGGTACCCGCGCGTTTCCGAGTCTCTGATTTTCACCTCTTCCCATTGCAATTTTTTTCGTTTTTTTTTAATAAAACTTCGAACAATCGAATTTTTTTGCTTCGAAAAAAAAAAAGATAATATATGTATGTAAAAAAAAAGCATTAACAAATAAAAAAAATTTCGATCCTTCGGAGTTCGAAAAAAAAAAAAAAAAAAAAAAAACAACAACAACAAATTACGTATATACGTGAATATTCGTTCATTGCGCACTTGGGTCTCGCGAGAGCCCGAGAATCCATCGAGCGTTTTGAATTTCGTCGAGTAGGCGCATAATGGCGATACGATAAATCGTTGGGCTCGTGAAACACCGGGAGGCCCTAACGCCGGTAGTAATATGAGAGAGAGAACTTGCGCCCGAGCGACCAACGTAATTAATCCTCGGATTAGTGCGGTATTGTGAAACGGGCGTACTTCCACGCGTCGATTATCCCTGTCGCGATTTGTCATGTACCGCCGCCTCGAAAACTCGCGTAACGACTCGTGGGGTGGGGATTCGGAACGATATTCATCGATTATCGCAATAATGTCTATGGCTGTGATAACGATAAGTGATAAGCGATGCGCACTTCGAAAAAAAACCTCTCGTACGCTCGAACACGAAAAAGCTGCAAAAACCCTTTCTCACATTACGCGATACTCGTTTCTAATCTGAAAAAAATTGCGAAAAAAAAGATTATCCATTTTTTATCGATTTTTTTTTTCATTTTTTCTATTCGAGAAATACATTTCGTAAAATCTTTGATATTTATGACCGAAGATTTTTTTTAACGATCACAACGTTACAAATAAATAAGTAAATGAAAATGACTTGGAATTGCGTAACTCTCATCACTCTCTCGGGGACAAGAATCCACTCTCACAATGGCGTCGCCTTGTAGATATCTCTTGTGTAGATTAGTTTCGAATCACTGAAGACATTGCACTCTGACACCGTTATCATTAAAGTCTTCTCGTAAAGTCTTCGGTAATTCCCTCGCTAACGTACTCTACAAACCATTTTCTCACGATCCGCCGTTAATAAAAAAAAAAAAAAAAAAAAAGCGCAACGACCTTAAAGATTTTTTTTTTCAAGTTGTCCGAGTTCTCGATCATTTCTTTCGGATTTTACAGTGGAAACTCGCTGGTTCCCTGGGAGTAACGGAAAATGGTTATTCCCGAGGAACTGGAGGGGGTAATTTGTTCGTCGAAGTAGAGCATCTCGCGCGCTAAGGTGGCTTCTCAACCGGGTATCAAACGAAGAACTCTTTTTCCGCACGGTCGGGAAACCGAGAGAGATTCCCTGAAAATCTTCTTCTCTTCCGTCCCGTTTGCCCCGTTCCTCTTTGCGCGCTTACGCCCCCGAGCTTTCCGTCTTTCTTCCATCTTCGTTGGTTACGAGAGAAGGAGAGGGGAGGGGAGCCAAGTCAGGGATAGTCGTACGAGAATCATTCTGGACGAAAAGTACCGGGAGAAATCTTTTTTATCCTTCTTCCGTGCGTTCGATGTTATATGCTTCTCTTGGCTTCGATAGTTCTCCGCCCTAAGCTTCTTATCCGAAGCACCGTGATTACCTCCCTTTCTCCCGTCCCTCTCGGTCTCGCGATCCCGTTTTATCGTCGTCCCCTTTTTCCTCCCCCTTCTCGTCGACCTTCTTTATTCCTATCTCTATTTCTATCTTATTCTCTGTACATCTCCTCGTTCCTCAACTCCGTCCGCTGGGTTAACGATATTCTTGTCTTCCCGATGCCATAGAACTAGTTAATTTCGGACCCCTAGCGCCCTCTCTCTCCCTTCCGGCGACTTTTTCTTCTGACTTACTGCAGGTGGCGGGTTTCTAATCCCTTCCGTCTTTTTTTTTCCGCACCCCACCCACCCGCTTTTTACGAGTCCATCTCTTTACGAATGTCGCTCTTATTTATTTATTTTTTTCGGGATGGTGACATTTTTTAAAAATTGCGCGTTTTTGTCACGTGCTACGAATTTTGAAAAAAAAAAAAAAAAAAAAAAAAAAAAAGTCGGTAAAGTATTTTATATTTTGTATAATTTTTTTTTCATCCGAAATTGGATAATCGATCGTGAAAACGAATTTTTTGAATGTTCGACGCTCGAACGCGCGTTTTCTTGTTAACTTTCATCGTCATTCGCGCCTGACGAAGCTATTTTATGTCTTCGAATTTCGAAATAAGGTCGAGAGCCGCTCGTAAAGGAATCATATAGATCGCTTGTGGTCCCCCGCGCCTCCCCGTTGCCGCAAAACTATAGCGGACTTTGTGGTTCCGCACTCTCCGGTAGAACGTCAATTATCCCCGCTAGCTAATCGAGTCCCACAGCAGGACCGACTGAGTACACCACCCCCCCCCCCCGTTCCCTCCTTCTCTTATTCGGACTTCATAGAATTTTATCGTTCGAGTGTATCGGGGCCGCGGGCATCGACGTACGTACGCCGATGTACCGACGCCTAATATACCGCAGCGATGTATTGAGACGAAAAAAAAGCGCTTTCATGAAAGTGCCGTCGTGTGCCTCATTCGCGTATATATAAAAGACTTGTGGACGTTGACGACGAAACAGAACCATATTTGGAAAAACTTATGCGATCGTTCGACGTTCCAGGCGATTCGAGATTAATGTACAATATCGCCGTCGAATAATCGAGACATTCCCTGCCACATGACCATATCAAAGATGGGGCAAAATGGGACAGTCGAGGAACTCGAACTTTGGGGCAAAACGGACCAATCCTAAAATTCATAAAATTTAAATCAAATTAAATTTTCAAGTTTCACGTCCATTGTTTATGCTGCAGTTTGCCTAAAAAAAGATCGGGACCGACGTTTAATGAATATCTATGAAATATTTATTGTTTCTGCTAAAATGGAACGATACGATAAATAGAAATGCAGATAAATAAAACTGTAATTCGATAATTGTTTAAAAAAATTCTTACATTATTTTTAAAATGGAGACATTTATATTTTCGCCATAAATAATTTGCATATCGTTTATAGGTACCTAGTAAATTATTCGAAATTCGAATCTTTCATTACTTAAATTCGATTTAATTCCATTTGACCCATTTTTTTTTTTTCGTCTTAAAATTTCAAGGGACCTGAAAAATATATTTGTTGGTTGAATAGTAGTGGAAAAGTGGCATATATATCGGCGAAACTCTCTGAATTACTAAAGCGGACCATTTTGCCCGACTCTTCCCTTTACATACTCTATACACAACTTTATCCGCCGGGGATGTGACAAATCATAATCCCAATCGCTATATACACGTGGGAAAAGAAAATGGCACGATGGACAATCGATCGGTTGCTCCATCGTATGTTTAAATAATTATAAACTCGTAAGAAAATTCATTAATGTTTCATTTACGTTCTCAAACAATTATCCATTGTAATTACACGAAAACTTCATCGAGGTCGTTTCTATGTATTATTATAATGATTATAATAATAATTATAATACACAAGAAATTCCTTTCTTCGTGTCTACATCTGCTAACACATTATTACGATTCGACGTGAATGTTAATACGCCTCGCGGGTTCGTCGACACTACCATTTGGTCCTCTCTTTATTTATCTTTATTTCTCTTTCTCAAACCTTCGAAGATTCACTCTCTCGTGCATTTGTTATGTACACACAGACACACTGACAGTTTCGAGAGAAAGAGGACTTATACTATAGATATCACATAAATACATAATACATAGATACTTCGTGCCTTACACTCGCGGCTTTCGTCGCTGCAACAGCATCGGTTGCGGAGTATGAAAAGAGAGAGTTGATATAATCTCAGAGTCGACTCTCGCGCGGTCGCGCGCGTCTCTACTGCCACACAATGCAACTCCCGAAGCTATAGTCTCTCTCTCTCTCTCTCTTTTTCATTCGACTCGCACTCTCATCCGTCCGCGCGCGTTGTAGGTACTCCGATACCTGTGCGGTGCGCACCCGAGCGCTCGAGTACATCGCCGCGCATAAGAGGCATTCCAGGTGTGAGAGGAAAAGCGACGACGATGCAGGCGATGCGAAATCCCTCGCTATACGAGAGGACAAACCTACCCGGCGATTATGGGGAATGTGAATTCTTGCGGTTGAGAACGATTCGTTATTATAATAATAATGACGATCGTGTGAATTCGCGATCTTTCGACAATTTTAAATACTTTTTTATCAATTGCTCGAGTTTTTTTTTATTCTTTATTCGTTTTATACGAATAATCAACAATTTTAGAAAATCTCGACTATCCGAATGAAATTTTTTTTTTTTTTTTTACCGAGAAACTTCATCTCGGGATTCGCGCGTTATACAGAATTTTTATACCGTGCATTTGCTCGAGGCGTTAATTATAATTTAAATTGTTCTTGCGAATAAAGCGAAATTTTTCGCGGTTACAAAGTATAATTTTACAGCGACGAAAATGGATTCTGTTATCGCGTCTATATGTATATTGTATACTTTATAGCCAAAGGTTCGTAATTATAAAAGCTACGTTTTTTTTGTTTGCTAATAAATCGCGCGTAATTTAATCTATTTCTCCAACAAAATTAACGATAAAAAAAAACATCGGAAAAGAAGAGATAACTATTGATTGCGCGATTTTTTTCGATGTTGACGTCTTTGAAACGTTTAATAATAATGTGTTTTTCTATTCTGTTACAGGTAAGGATACGAGGAATAGTAATGTTTTATGTTTCCGTTGATAGCTCCGTTCGTATCACATGAAAAAAAAAAAAAAAAAATCAGGTCAGTGTCTTGTTTTGTCGTAAAAATTGTGTAAATAAATGCCATAAAAGAAGCAAATAGATAAGAATTATGTATCGCGGTACTTTTCTTTTCGATTCGTTATCCTCATTTATTACTGCGTATATAAAAAAAAAAGATAATTTAATTTACAATCAAATTAATTAATAAATAATAATGATAATATTCCATTTTTCAAATTTTCTTTTGTTTCCGTAAAAATTGAACAAATTTTGGATCCATCGGCATAAAAAAATTGCGAACCGGAAAAATCGAAAAAAATAAAATAAAAATGTATTTTTCTCAAAAAATAATTCGAAGAATCACCGTCGACGGTAAACGCTATAATAAAAAAAAAAGTATCTTCGAACTTTTTTTATTTATAAATAAACAAAGTATTAGAAAAACGCATTAAAAACATTAATGAACTCACCAATCCAATAATAACTCGACGTTACAATCGCATTAAAAATGATCACCCAAAAAAAAAATGTTCCAAAAGATCGATAAAAAATCGCTGAATTTTTTCGATTTTTTTGTGTTTTTTTCATTTCACTTTTCGATCCTACAGACAGAATAAATTGACACCAAAAAGCCCTTCGAGTCACGTGTTCCGCGAAGCCTGAAAGTTTTCAACATTTTCAACGCGTCAAACTCGTTTGCTCTCTGCCTTCTGTTGCGTACTTAAGCCCTTTTCACTGCTCTTCGCTCGATATGACATAGACTCGCTTTATACGTTAGTCTTGTCTCCTCATTGTCCTTTGATCGTTATCGTTTCTCGGGCTTCCTGAGCTCCGGCGACAATGGGTTCGTCTCAGGATCTCTCGTACCGGTAGTTCTCCTCTTCCTACCAACCAGACGCACACATCGCGCGTCTTCGTTCTCTCCAACATGCATAATTCTAACTGTATTACGTAAGCCGCGAGACTCTACCGTCGGGAGAGACGTGACGCGAAAATCGCGAGATATACGTTTGCCCTTCGAAGCGGTGGGGTCCTCTCGTTTGCCTTCGCTAATACATAAACACCCATTGCACTAACATAGAGCCACATACACTGAGAAATGGACCCCTCCGCCCCCGATGACTATGGTAGCGAAGCGACCATATAGCGAGGAAACTTCGGCAAAGCCAATCTCGCAAATTAGTAACGAGTTTCCGGAGGCGGGCGTTGCACACGGCCTCTCGTGAGAGATAGGAATGGGGTGGATAGGGGAGGGCATGAGACCGAAGAGGGTTTTCAAGAGGTTGCCGTTCCCAACCTTCGCGCTACTATAGGACTGTGTCGCCAGACACTGAACATATCCATAGCGAATGTTTGCCAGTTTCTCCCGGGACCGACGTACCTTCCACTTCCGTCACTTCCGGTTTCTCTCACCGTCCTGTCCTTTACATCGCGTCCTTTCTTTACCTTCGTATATACATACATAGCGTCTTTCAACGTCTTCGGAGTCGTCTCGTACTCGCGGTTGTCGTCGTCTCGTTTCCGATTATGCACTGTGCAATTTTACGCTGCGCCGCGTATACCGAGACGCCTGAGACTGCAGGCTGCTTTTCCATTTATACTTTTAACCCCTCCGCAGCTATTCCCCCCGCAGGGCTTGAAAGTATTCGCGCGAAAATATAAGTGGGTTCAACTTTTCACGGGACGATGACGAGGGACAGCGAGCAATTCTGGAGTCGAGTCCAGTATTGTTGGTCTTAAGGTGATGTGAAACGTTTCTCGAAGTTTTTTAATGATTATGCATTTTTGTGAAAAACATCGAGATAATGAGAAAAATACTTCGTATTTATCGTAAAAATTTTAAGATTTTTGATAAAAATGGATTACAGTTTTTGTTACCAACTGAGCACTTTTGCATCATCTCAAGGATAGTATTATAGTTATAAAACAAAGAAACTGTCGTTTTCTATTCTCTATTTTCATCATCCAACTACATCGCGCGACAAAACGAAATTTGTTGCATTGCTTTCTCGTTCCTGCGTTTTGTTTGCCCCCATTTTTCCGTGAAAGGTTCTCGAGATTTTTTCTTTGCTTTTTAAGCAGCAAATTGAGTTCATTCGCAAGGGATAGTTTGCCGTAACGCGATTTAAGCTGCTCGGGCGAACGATATAGCGATCAGCCAAAGGGTGGGCGCGAGAGAGGAAGCGAACCCAACCGGTTGGCACACTTCATCATCGCGTTATTAGAAAACGTGCCGTGAATTAGTTTCGACGATTCTCGTAAACGTGTGCAAGTACAACCCTCCCGCGTGTACATACCATGTACTCCACGTACCTATATAGGGGCAAAAGCACTACGTATGGGTTTAGTGGGGTCTCTGGATTTTCCTCGGCAAAGGAAATCCTTAGGTACGGTATACAGTGCACCCTGATATACGGTACGGATATTTTTTTCCGTAACGCCGAGAATTAATAATAATAATAATTACTCGCGTTTAAGTAATATTAAAAAATTAAAAGACACGTTCTTCGTTCTCCGATCTTTCGAGAAAAAAAAAAAAAAATGAGTAATTTCAGCGGTATTAATTGTTCGACACGCTGAGCCGCGATAGCCTTCGGATATCGCGAAACCACCGATACTGCAACTGCAACTCGCTGTTCTCTTGTTTCCGCGGGTAAAAGGGCCAAACGCGATCCCAGAGAGTTCGTAGCACTCGAAGAAACATCAAGGGATGAACGAAAGTAATGAGTCGGATGAACGCGCGAAATCGTCGAACGAAACGAACTTCTTCATTCGCAGTCTCTCGAGCCTTCGACAATTCCCTATCTCGCTGTTGAGTAATTCCCTCGTTTTTTTTGTTTTTTTTTTTAAGATTTTTTATCTCATTTTCCATCACTCTCGCCGGGTTTCGTTCGTTCGCTTCGGGGAGTCACTGCAACTCGGAATCGTCTACTGCACCGAACGATATATACCGGTGTGTTACCCTTCGGCAAGGAGAAAGGAGTCGGTGAGGCGAATAGTACGTACCTATACCACCGTCGCGCCGACAGTTATTACGACCGGAAGTGAGGCCCCGAGCCGAGCAAAACTCTTCTTCGTTTTATTTGTTTTATTTTTTTTTCTTTTTTTTTCGTCAAGGAACCCCGCCGGTTACTCGCGTAGTCCACAACGAACAGACTCCGGACAGACGCTGCTGCGCTGCGCACTCTCTTCTCGACGTTTTCTATGTTACGTGCTTTTCCACATCTCCTCCTCTCGTTTTCACGCTCGCGTTCGGCTCAACTCGTTTCGTTCCTTTTTCTTCCCGCCTTTAGCGTCTAATAAAGCCGGACGGTCAACCCACACGGTCACGTGGTTCGAAAAGTGTAGCGGGTTCACGCACACGTAGACGCGGTGGACAAGATATCGTACTGTAACCGTACGGTATAGCGTAGCCAACAATTCGCAAACGAAACTCGCACCGGTCTCGACGTGACCGAAGGCAACGCGACGCTGGCGACTGTGAAGGCGATAAATTAATTACTCCGCTCTCGATGATTCATGGGAGTCGCAGCCAAGATTTTGAGATGTCATCGTTATTTTTTTTGTACGACTAATAAGAGGAGTTTCATGCTTTATTTTCATATTTTAATCGATAACGAATTCATTTTTATTATCGATGATTTTTAGTCTTCGGAATTATACATTTTTCAAATTTTTATTTTTCCGATGTAAATTTTTTTTTTATCACGGAAAATCGCGGATGAGTTTATATTTGTAATGTGTTTCTAGATAGAAATAATGCTAAAAATAAATATTGGAGTCGAAATAGAGAGCTTAAGTACCGGAGACCGGGGCTATTTGCAACAAGAAGATTTTCCACGCAGCGATTGCGGTACTCTGCGAAATTAGAGTAAATATTGTGACAAGTTATTCGTTAGAGTGCCGACACTTCGCGAAATCTTTAATTTTCTTTTATAGCGTGTGTTTCGTTTAGCCCCGGTCTCCTCTATCGTGCAATTCGCTAATAAGCCGCTGTCAGTTAAACACAACGGGACGAAGTAAAAAAAAAAAGAAAAACTTAAACTGGCCGATCGCCAATCGGATAGAAATAACATCCGCCGAACTGATTAATAACGATAATGAATATATCTTTTAAAGTCCGCGCGGCCCCAGCATTTGAAATCGCCAATTTACTATTCGGAGCGACCGCGCCATGGCGATGGAGGCGGATTTCACTTTTCTTTCCTGTAGACACGGAGAAAGAAACGGAAGAGATGTTTATTTCACCAATCGACAATCCTTAATGACTCGACTGATATTTTTCAATTTTTTTTTTATATCAATCAGCTTCCAGGCGTTTCTTTTCACCGTTAGACGAATCTCTTGTTTGCACTTTCACGATGCGATGATGAATCTCTGGTTGCGCGAGTCTTTCGCCACGAGTAACGATAGGGAAGAGGCAATAAGAAAGAATAGTAATCAAGTATCGTAAATCGATCGAACAACGTGCGTTCGCTAGACGTCGATACCTTTCACCGTTCCCCGTCGATACGACTCGCGGCAGAAGACGCAAATTAGTGAGTTGTGATTTGTAGCAAAAAAGAAAATAACTAAAAGAAATCAACGAACGCCAAGTGATTTCCTTATTTCTTGCGTGTTCCGGACACGAATAACGATATTCCCACGGAGCTGTGAGGCATTATATTAACGAAAATTAGCGATTTTTCGCTACTTTAATCATTCAGTTGTAGCGGAACACAAAATTGCAGGATGCAATCAACGTGTCTATTGAGGCGCGATAACGATTTCGTAATTGTAATTGAAGTTTTTCTGGAAACTTTGACTCAATTATGTACTCAAATTTCATAGAGTGCAACTTAACGACTCTTAACTCTTAAATTCGACATTAAAATCGAATTTTGGAGTTAATTACGATCTTCAGTTTGAATTTCCGGGAGACCGGGGCGAGTTGACACGCATGTTAAAAAGCCTAAATCTCCGCGGAAAATGCCAGTCAACCGAATCCGAGTGAATACCATCGTCATTTCTTCGAGAACAATAATTCACTGTGATCATTTTCCGATTTTCGTTTCAATTAGTCTCCCTCTGCGCTTACAAATCCCTACAATCGAATGCCTCGCGATCACTGATAAAAAAAAAACTTGGTGGAGTCGCCGCTTCGTTGTTTTTTCATTCTTTCCAACATGTGTTACAATTCACCCCAATCTCCCACGTTGATTATAAATTTCCCACTTAAAGTCAAATCTTTCGGGATCCGTGATAAGTAGAGCTGCGAGAAGCATCGGAATGAATTAGCGAACGGCTCGAAAAGTAGGATACTGCGATGAAGTTTGGTGCTGTTTTCTACGTTGCCATCTGTCGTTATCGTATCCCGACAGACGCAACTGAGAAGGCCGCGGAGTGTGAGAGAGCCGCGCGGGTTTCGCTCGATCTTAATCGACGACGAAGGGAGAAAAGATCGCGTGTCGTGGCTTCCCGTCACGCAACCGTAGAGACTCGCAACATCAGAGGCACCGGAGTACAGAGTGCAGTCACTGCCCGCTGTTACGTACATATACAATATACATCGGATGCTATACAGTGTATAGTTGAGGTGTATATGTATATATACGCTATCTATCTATGCAACGTTGTTGGAATCACGTCGGCTTAAGGGCAGTGGGCCACGGCGTCGTTCTTGTAGGTACTACGTGTACGTATTCAGCATGCTGCTTGCTTACTCGCGACGCGAAACAGCCAGTGTTTCCCTCGAAACAATGCCCTCTCGCTCTCGGTATAGCGTAATACGCTATAGCACTACGTTAAGTACAATAACATAGTTTCAACAGTTCCAACTGTTAAGCATACCGGTCGCGTTGTATTACAACGGTATGACGCATTGCAGTTTTCTCCCGTTAACACGATCGAGGCGTTTCTAAAAATGTTCTTATTGAACAATAATAGCCAATATCCGGTTAACCTGAATGTTCTTTGATCCAGAAAAAAATGGATATCCGGAAATATCTTCAAGGTAAACCTTCATTTTCTTATTATTATTGCTATCAAGTCGATTCTTAAAGATTTTTTTAGGTTATTTCGATCATATTAGGCTGTTTAATGAAGGAGACCGGGGCGAGTCGAAACATACGAAACAAATGAACTTCCATCTAGCGAATACGGCACTCCGTTTGTTCCGTAATGAAATCAATCACCGAAACGTGTATTCCCGCGATTTTTATTATTATTATTTTATTATTATTACTATTATTATTTTTTTCGTATAATAAGGCTACAGATGAGAACACACCTACACAACGTGGCATTGATTTGTGTGAAAGTAACTCGTGTACGCGACACGATTTCGTTGTTCGGTCATAGTTCGGTTACCTTATACTCACGTACAGCGCCGCGCGTGTCCACTGTCCGTTGCACCCGTGTGCATTCGCGCTGTAACGCAACTACTGGCTGTCGGGGCCGTCCGGGTGCAACGAGATGCACCGCGCCAAGAGTACGCCGCCCACAGACGATAGAGTTACACGAGGGCGAGTTCTCCGGCCGAATAGAGCGCACGAGAGAGCTCTCCGGGCTCCACATCGTGTGCTTCGCCTGTGCACTTCTGCTTCGCTCCGAAAACCGTGACGTTCGAATTACATCCGCGCGGCCAATATACTCAACGTCTCGATGTAACACACTCTCGTGCCGAAGCCCTTCCGGGACACGTTGTTCGATCGTCCAATGCCCTCTCCTACTTGCCTCTCGTGCTTCTCTGTTTCTCTCTGCAACTCCATACTACTACTACGAGACTCGCGCCGGTCCTTCGTTTCTCTAATAATCATGCCGCACGTTTCATTAGACGCGCAGCTATTCCGACCTCGTAGTAATCGAGATACACGGAATGTATGCACACCTAGAAAGCTATTTCGCAACGAGTTACGTGTGTTTCAACTCGCCCCGGTCGCCATTCGCGTTTAATTTTTTTTAATTCCCATTAATCCATAATCGCTGTCCTTGCAAGTTTTTCTACCAAAAAAATACAAAAAAGAATAATTATAAAACGACTGAATTAATTCGTTGATATTTGTAACGATCGAAATTTTTTTCGAAAAAAAAAAAAAAACCATATACAACAAAAAGAATGTCCACTTAGCGCCCGTTGCCCCGTAAAAAATTGTGAAGCAATCGACAATTTCGATGAAGTATCGCGCGATTTCGCCTCCGTATCGGACGTGACTGTCGAATTATGTCGTATAAAAAAAAATGTTCCACTTCCTCTTCCGCTTTGTCGTTTATTCCTGACCCTGGATTATCCTCGCGCGACGCTCTGCATACATATACGGCTGTAGTATAATGTCGTACTGACCGTTTTCTCGTGCGTTTTCCTCCGCGTTCATCGGCAGTTTTCCTTGCGCACGAACTGGAGCAATATAAATGGTCGGACAGCCGCAGTCAGTCGACCTCTCCCTATTATAGTAGCCACAGTATATATATATATATGTATAGACAGTTACAGTAACAGCGCAGTCGCGCGCAAGCAAGCGGACGGCGCTATTAAATCTAAGTGGCTTAAGGCCTTAAAGCCTCCTGGGCAACGATAAAAATGGATGAAATTACGTCGCTCGACGGCGCGACGGTGACTACGAGTTTTTCGCGAAAGGGAGAGAAAGCTTTCCGTCTATATAACTGGGTTTCCGCCGGCAAATATTGAAGAAAAACGAAAAAATCGGAAATCAAAAAACCTTTTTGACGAGTCGAAGCCACAAAAATGGAGAAACGACCTATCCACGAAATTTCAGATCGGTGCAGTCCCCGCGCACCCCTTATTTTTTGGTACTTTTCTATCTGTATACACAGACGAAAAAAAAAAAAAAGCCGCCCTGATCCAAATATACACACGCGAGTTACGTAGGGTACGAAAATTTATCATCTAAACTTGTACTCTATCCAACCATAAATAATATAATCGAAATAATACACGACGACAGTTGTCATGGCTTTTCCCCAATGGTTTGGACAAGTCCCGGGGAAATAAATAACAGGGAGGGTGGGGGGTGAAGTATAGAGAAAGCATCGGGTCTATGCCCTCGACGTGTGCACCATGGGCTTTGGTAAGACTTCCCTTTGTCGCCTTCGCCTCTGTGGTCCTTTTGCACCCTACGCCCTCCCCCCCCCCCCCCCCCCCCCCCCCTAAACGTTGCGTTGCTTATAATTCCTTTTTTTCTACTATATATACGCGTACTGTATTATTACGAGAAATTCGTACGCGGAGGCCTCGATGTATGGTAAAAATTTTAACTAAACAAAAGAAATTCGACGCGAGCGGAAACAGATAGAAGCAAAAAAGATAATTAACTTATCGAATCGTATGAAAATTTTTGTTGAAAATACATTTTTTTAATGTGCAAAAAATCATAATAATAATAAAAAAATGAAATACCAAAAAGTTAAATATTCGGATTAATCGAAACGTGTGTTCGTAAGCCGCGAAATGTTGGCTGCTTCACTTAATTTTCTAAACGAGTAGCGTTGGGAAAATTGCGAGAGCTCTACGTCGTAGCAAAGGGAGAAGTTTTCTTGGTTCACTAGTTCGCCCTTACGGCTCTCCTATGATCCGTGTGGCTGTCGTCACTGTGGAAACGGAATGAATGGAAAAGGAACGGCGAGGCTAAGTAAACGAGGAAGTGAGAAAGAATATAGAGGGGGGTTGAGGCAGAGATACAAAGTGAGAGCGTTGGTTCTCCGCTGAGCCAACGAGGAAATGAGATAGAAAACAGAGTAAAGCAAGTGCAGAAGAAAGGGCGAACCAGTTTAATGACGAAGGGAGAAGGGGGCAGAAACGTGCGTAACACACCCTTACGCTATCCTCTCTCGGGGACTACCCTCGGACTTTACGTCCCTCGGGGGCTTTGGCTATGCGTGCGCGCGAACGTTATTATACACACGTGGAACTTAACAGGCACACCAAACCATATCCCGACAGTTATCTTCTCTTCTCGCTTTATCGCTTTTCTTCTACAGTTCGCCTCCCAAAGCCCCCGTTCGTTCGTGAGCTCACGGCTCCCCTGATCTACGGGTTGGCGCAGCGACGGTAGCTCGTTTAGACCGCTTCTCCCTTTAAAGGTATTAACGGGGAACGAGCGTATTTTGTTGGAGCCGAATAAGGGCTCCAAATGATTCCGTATACAATGCGACGCTTAATTTTCATGAAAATTTTGTAGGAATAAGTTTTTTTTCAATGGAATCTTCAGTGCGACAAGTTCATCGAGAAGTTTTTCTTGATTTTATGAATTTAATTATTAAGAAAATTACCGAGGAAAAGAAATTGGCTCTCGGATTTGCGCGGCTTTTGGTAGTTTTTCAACTATACGGATTTTGAACTAAGGCAGAAAACATGTTGAATTTTATAATTAAATTTGTCTGCCTTTCTATATTTACTTTTTATTTATCTTGATTTTTAAGTATGTTGTAGCAACGCGAAATAAAGATAAATAAAATGCGAATGGAAAAATATGGAAAATTTTGATTACGAAAAATGTTCATAAAAAAAAAATTATTGCAAAATTAATACAGTATTCAATAAATTTTTTTTCTGTATCGTAATCATAATATAAGCAACTTTCCAATAAAAAAATATTATAATGTGCGATAAATGAAAATGATACATTTGTTCATTTATCTTTTAACCGAAATTATCGGAAAAAAACGAGTCGATTCGGGGACATCTCGATATCCAAAGTTTTTTTACATGTACATTTTTGTTTTTACTTCGCAAATGACTTCGCCTGGCAATTTATTCGAAGAAAAAATAAATTCGGAATTCCGAAGACTCCGAGCTCATTTTCGTACGACCCGAACCACTCCCTCGTCTTTTCCTCGTCTCCCGCAGCTTTCTCCTCGACGCTCGTCTCTTTACTCGTTTCTCGCTCTTGTTCGCTCGATTCTATTATTTGGCTGTATTCTCGCTCACTCGGCAATATATCCGTCCCTCATTTCACTTCAACTCCGGAGCCCTTATTGTCCTTCTCGCACTCGGCGCCAACGCTCGATCGCTCGTTCGTAAAATGAAACATCTGTTCTCTCCGAACTCGATGCTCGAGCGAACATTCGATCACGAAGAAAAAAAAATTGCTGTAGCCGAACTTGCGTCGATTGTTTTTTTTGTTTTTTTATTATTTTCCTTTCCTTTTGTGCGAAATCGATGGTTTTCTCTCACGGACGATGAGAAAAAGAGGCCTTTGTAGGTTTCAACGAAGTGCAGAACATTTTTATACATCACGGAAAAAAAAAATATCGGAGTGCTGAAAAATATTTCTCGTGCAAAGTAATTATAGTTATTAACTGTTTATTTCTTTCAACAATAATTCGGTATAATATGTCATTATTTTTTTAACGTCCCCACTAAAATGTCTAAACGCTTTATAGAAAAAAAAGCGAATCCAATAAAAAAAGTCGATAAAAGATTAAAAGTTTAGACAATATATCGTAATATATTAAATTAAACGTAGAGAATAAATTGAACTGTGGCGGACGGTTCATAACTTTGTTCGCATGTACCATTCGGTTATCGAATTAATCTCCTGTTTGTGAACGGATTATCGTCGCTCTAGTCTACTTTATATCTCTCATGAGCCCGAGCTTCGGTTTTGCAGCTTTAATTTACAACAAAATTCATTATGAACAGACGCGAGAATAATTGACAATTGAAAAATAACCAAAAATTTGAAATTCCTAAAATTAGTTAGTTTAATTATTAAAATTTTTTGAAAATAACTTGTATGCATTTTTATTAATCGTTTTAATAAAAAAATAAATAAAAATGCCCGTAATATTTCAAATACATAAAATAAAATAAAAATTTAAATTTTCTCGAGAAAAGGCTGTCCTTCGAAAGTTCATAATCAGCGCACGGTAACCTAATAGACAAAAGTGTGTTAGTAATAATCGTAGTAGCGGTCCATGATGTTGAGCACAAAGGCGGCACAGAGTCCGTGGATAGGTGGAGGGGTTGTACGAGAGTGAAGAAAAAGCGATGCCGAGGTTTTAGGTGCATGGAAATTATAATGACGATGTACGAGAAAGGAGTGAGGTAGCCTCGAGCGAGGAACACACGCATATAATACATACATATAGTATACATATATATATATAGATATATATAAATATAAACGAGAGCTCGAGCGCTTGCGCGTTCGTTACATGAAGATAGTATATAGTACAAAGAATTACGTGTACTCCAGGTACGACATCCGGCTTTGTTACTGCAATTAGTAGTCCGGCTCTCGGTTTCCTCGGATAACGCTAACGGGTTGGCTTTTCGCGTTACTACATTACACACAGTACATTCTGAACTATTTCGGAAACATGGCAGAAACATTTGTTCGAACTGCTTCTCTCACTCGCTCTCCCGAGCTTCTAATCCAATTACACTATAATGCAAACAAAGCCAAATGCATAATGCTGCTGAGTGCATAACGCACCAAAGGAAGCATAATTTTTTATTAATAACAATATAAACATTAAATGCAACCGGAATATAATTAAATCCAAAATCCAGTCTTGTACTACTTGATCCCCTCCCTATGGGGCCAAAAGCGGGAGTATTATTTAATCAGCCATAAAGTCTGCCATTATTAAATATTTTATCTGCATTAATATGCACAATTCGTCTATGAGAAAACTGTTTATATCACGAATGTTATCATATATTTAAGAATTTTTACCTTTTTTAACTTGATAACGTTGCGGAAAATTTAATATGTATACTCGAGGGAGATACGCAAAAGGTGGATTGAATGGATGGAAGCCTAAGCATGCCTATAGGAGGAACATTCTCAATCGACGTTGGAAATTTAATCCGGGTCGCAGACGTCCCGGAGATTATATCAAAGATTCTGTGCGTGGGTTTTGCCGGCGGGTACCATGGAGGGAGGCCATCCTTTCCTTCAACTTTATCTTTTTTTTTTTTTTTTCCTTTGCTTATTTTCTTCCGATTCTCAGACTATTCGTCTCCCATGAGTAGCCGATTTCGCTTTTACAATTTTGAATATTGGATATATAGGTACCGTATTAGCTACATAATGAAGTCTGTACATTTTTAACAAAGAACAGGCCTCATCTAAAGTGAAAGTTGCTGAATATGAAACTCTGTTCTTGCATGACTGCAACATGGTAAATGGGATCGTTGCATCCATCACTTCAATTCCGTATGTCCAACCGAAACGAGCCATTTATAAAAATACTTCAACTTCAATCAAAATCACCTTTGGCATCACCTGAACATCAAAATCTGACTTTATCACCAAAATCACCTGACACAAGATTCATGAAGTCAAATATAGCCGGTGACAACGTCGAATCATGAATATTTTGACGGAGCGGCTGTGTTCCGTGATAAGCTTCCTAATTTGTCTGCTAGATGGCCAAGAGGGAGCGGGTTTCGCGTAAACGAAACAGCCCATCCCGTCCATTAGGCATGCATCCTTAATTCAGATCTCTTTCCAATATCTTAATATCGAAATGTTGCAACATACATCATAATGTACAAAAGTACTTATTTAGTTAAAGATTTTTTGGGGCTCAAAAGATAGTAATTAAAGAGATGTGATTAAAAACAAATTATCAGGCTGACCTGCAATAGCCCACCCATTTTCTTGAAATTTTTAGTACGAGCATCAAAAGTTGGATGCACAAGAGGGATGCTGCGCCGAGTATGTATTCTTATAGGAATATATCCGCTGTCCGGCAAGACGGTAGATTTATTACTCTCTCTCGGTGCCTCCGCTAGCGGAAGTAGCTCTGTATGTTTAGCTTTGTAAGAGGTAGTGGCACTGCTACTGCCATGACCTCTTACTCTTACGCCTCGCGTCTTGCCTATCGTGTACACGGTACGTTAGAGTCCTCCTTCGCTCTGCGGGCATCTTGTGCGCCGTGTACCTAGCTTGCTAATTGGTTCGAAATTATTCACGGTGGCCCCGGAACCATCGTGGCGCAAGGAAGCTAGGTCCTTCGTAGCTCTCACTCCGCGCGTATCTCGACCTTTGTATTATCTTTCACTCTGTCGAGGCTCCTTCTTGGATTCTCCACCTTCAATCTCTCTCCTCGGCCCGTTGCACCTCGTTGTCTCGCGGCTCGTGTCCACGTCGGATCGTCCACATACAGGACAGGCCCGAGTGAGGTCCGTCGTTCTTTCGAATCCCTGGGCCCTTCGACCGCGACGGCAAGATCTCGTGACGGAATCCAACAACGTCACTGACATCACCGTCTCCATTTCTCTCCCTTCTCATTCGTATGTTCTTTCCTTCCCGCTGTCTAACGAAGCGCCGTGAGCATTCTCGGGGACCTCACCTCTTTATCTCTGTCACGAACGAATGGTATACGAACACGTCTCTTGTATTATCCCGGTCCCGACTACGAAACAACCTACGGTCGAAGACGCGAAAGAGAAATAGACGGAGGATCCCTGAGCTACCCCGGTGCTCATCTGACCGCTTCGCCACAAACGATAGATGAATTTCAAACAAAAATGCCGTCGTAACTTACCGATAAAAAGAGAAAAGCCCTTCAACATTTCTCGCCATTTTTCATAATGACATTAGAGATTTGGCGCAAACTGGCAAAGTCCTTATTATCGAAGGATCCCGTGCTAGAAAAATCGAGCGTGCAGCACTAAACGTTTTTCTCTGTAATGGGAGGTGAAAAAGATCACCGTTTGCCCATCTTCTTTGGGAAGCGCTGTTGAGGATACTTCATAGTAACTTATGGTATTCTTGGTGTTTACACGGAAGTCCGGAGAGAATACCGGCCGCATTAAAGCCAGAGCTTGTAGTACCGCAAGTGACCATGTTGCGCAACGCAACCGCTTGTCTCCCTTCGTCGCTTGGGTTGTTTAAACTCTTAACGATTGTTTAACTCGCGCGCGGCAGTTGGTAGCCCGAGATCCCACATGCTTCTTGTTCCATTACGTCTTCGAAACTTCTCCCGCACAGTGGCTCGAGGAAATTTTTCTCTTCACCAACGGGAACACGCCCCTTTTTTTTATTTCTTTCGCTACGATACCACTGTATGTCGCCTTATGCAACCTTTCGGTTTTAGATGATACCCTTTGCCTTTCTTCATCTTCATTCTCGTTCATTTTCTCTCTCCTGATTATCCTTTCCTGTTCCACGCTTCCGTCTGGATTTCTTTCACTTCCCCAGCTTGCATCTCTCACGCATCATTTATATAATCCATTGCCATCGGGCGTCTTCCTGCTCCATCGTCCGTAATCCACGGAGTTCCTTTCCGGCTAACAGTCCGGAAAGGTCCATTACATTCGTTACTCGGAATCGCTAGTTTTCCAAGGCGCAGTTTACCTTCCACGACTTTGCGAAGCTCTCGTACACGTGTGGATATAGGTATACAGGGCAACCGTGCCCCCTCTGGGTTGTCGTACCTACCAGTCTTTCTTTTTTAATATATATTTTTCTCCTTTCCTCTCTATCTTCTCGTTCTCATTCCATTTTTGCACAGAGATCCCTACGCCATTCGGATATAACATACTTGACCGACCAAACGATTTAAATTCTGGGTCCGTTCTTGCGTCTTCGAAACTTCCTTCGCGTATATATACCGGTTAACCAGAAACTCGCTCCACTTCGAATTCTACGAGGTTTCACGTGGAAAGACTTTTTCATACCGTATCGTCGTGAGGCGCCTTCTACCTTCTTTGAAGTATTGAAGATGCTCGCCACGCCTCTGCCGCGTCGTTGCCACTGTAACTGCCGTACCCTTTGGCCCTCACACATCCGCAACTGTTGCACATCGATATAGTCCCATCGTCTTGGTTTATACACACATACGTCGGAATACCTGATTCCAACTCGCAGTCGATCGTCCGTCCAATGTCGACGAATGTTTGTAGAAAGCGACGCCGGTAAAGATATCAGATAAGAAGTCGACGCCGGGACTAAGATACGATGGCTCCGTTGAAGAATATACACATTCGGATAAATATCGACATGCGCCTGGGATCGATAGACAGACATAGAGATGCATGTTATAAAAATAATAAGTCGAAATGGACTGATGTCCCAAATGTACAGATAGAGAAGTTCACGTCGATCAGCCAGGACTGTAAACGCGCAAGTCTACTTTTTCGAAAATATCGAAAAGAGGAAACGAGAATATCGTAAATATTTGTTACAAACCTAAAGCCGAACATGGTACATTTTTTTATGAATAAAATAATTCATAAAAGACAATGTAATTCCGAAAATGATCACAAATTCTTTGACTAACCTACTTACACTTATAATTATTTAATGAAATTTTAAATCTTTATAAGGTTTTTTTTTCAATAATACAAATCACTTAAAATTAATTTTAACCCATACATAATTATGCAAATTTTGTATGAATATTCCGACTACAGATGAAGAATTTTTCATTTGTATAAAAAATGTACATATTCCTTGATGAATTTATTATGAATGGTATAATTTAATGGAAAACTGATTTATTGAAATTTCAAGTTTTATGATGTTATCTATAGGTACTGCTTTATTCATTAATTTATTTCAATTTCAAAGAATAATATGTTTGCAAAAAATGCAAATGATAACCAAATAAGTATCAAACAACAAGAATAATAATAATAAAAGCTGCAGTAGTATCAATGAATTTTTTCTGAATCTATGAAATACGGATCGAGTAGAAGAAAAAGCGGTTCAACACGATATCAGGACTCCCGTTGCATCGATGTTAGGTTACCCCGCTTCGCTTTTAAGGCCGCGCAATTGAGGTGCGCTATTGACATTGTATACAGCAGCCTGCAGCCTGCGAGGACTTCGTCATAGAATCACCGATGATGCTGCGAATCCCTGAACGTAGCGATAATACGCGGCTATTTCGGTGACCAGCGGTCTATTAATGCCGCTCATTCGAATCGCGTACTCGATTTCGCCTCAACCGCCATGTAGGCTAATTAGCGACGAAGGTCACGCGTAATTACGGGACCATAACACAAGTAGAGAGTGTACCTTCCATATGTAAGGACCCACGTTTGTCGTGGCGTGGCCCGGTTTGCTTGGTCCGGTAGTAACGAGCATTTTTGGCGATAAACGCCTCCCGACCAAGAGACGGACGGCTAGTTAGCCGTTGTGTACTCTTGTAATCGCATGTGTTTCAATACCGCCGGGGCACGTGCGCGGTTCAGACATCAAGATACGAGGAATGCAGAGGAGAGAGTCGCGCGAAAAAAAAAAAAAAAAAAAGTCCCGTTTACCGACTGGGCGAGCCGGTCCGGCCCCCGCAAGACGAGAAATTATTCTGTACCTATAACAGAGGTACGAAACTTGTCGGGACGAATATTCACGAAAAGTCCGGGTCAACTCGTTATTCTTCGGTCCAAGGATCCCACCCCTCCCTCTCTCCGCCTTTCGCGCGTTCTCCCGGTCGCGAAAGTTCGCCCATTGATTCTTATCGCGCGGTCTCGAGAATTGGTCACGACGACGATGGGTTGCGTGCTCTCGCAGCGCGACGCGATCTACTTTCTTTGTCTCGTATGCCCGATGCGTTCGGACGTTCGCTACACCCGAAGCATAAACGATATACTCGAAGCAATTTACTTTGGTCCGGGAAAAATTATTCTCGACCTTCTGAAATGTACAGACTTGTCATTCGACCTTAACTCGAGGAGCTGTAGGAACGCAGCTGCTGCGAAGGTTCTTTCCCGTGTGATTCACTCCCTATTGCAGGCCTTGTAGATAAGGAGACCGGGGTCATGTGAAACAATGGTCATATTTTGCGTTTATCGAACTAAATGACAAAATTGGATAAGAAAGAGGCGTAGATGAGGAATTTTGAACGTCTTCTCGCCACGTGTGGCAACCATTGGCCCAATGAAAGTCCGCAAAAGGAATCGCAAGTTCATTGCAAAGTTGTTCGTTCGTGAACGGCTGGAATAATGAAGACATGGCAACGAATCCGGTTGCTCGGCGTGTAACGATAGTATAAAAGTCGAACATTCACAGGGGTTACATGTGAATTATACAAACCTTGACGCGATTGTGCCGCAACTGTTGACATACAAGGCGCACAATGTGCCCGAAGAAAAAAAAAAAAAAAACGTGAGTAACGCATTAACTATAGGAAATATAAGTACAAAAGATTCTCAGCCCCTGCAGACCTCCGGCGGGCTGCGCTTGCGTGACCTTAGGAACGCAACCGTGATGCATTCTCGCTGGTGGCACAACTCTCATTTATAATTCTTCTTTTACCATTGCGTTTTGTTTTTGCTTCGTTTTTTTTTTTTTTGGAGTCTCGTTCTGGTGCTCGTAGCTTTACAGCTACAATAATGAGCGATCCGTTTGCCTGTAATGAGCCGCATGTACTGATGTTCTCTGCGGGTTGTTTTTCCGTCTCCTCGCCCCCCCCCCCCCCCCCCCCCCCCACGTCGGAGGCAACAAAAAAGAAAAAAAAATGCAAATGCAGCGAAGCTGCCTACATTCGCTGATACCTTCTCTCCCTCTTGTCATCAATGTGAGTGCGTCACAGGAGAGCTCTTTCACGCGTACAGCGAAGGACCGAAGAGCCGCGAAGCTCATATAAAGCTCCCGGGTGCGTTTCATTTTCCTGAGAGTAAGGCGGAGATAGCCCCCCCGACGAAAAGAATGGTAGAAAAGTGAAAGAAGGTGGAGACACAGTCGAGGAAGGGAAAATACTTTAGTAGGAGCCGCGCTGAGGCACCTGGTGCCTCGTCGATAAATCGCCTTTGGTTCACGAGCCTTCCAACCTCCTCTCATCTCGTCCACTTCTTTGTCTTTCTTTCACAGCACTTCCCCATATATGCTCAACCTTTCTTCTCTATCCGTACTATCTATCGGCAACTTCCGTTTCCTCTCCCGCGGGACCGGAAGCTATATTCCTCTCCGCCCTCGGAAACTCCAACGCTGCGGAGGTTTCGCGCGATCGTCGACAGTGTGTGTACGTAACCCCCGGTGAGGTAGAGGTAGAAGAACGAGGGTGGGGCGGGGGGTAGGGTTGTAGGTGGCTTCAGCTATGGGTCCGGCCGGTTGTGAACATTCCACTCTGGAGAGTTCTCTCTCGCCTTGCCGTAATCCCGGGGAACAATGTTCAAGCGCGTGTCACCTCTCCTTCCGTACTACTCGGGTACTTTGGCTTCTCGTTGCGCGAGTGTGGAAAACTTTCTCACCGCCACCCGACGACGAAACGCGCTTCTTCGGCATGAACTCGCGGATGAGCAGTAGGAAGGGCAATAGGGTATTATTATACCCTATGTCTACGAGGACGAGCGGAGGAGACGGTCGTCGGTCTTTTAGTCCCCGTGATTCTTACTCACACTTTTGACCCGTCGCTACGACTCTCTCTCGCTTCGTTTCCATGGTCGATTTATCGACGTCGACCTCGGGAACACGACGGGCTCGTTTACACGTGACCCCCAACGGACGAATATTCTTTCGATCCGACCTCTGTCTCGTGACCCGATCGTTATGTTACCTACTAAACCTCGAATTGGCTCGGATCTAACAAAAATTGCTCGGTGGGAAGTTCGTCTGACACACACACACCGAGGATTGGCATGCGAATAAAAGCTCCGAATAGTCCAATTGAAGCTGACGAAATTGTAAATAATTCACACGTGTCGATGCCCATTTCTTCGCCCTCGCATAGAAAATTTCGTTAAAGTGTTGAAAATAGGAAAAAAAAAAAAAAGATGGCTGTCTATGGAGAAATTAGTTGCTTCATCCAATAAAAATAATAATAACAATGACTATTATTATCGATATGGTTATTACTACCGTTATTTGATTTATTCGAATTTCAAATTAAATTATTTTTGAGGCGGCACTTGAAATTCAATTTGAAAAAGAAAAATGTATATATGTATATTAAAAATGTAAAAAATGTCAAAAACGATGACAGCAGAAGTTTCGGAGACAAATAATTTTATCGACTCCGCTGAATCAGCATTTTCCGATAACGGTAGATAATTTATTTATCGAACACTCGGTCGAGTGTTTGCGTTTCCAACGATATTGCGAAGAAATAAATATGATTCGCTTGAGTCACCCCCCCTTAGGCATGAGCAAACTAATAGGGTATACCACTCGACGAGACTTCGCGAGACGATACTCCAATAGTTAGCGAAGCGAGTCTCGTCTCTTATCGTTGATTTTCAACGGAGTATACAGTACAAAAACATCGTAACAAATCTGGGAAAATGTACGTGAATTGGTACAGTATAAGTGAGCGTTACGCCCCCTCCCCCTTCTTCTCCGCTTCTAAAGTACGTTTGTTTGCATCAACGCAAAGATCGAAGTTGTGGTTCGTTCGAAACAACCCACGCACAGTACCTTGTGTATAGGTAGAGCTGGTATATTCGCGAGACAAGAGTCTCTCGATGGATCTCGAGTGAGAGATGTACGTTCGCGAGGACCCTCTTGCATATGGGACAGCACACCCGAGTGGAACACGAGAGAAACGACGGCAAGGCAACTGTCGAGTTTCTCAGCTTTGTAGGTATACCCTCACAGTTATCGATGGTATGGAGTACCAACGCGGTTCGTTGTAGCGCTCGTTCGAGAGCCTCAGTGAAATCAATCCGAAGTCACTATCGATCCGGCGCTGCGCTGGGCTGCTGCTGTTGTGCTTGTGCCTTCTACCTTCGCCCAGCGGAGAGCTTCGTTAGCGTAGCACACTCGCCCACGAGGCTGATGCACCTCTAAGATTCACCTCGTTAACTCTTCGCTGCCTTCTCTCGCGCGCTCGCACTCGCCCGACTTCTTGCCAATTCCAATCTGGGTCAGCGTACGGAGTCACGGTCTTTTTAGATATTGCTACAACGCGCATAATTCACCTCCGGAGTATACGATACTTCATGCAAATAACTTACTTCCAGTTATGGCTAAGAGGGAATGGCAAGTCTGGAGCGACAGCGGGAATCCATACGATTTTGAGCGAAAATAATCTTTTTCCGATATGTCGAACGACTAAGGGTAACCTTGGTAACCTTGGTTCGCCCACTACAAGACACTCGAAGGTCTTGAACTTACCGGTTTTTTTTTTCTCTTTTCGACCGCGTGACGCGGGTCAACGTTGCGCATAGAGAATCGAGAAAGAATTTTGTAAATTGTCATAAACGATACGGCTGTAATTTGTGTTGTAAAATGTTTTTTTTTGTAAGAACAACTGCACGAAAGAATACGCACTGAATTCAATAGGGATTATTTTTATTCATATTTTTTTCGAAGTTTTAAAACATTTTGGAGATTTTATTATGCCGATTATAACGATGCATTACATCGATTATAGCGATATTAGCGATTTTACACAGTTTATATTACACAATATTACATCGATTTGAAGGACTATAGGAATTTTATATAGATTTTAAGGATGCTACTTATGCCGATATATACCGATTTTCGATCGTCACTAATGAATTTCCCATAATTCTCTGTTGCAGAGTATCGTCAAAGTGCTGTAGTAGACCGAGTTTAGTCGTCTACGGGGGGCGGCGGAGGGGAGGGGTGGTATCCAAAGGAGTAAAAACGGGGGAGAAAGTAATCTCGCCCCAGCGTAGCCCGGACGAAGTACCAAGCTTATCCAAGCTGTTGATAAGCACAACGGGACTGAGCGTAGTCCCAGGGTGAGAATCTCACCAAAAACCATCGGGCAAAAGAGTCGAAAGACCATTCGACAAAAATGACTCTATCGTCGCGATTTCGCCGGCGATCTTCGCCGTGCGATCTTCCGGTTTATCGTCTTCTCGCCTGTCTGCTGCTTCCTCTAATCAGCACGTGGTCCAGCAGGACATCTCCCACAGCAGTCGCCGGTCAGATATCGGTCGACATAGTCAATCAGTTTCACGATCCGGATGTCCAACGAATGAATCATCTCGTAGTCGACAAGAATACCGGTCGAGTTTACGTCGGCGCCGTAAATCATCTCTACCAATTTTCTCCGGACTTGAATCTCGTCGTGAAAGTTGTAACCGGACCCCAAGACGACGCTCTCACCTGTTCGACTCTCGATTGTCCTCGGGAAACAGTGAAGAAACTCGCCGACGACGTTAACAAGGTCCTTGTAATCGATTACACGACAACCAGATTAATATCCTGCGGCAGCCTCTTCCAGGGCATTTGCACAGCGCGAAATCTTCACAACATCACCGATGTTGTTCAAAAGATCAAAGAACCGGTAGTCGCTAATAATGCGACTGCCTCGACGTTCGCATTCATCGCACCAGGTCCGCCAAATCCACCGGTCTCCCAGGTTATGTATGTCGGCGTTACCTTCACCGGTAACTCACCCTACAGAGCCGAAGTTCCGGCAGTCAGTTCGCGATCACTCGACAAAGACAAAATGCTCAATATTGCCGAATCGGCAGTTACGACCGGTACCAGAATCTTCGTTAATTCATTGGCCAGAGAACGATACCCGATAAATTATGTCTACGGATTCAGCAGCGAAGGATTCAGCTATTTCTTCACAACGCAATTCAAGGACACTGCAGTTTCGGCTTACATATCGAAACTGGTGAGAGTTTGTCAGGAGGATAAATACTATTATTCGTATACCGAAGTGCCAATCGAATGCGCGACGAAAGATCGATCGTATAATCTTGTGCAAGCGGCGTATGTCGGTAAAGCCGGATCGGTTCTCGCTGGTGATTTAGGTATCACTGCCCAAGATGATGTTCTCTTTGCGGTTTTCGCGGAAAGCGTCGCCTCTAACAGCGATAGGCCTTTGGAAAAATCGGCATTGTGTGTTTATTCGTTAAAAGCCATTAGGCGAAACTTCATGAGGAATATACAACGGTGCTTCAGCGGCGAAGGACAGAGAGGATTGGACTTCATTTCGCCGAGTCACAACTGCGTACCTACGGTAAGTCGTCCATTATTTTCTTTCATTTTTTAACCTATAATAATTGCTCATTTTCCGCAATTGAAGATTCTTCTATCGGTATATACGAGAAATTAGAAAGGCTCGGTTGAGTCTTAGTCGCGAATTAGATTCAGTTCGCATTAGGCGAGTAATGGAGGGGAAGGCCGTGAGTGAGATCGATCAAAGAACTATCCGGATGATCCTTGGCGCCGAGTTTGTTCGAAAGTGGCCAACCGAGATGGGAATATATCTCTGCTATTCGTACGTCGTACTACAGCCGTTACACACACCCGTAAATTCCATTAGTATAACTCATACGGATAGCATCCCGCGCTCTCTGTGTGTGCACTCGAGGATCTCCTCCGTGCAGCTGCGTCAGCGCATTTAGAGATCGTTTTCTCAAGGAAATTCACCGAGCGCGGTGTAACTCGGCCTATGGATTATAACGTCCTTGTACCTATCTCCGCCGCTATTCCTTCTCGTATGCATTTATTACGCTATAAATCAATTGGCTACGTTTCAAACGCTTCGTACGAACTTAGTCTCGAGTACACGGTACACGCCTCTCTGTGGACCTCTATGGCTGCACCTCTATTTACGTAACGAGTAACAAAATATTCACAGAACAGACGAAAAGATCACAAATTTCGATTTCATTAAGAAAATTCGAGTTCGAAGTATTAGGCCTCAAATATACTGGCAAATATACTGGCAAATATACTGGCAAATATACTGGCAGGTAGCGAATCAATCATTTTATTCGTTGAAACTTATTCATTCATTATTTTTATCATGTCGGAGAGTTTACTTTTTGCTACAATTGTCCGTGTAATGCGACAGGACGTCGCTAGTTGATCCCTCCCCGCGCGATTCTTCGCTTTCGCCTTTCTCTCATATCAATAATGCTTCTCAAGCCTCCATCTTTAAAAATAGACAGTGAATGATCCTCAAATTTTTTCGTTTTTTCGTTTACGTTTTTCTTCCCTCGAATCGCATCCATTATAAACCTCTCGACAGGATAGATGCACGAGACGTGTTCGAGTGTCGGCAAAGATCGTGATTACAGTTCGATTGGCATCGGGGTGGGCAAACATCGGGTAAAAACTATGGAGAGAAAAGCAGATAAAGAAAGGATATGGCGACGGAGATAAGGGGGAGGGGGGGGGGGTGGGGGGTGGGAGTGGGGAAGACGTTTGTGGAAAGAGAAAATAATGTATTTTGAAATGTCGAGAAACAACTTGCGGCTTCGCCGTGAGAGGAAAGCTTGAGAATCGAAAGGAGCGACAAGTGTATACAGAACGCGGAGAATCGAGAGCTTCGAGAGAGAGTCGATAAGACGCGAGAAAGGAGTCCTCATCGACGGAAGAATAAGACGCGAGAATGAGTCGAGAGACGGAGAATGAAAGATAAAGACTTTTTTTTTTTCGTTATTCGCGAACTCACGTCTTGTGACGACGGTAGACACAGCTCGAGTTATCCGTTCACTCGCTTAAAGCGTTACATTTTCTTACTCTTTTTTTATCCACTTCGATATATATATATGTATATATTTTTTTTCGCTTTTCTCATCTTCGAGCGCACCAGTTTTTATACAGTTTCTGTACAGTTTCTGTACAGTTTCTGTATAAAAAAATTGTTGACGCAGAAGAATAATAAGCGGTTCGGTTCGAAACTATTAAACATGTTTTAGAAATTTAAAAAAAAATCTTTGCATTAAATTGAAGACTCGCAGTTAAAAAATTCTGGAGAAATATAAAATGTAAAAAGGACATGGAGTACCCGAAAAAAATGCCTAAATGTTGTTTAAACAGCAACATTTGTGGAAAAAAAAATAAATGCCAAATGCTGTGAACGCAATTTGGACCATTAGTCGGCGGAGACTATAAACAAAGCTTTCTGACCTCAGAGCGCAGGGATGAATTTCGCGATTGCGCGGTTTAAAATTTAACGCTCCATGGCTATAGGTGGTCTTAGTAAATGATGCATATAATGCCTCGAAAATTGCTGAGATTGCAAGTGAAGATAAATTCTAAAAGTGTACCGTGCAATTTTCGTGGAACGAGCTGAATATAAGTACAAAGTTCAAATATCCCTCGGTATATACACACATATACATATATATATAAAAACACATAGTTGGGTTCACTTAGAGGCCAAAAGAGTCAAAACTATTTTAGATTCTCGGCGCTCGACGTTTCGCTTCGAGGCGATTCGTTTCAAAGCTCTTTTTCTCGTTCCTCATGTCTCGACCTTCGATTAGTTACCAAGTCCGTTCATTCACCGGCAAAACTAATTTCGTTCCCACGATTATGGAGTCACCAAAATACTGTATCGTCTGTTCATGAAAAAAAAAAAAAACAACAACAACAACTGGAGTATCGTAAATGATACATTTTTATTTTTTACGCTAAAAGAGCGCCGAATTATAAAAAAAATGGAAATAAATTTAATAATAACATATAATATAGTAATACATATCGTTATTATTGTGATTATGATATTCTTTTATATTTCATTCTCAATCAATAATTTTTTTGTCAATCGTCATTTGATTATTTCGATAAAAAAAAGGGTCCCAACGAATTACATGAAATCGTTGATCCAATGAAGAAAAAGCAAACGTTTCGCGAGGCACATGTCCGCCGATTTGTTCCGATTGGCTATAAGTATTTTCTCTATATTCCGACTGAGATTAACTCAAGAATTTTGGGGGCCATTGGTTATCCGCGCGTATGATAAAAAATTACTGCAAAGAATGGAAATATCCTGTTGTTCAGAATTATCGTTGTCGTCGCGAATTATTTATAACGATTTATCTGCAACGCCCCGTTCCACAGGGGCGCGGGGGCGGTCCGAGGGATGAATTCATTGGGATCGCGCGGACTATGCCCCACGAGCGTCGTACTATCGCTTTATAGTACAGTATATTACAGTCAAAGTCCAATCGCTCGACCTATCGAGAAATGCAGCGATATCGCATCCGCTGGCAATTCCCGGACGCGACCGTTTTTATAATGGGCGATACGTTAAAAAAAAGAAAAGAAAAAAAGGTTAAATGTATTTTTTTCTCTCGCCCGCGCTTTCGGACGATATACGATAAATAAAGGATTAACCGAGCGATGAAAGCGCGAGTAACGCTCTCGCGCGAGAGACCGTCCGCTTCGAAGGCCAATTTAACCCCTTTTACTCTTTACCGACCTTTTAATTTGTTTGGTCGATCATTAAGAATTAACCATGTTTTTCTTTTTCGTGACTGCACTTTCGAACCTTTTGTTTTTTTTGATCAATGTTTGCTTCGTTTAGGCCATGTTTGGGATTCGAATGGATTTTTTTCGGGTATTAAAATTCTATGGGGGTGTGAATGTTGCAAATGGACTGTAAAGAAAACAACGATGAAACTGCGAGTTCTATTTATTAAATGTAACCCTTTGAGTTTATTTTTTTCTAATTTCTATTATCATAACTTTCATACTTCGATTTTTTTTCTTTTTTTTTGCGAATTTTTTTCAATCAATTTTGGAATGTTTCGAAAAAAAAATTGGTTTTGGAGCGGATCGGTTAATGCGAGCATTTTTTTGTTTTTATCGTTTCATGATATAAATAGACGATTCTACGATAAAACGAGAGGATTAACAACGGGTTAGAGGGGCGGAGGAGCAACGAGATTGCGTTGGACGCAACTTATTTACCTGGGCATCGCCGAACCATTAAATTTGTTTATCCGCTCGACGCGAGACATCGGGAATTGAGTTTTTCCCGATGGCGATATAGAAACGAACAGAAATCGAACGTTTCGCGTTTCGCCCCCTTATCTACTTCGATAACTCGTTTTAATATCCCAATCGTGCCAATTCTCTCGCGCGAAGTTCGAACCGATATTTTTCATCTTTCCCTAATAGCCGATATTGTTTTTTTTTTTTTCGTACGGTGCAAAAACGAAGTAAATAAAAATTTTCTTGAAACGAGACGCGTTAGTCAATACTCATACGCGTTCGAGACGAAGCTTGTCTGCGTTTTTTTTTCTGCGATCGCATCGTGATTATCGTGTTTTCTTCTTGCGTTTTCATACGCCGATTTCTCGAGTCTTTGTTCATCTCCACTGACAATCAAACAACAGGATATGCGTAATTTATTTTTCGCTTCGTTCCTCTACGACACGGGATGTGATGTGGTTTTTTTTATTCCCTCGGTACATTCCCATCGGCAGGATGCGCACTTCGTGTTTTATCGGTACGCTATCATCTGCAGGATTCGACTGAACTCATTTCCAGGCTAATTTTGTCGAATGAACACAAAGAGATAATGCAATCTTTTGAAAACGGTAAAATATTCGCGACGAATACTATGGGAATATAACAATTCATACATTTTCATTTTTAATCAAACGTTTTATTTATTTCGTTATAGTAGCGACGTAACGCAATCGTTTATTTTGTTTGCATTTCCTTTTACATTTGTAATTCGGTAATTAAATACATAACGGAATTATCATTATGAATCGATATACTTAACAAAAGGTAACTGGGATTTTACATGAATTTCGAGATATTCACGAAAATTAATTCGTTACAGAGATATTATTGAACGTTTTTATAAATAAAAAAAAAAATTGTCATATTTATATTTTTGATAATTACGAAAAAAATGTAATTTCTTTTCTCTAACGCTTTGTTTTATTATTTTTTAATGTAAAATACGTTCTTTTCACTCTCAGAAACGTTTACAAATCGATTTAACATTTTTTCATAATATTTAAAAGTGTTCGCAGCCGGAATTTCCAATTGGTTTTAAATTGAAATTAAATTTTATCCTCTTTAGTTCTCTTTCCATTTTCGGATGTAAAATACCGTATTTCATTGCTCTCAAATACACTTACGAATAAATTCAAAATTTTTTTTTAAATCACTGCTCGTTAACAAAAAAACCAAAAATGATCGAATTAAAAAAAATAATAAACGAAAAAAAAAAAAAAGAAAATAATCCACTGCCGTATTCTTTCTCATCAAATTGAAACCCTTCAAACCAACAATGCAAAAAATGTTTTAATTATCGAAAAAAAATACATAATAATTTAAATCCTTTATCTTCCGTATTGTCTGATATCGGGCAAAATTGCTTCCTCAAATTCCTTCGATAACCTTTATTCCCTTTCATTCTCTCTTCAGTATATAAAAAAAATACAAATTACATTACCCCAAAGCTTCTTTTGCCTTACTGCGAGTTTTATCGTTTCAGGCATAGAACGGGTTAGAGTGCTATGAGGATAAAGCTTCGGAATATATACACTAAAGAGACTTAGCGTATAGACATACATTTATAGAAAGGGGGGTGGCGGGGATTGTCGACGGGGAGTTTGAAAGCGTTGCGCGCGCGCTGTAGTGCCCGTTTTACCCGATCGCGGTAGCTGCTCGCCTCTCTCGCTTTATCGACGTTTACGATTCCCGTGTACGTGTTCGAAGGTAACGATCGCTCGTTTTCTCTCCTCTCCCTAAACCGCCCCCTCTCGCGTTCCTCTGTGTCTTTCACCCATTCGGCTTCACTTGCATTCTCTCTCGTGTGCTTTGCCCCTCGTTCGACGCAAAATCCTCGTTCGTCTACGTAGCAGCGTTTGTAACTCAGAGCCGAGCCAATCACCATTGATGCTGACTGAGGGGGAGGGGGAGCGCATAAAGTATGAGTAGATGCAATGTCGAGGTATAAACGTATAGGCGAAGAGAGAGAGTGAGTCTTGCATCTGGGTACAGAGTAACAGCTGCACGGATTCCTGATCGTTGTTCCATGAATGGCACATACGAAACGTCCGCCTATGCCGCGTTCTTCGGTGTTTCAAGCAACCGAAACGTTTCAACCTTTTGCATCGCAAAGGATACAATGCCCTCGAAGTCCTGTATGCGATGTAAAGCTTGTAACGGAACGAATGAGCTTTCCACCAGTCAGATCGGTGGCTTCCCTTTCATCGCCGAATTGCCAACGCATGAAACATACCTGAAGCGACAATCGCTTATTTCCGGGATTCGATATGTTGCGGGAAAAATACTTTATTGTTGATTCGTCTATTCGCCAATTGGTTACTTTTTTATTTTATTATAAAATTCGTAATAAATAGTAATAATAATACCAGTAACTCCGTTTACAATGAAATTCAAAAATCTATTCCAATATTTCATTATTAAAAAAAAAAAAAAAAAAAAAAAAACGAAAATTATTCGAATTCAAATGAAAATAAGGAAACTTTTAATTGAATTATTCTTTACCGATTGACTGCCCTTTTATTTCATTATAAAACTTTATTATTCATTTGATCATATAATTGGTAATAATAACAATGAGATCGCTTAAAATAAAATAAAATTTCGAAAAGTTTCGAAATCTCAATTTGATATTAATTCGTTTTTCCGAAAAAAACCCGTTCCTTCGATCCCCCAAGTAATATTGTTCCATAAAACTGATAAACTTGTTCGCGCCGTATTCGTCGGATTGAAGCAATTTTTCCTTTTATCCATAAGAATCCGTAGGGCTGAGTCTCTCGTCGATGAATCTTTGATCCCACTTACTTGTTCCATATTTCGCCACCAATCTCGTCTATCTTTGCCCACCGTCGATATACGAAATTCTCTACAAAAGCTGTTCATGGACTTTTCTTTTTGCTGTTCCTTCGAATCGCGAGTCCCCTTCAGTTTCTACTTTCCGAGGGTTTCGGCAATCGCAAAGTCGTGAAAATGTATATAGGAAGTAAGAGAGAAGTTATTCGGAAGTTCAACTCTGTAGAAAACACTATATATATATACGTATATCTACGACAGTTCTACGTACAAAGACGAGTTTCATCTGTACGCGAAACTATCCAACTTCCACGAGTCTCCTTCACCATCGAATACGATGAGACTCGTTGGCTTACCGGAAAATTGCACGTTTAGGTGCGCAACAACGTACAGAGATATAGAAGGAATCCCTACAGTTTCTCCGAGTATTGCAAGCGCCCTTTGGTTATTCTGTATGTGAATCTGTATGCGTCAGACACACGTAAGTCTCAGACTCACGGAGACTCGGAGTTGTTCCACTCGAGTCTCGACGATCGCAACCGGAATCTCAACCTTCTTGTCATCTTGCGTTGGTCCTGTAGCCTCAGCGTTTGCTTCGTCGCGCACACGTTCGTCCATCACGACCGGTTGGACACACGCGAGTCTTGAGATCCGAATTCGCACTGTCGGAGGAGATACTCCGCCGGAAATTTCGAGAAACATTCGGTCGTTCAAGTTTTCCGTGAGTCCTGAATCTCCGACACGTTCAGCGAAAATATCCCTCCTGCGCTCGTAATCCAACCGAATGTCCGCGCGGAAACTGACCTACGTGCAGATTTCTACGTCGCCAATGATTGTATATATTTTTTTTTTCCGAACAGTACACACCAAGCCGACGATTCCTTCGTAAACAAATTTTAGAGCATCTAAATTTTCGTTTTTTATTTTTTTTTATTTCTAAAAACTCGAAACAATTAATAATAATAATTTTTGACAAAATCATAATAATAAAAATAATAACAACAGTAAAAACAGTGAGAAAAAAAATATATATATATTTTTTTTTTCAATTTTTCTTATCCCAGCACCGAAGCTATTTCGCGCAGCAGACGTGTGATTTCCGCGAATGGACGTGTGGAGAAAACGTAAAAGTCGTTCCCGTAAGGCGACTGAAGGAAACAGCGAAAGAACCGCGAAGTCGTATGGCTTTCCGTAGGGCGGGGTGAGTTGGTAGGGAAGGTATGGCTTTGCCGAATGCGTATACCCAAGTACCCGCGTGTTTTTGTTACGATATGGCAAGTCCGAGAGTCGAGTGAACGGGGAGTATACACGGCACACAGGTCGCATAGCAATCGCAGTACTGTTATGTACCTTTTCTAGAGCTCTACAAGCGGGAGGGCCTCATCTCGCTGGTTGTAATCAGGTTGCCTTTAGTACGTGGCAATTGTTTGCACGCCTTGCATTCAATCCTTCGGTCTCTACAAAAAAATTCGTCGGTCGGGGTGCAGCGGAAATAAGGGGCGGAAAGCGAGGAATGCAAAGATTAGAGGGTGAGATTAAAAAACGTAAAAAAAAAAACTAAAAGAAAATCAATGCTAAAAATAAAGACGAGTGACCGTTCGCCAGTCGGTACGAAAACGAAAACGATTGAGAGTTACGAGACAAAACGACGGGCGCGAGGTTCAAATGTGAGGACGCAGCGCGAGAGCCAAGCGAGACGAGGGAGAGATTGAAGCACCCGAAGGAAGTATGAAAGAAGTAGTTGAACCAAGTAGAAGAAAGAAATAAACGTAGAAAAGAATAAGATGAAGGAAAGAGTGAAAAAAAAAAAAAAAAAAAAAAAAAAAAAAAAAAAAAAAAAAAACCGGTTCTCGGAGCCTCGCGTCACGTTTGAGGGAAAAGCCATTCGCGCAAATTGGATGGCCACGCGTTGGGTAGAGCGCGAGCGCGACCCGAGGAAGCTGGAGCACAGTCGCCGCGAGACCGAACCATGCAATTAAAAAGTTTCGAATGGGGGAGGGGTTAAAAAAAAAAGAAAGCTGTGAGCTCTCCCAACGGCCAGGGAGCGCGGCGAGGCCCCGTTGCCTCTCGGAGAATTGGGGTTAGAATCCCAGAAAGCTACGAAGAGGATGAAAGGGCGAGAAACTAGCGGGGCAATTGTTCCATAGACCATTTTACTGCTGGGCGGTTATGGAAGTCGGAGATCGTCGGATTGCGAGAGGCGAATAGCGGCGGGAGGGGGGAGATGGGGTACTAAATCTTTGGCGAAGCTTTTGCACCATAGTTAAAAGCATTTTTAATTGCCTTTTCTTATTACCATTGTTCGCAATCAATTTTTTTTTGTTCGTATGTTTTTTGTTTGAAAAAAAAAAAATTAAAATTTTCATCGAACTTCGGCAAAGACGACAATACAATTTCGGAGAGAGGGGGGATATTTCGTAACAATTTTTTTCGATCTATTGAAGGGATGATTTTTCGATAGGAAATTATCAATTATTAAATTAAATATCTAATGAACAAAAAATAAATTTTATACATATTTTGAATAATTTTTTAGTATTTTTTTAATTTTTTTTTTGGGGCGAAATGATACGTTGAAAAAACGATCGCGTTTAGCAGTGGTGGATAAAATTGCCATCGTAGCGTTCGCAGATTGTTGGAGTGACGTCCATTGATGTTCCTTTGAGAGTGTGTAAGGTATGGTTTTGGTCAGGATCTCTGGCATTTTGCCGCGAATGCCTGCGGCAATAAACACAGCAGTTGCAGTTGCAGTTGCAGTTGCTGTTGCTGTTGCTGTTGCTGTTGCTGTTGCTGTTGCTGTTGCTGTTGCTGTTGCTGTTGCTGTTGCTGTTGCTGTTGCTGTTGCTGTTGCTGTTGCTGTTGCTGTTGCTGTTGCTGTTGCTGTTGCTGTTGCTGTTGCTGTTGCTGTTGCTGTTGCTGTTGCTGTTGCTGTTGCTGTTGCTGTTGCTGTTGCTGTTGCTGTTGCTGTTGCTGTTGCTGTTGCTGTTGCTGTTGCTGTTGCTGTTGCTGTTGCTGTTGCTGTTGCTGTTGCTGTTGCTGTTGCTGTTGCTGTATCAGTTGCCGGCCGCGTCGAATGGGACGAAACACAGCAATGTCGGCAAACTCGGTATATAGTGCCGAAGCTTTCACTTGAGGCGTCAGTGGACGCGGTGGGGCTGAGGACGAGTTCCAATTGTCGGATCCGGCGACCGAGATACTTCCGGTCGACGAGGTCTGAGAGATTGTCCGCCGGATCTGCTTGTCTCCCGCTGACGCCGCGGGAGATGTAGGTATAGCGTAGTATTATAGTACTATAGTAGTAAGAAGAAGAAGCAGAAGAAGAAGGAACAGAAGAAGCTCGTCGGGTAACAAATAACCGGGTTACTGTGTCTACGAGGATCTAAACACCAATGGCGCAACGGGCTCTCGCTGCGCTTGCCTACCGGCTTTCTCTCAATCGTCCTTCCAGAAAACCGCACCGAGGCTATTCTAATGATAGACAAACAGCATCTACTTTTACTAATTACTATTTACAAAAAATTGCAAACGCCATTACCACCGCAATCGTAAATACTACTCCGATGCAATTCGACCTTCTGACGCTCCTTAATTTTTCAGAGCCTTCTGAATCATTTTAAAATAAATAAGTATTCTTCTTCCATAATTTCGTTTATTAAAATAAAAATAATTCTACAAACCGTAAATAAATGGTAAAAAAAATAATAATAATATAACTTTAAGAAAAAAAAAAAAGTTACGAAGAATTTTTTATTATTTTTAATTTTTCCTGTTTGCGAAAAAAGGTGAAAAAAAAATTATTTATAATTTTAAATAATTTAATAAGTAATAATTATTTATTTTGCTTTTTTTTTTTAGAAATGGAAAAAAACAACAACAACAAAAAATCAGACATTAAAAATAAATAAAAATTCTCCTTTTATAATTTTTTTTCTTAACATTGCGAACATTGTCCACGAATACGCCTGCCTCGCCATTTCTCTTTTTTTGTCGCATTTATTCCATCGGACCAATCAAAGTGTCTTAAAGTCTCATCTTCAAAGTAAACTCGAGGGGATTGGGTGAGGATTCCGAAAGAAAAACAGCTTCCGCCCGTCCAAGAGAAGGGTTATGTCGTCCGCAATAAATCTTCGATAAATCGATGTCACAGCAGAGAAGAAAGGGACCTTCTCGGCGCTCGGTATAGTCGCGTGACAAGAAAATTCCGCTCTCATGGCAGACCGTGGCTGCTGCTGTTGTGGGGCAAAGGGGTGTTACGTATCCGTAAATCAATCGGGTGCTTACCATTTACCGCAATCCTTAAGACCCCCGAGGGTTTGACCCTCTCGACCGGAAAGCACATAACCGTATTACTCGATTTTAACCGGTATATACATAGTTGTTACGTTGTACATACCTCTGCGTACCCATTGGGCTATGTATGCACTTCAGACTAAACGTACATTACACCCCACCTGCATGTATCGTTCGTTGAGAAACAGATGTACACATCTCCCAATGTTCAACACGACAAATACGTTGTAGGGATCGGCCACTGTATGTCTTAGAGATCGATATTTTATTGGGAGCTCCTGTACCCCTTAACCCGTTGCCCTCGGCTATGTCCCGTCGCCGGTTGGCCGCTAACCTTCTTCGGGTCAATTATAGTGAAAATTCGGCTCGCAGATCCGAAAAATATAGTCCGTGAAAAACGTCTATCGCCCGATTCGGGTTCTCGTAAAACGAATTCTCAACCGCTGCCGAGAGAGACGATGAAGCGAAAAATTTACGTTCGGAATGTATTTTTCACATTCCATGGAAAAGCGGAAAATAAATTGGAATTTTTGTCGTTAAAATGTGTGTTTTAGCGAATTTTGCGACAACAGTAATGTGAAATAAAATAGAAAATTGTTAAATGAAGCATAAAAATAAGATAATTTGCAAAAATTTCAAATGATGTAAAATAAATGACTAAATTCACACGATTATGCATAAAATTTCCGTATTTGAGTTTATCGTACTGCAGAATAAAAAAAATTAAATCGTCGATATATTTTCACGAAAATTGTGAATTATCAGAGTCGTTGATATCTTTAATTGCGCAAAGAACTCTGGTGAATCTTATCGAAAAGCCTATTGTCTGGGATCGCGAGTGACGACGATCGCTGAGGGTGAAAGGCAAAGCACCGGGAATCCCTTAAGGGCATCGCGTAAATCCTCGCGGCACTCGTTGCCCGCGAGGAGGGAGGAGGCGCGAAGATCTCGGGGAAGGAGTAAGTATGAGAAAGAGAAGAGGGACGAGGGTGGCAAAGCAATTTCCATTCGAAGACACCGATTTATTCTCAGACCGTCACCGCCGCGCATTCGATGGTGAGATACTTTGTTCACCTCAGGCCGCGCGGAGGTAATGGATCTTTCGGAATCTCGGCAAATAGCCCTTAGTATCCGGTGGAATATAATTATGAAAAGAAGGATTGGCAATAAAATTCATCGCGATCTTTTGCGGGGGCTTGCCGTTGGACTAAACTAATACAGTTTTTGCTTTTTAATTTTTTTTATAGTGCTTTATTTTATTTTAGTCGTTTTTTGCGAGTGGATTGGTTCATCGATTTGCACCATGACGACCGATCCACTCGCGTCCTGTTCGGCTGTATTTTCTATTAAAAGTTTCAACGATGCCCCCAGTAGAGTTCATCCAGATAGCCGAGCAGTGAGCTTGAATAGGCGATGATGGGAGCAATCCGTTCGATAATTATTCAAGCTGTGACCGAGCGGGTGATCAAAGCTACGGGCGTTACTGCTTTCGCTTCCGCTTTGTTTTTCCATCCTATTTTATTATTATTTTTATTTTCATCTCAGTTCGACTCGTATGTTTTTCGCACTCGGCTAGTGAGCTTAGGCACAAAAACGAATGGATTAAATCGTCTACGATCGATTCAACCCGATGATGTTCCTTTTTTTTTTCTTTTTATTCCGCTTCGATAAATATCCGCAATTAGGAACCCCGGACTTCGTGTACTTAATGGTTCAAGAAACCTAAATTAATTAACAAATAAATAATAAAAAGAAATATTAATCGTTCATTTTTTTTTTTTTTCGAGCCATTCGACCTGAATTGCCGTCTTTAATATTAATCGCAATTCGCGAGCCGAATATTCGTCCAAATTTTTGTCGTTTATTTGATATAATGCCGTAAGCGAAAACCTCACGACAATTCCATATGTACACATGATCGGGGATCGTTGGAAATCGAATCCGATACATTTTTTTGCGTTTCGCGAACGTTTTGATTCCCATAATCCCATATTTTACTCCTCCGTTGGAGCTTAAAAAAAATGGGTTACTCGCGATCGCGAAACGCGAGGAGAGGCACGAGGAAAATTAAAAATTGTCCATCGTCATTTTATTGCTATTCGCGTCGTTAAATTTCAACCGAATTTATCTGACCCTCTGGGTACGCTGCACTGCATACGAAAAAAAAATAAATAAAAAGTCTATTTCCATACATGGAGAAAATTCGTTCGGTCTGTTTTACGAAAGGTAGGATTTCGTCGCAAAATTCGTGAATTGGTTTTTTTTTTTTTTTTTTTCTCTCCTATCGATTGACGCGAATTTTCATCGACGCGTTGATGAAATCGTGGCGCACAAAGTGTGTCGATGGGAGATGGGGGAGGAACGAGGAGTGACGAAACCAGGACCACCCGGGTTCTGGAACGGTGGGCAAACCGCCGAACGCTGACAGAGCCCTCGATGACGATAATACGAAGCGAGAGGACTCGGTGAGCGCAACAGGCCGGAAATATTGTGAAATAGATAGACGCCGATAGGATTGTGTCTGAAAGGGCGTGGAAGCGAGATGGATCCGGGAATGGGTGAGAGACAGAAAAAGGACGAAAAAGAAAAAAGAAGGGAACTTGACGAGTTTAGGTTATCGGTAGAGAGGAGATAGAGAGAGCTATGAATGAAGATCCTGGACCTTCGTCCCCCATTCTCTTGGCTTAGGTTAGGGTGAAACGGGGATAAAACCTCTGTGATACTCTTCGGGGTGCCGAGAACGTTTCTTGTAGGGTTAGAGGAGACTTTTACGAAGTGCGCGGAAAATACGAGGTTTGACGAGGGTTCAAAATAACGAACGAATCCACTCGAATATCCCGGATCTCATGCTACAATAACTTGCTAAATAGGGAGGGATAGAAATTTAGAATATTTCACAGAGAACTTTGCATATTTTACGAACGTTCGTCATCGATTGGTCGATGGTGAACCCGATTAATAAATCGATCAGTTGCAGAATAAATGTTAAATCGATTTATATTTGTTTTAGCGTTAAAAAATAGAAAAATTCAATGAATTAATCTCAATAAAATAATATTCACAAAAATAAAATATATCTAAAATAATATCGGAAAAAATCTAAAATATGTATACGATATTCTCAAAGCATTGAATTAGCAAAAAAAATTAATTAAACGCCTCTTTTTTTAATGATTTTTGACGCAAGAGGACTTACACTACGTGAAAATACGATATATTTTTTTCTGCCCTCGGAATTCTAATAAAGTGACGCGCACTCGCGTAATATGAGTTCGTCGAAAGCAATTCCCAGGTATCTCGATGCAATGGCGCAAGAGAGAGTCCTCTCGTTGGATTCGGCAGCTCCCGAAATGGAAGTGTAACGAAATTAGAATAATAATTAATTCACGAGGAAGATAGTGTTGGTATGTACGGCTATGAAGGATTTTGGAGGGGTAAAGGGGAAGAAGAACGAGGAGAGAAAACAGAATCGATTCCCTTCGTAATTTGCAGGATGGCGGCCTTTTCCGTAGACACATAAATACAAAATTGTGGATTCTGTTGATAGCAGAGAAATGAAATCTCGTTGTTGAAATCCCAACGGAATCTATGCTCGCAACAGCGCTTCCTACATTCACGTTTTGGTCAATCGCGGACCTACGGAGACTGCATACAAAAAAATTGTGTGGATTTTGCATAGGTGACACAGAAGTGCAGTGAAAACTCCGTTGGTTCGCGATTTCGCTAAAATTCGCGCATTTACTTCAAACTGCGGCGATCTTTTTTTGGCTTTTTTTTTTTTAAGAGAAGTTTTGCTTACTTTTCTCGCAAAAGTATATGCAAAAAATACATGAAATTTGGACGCTTGGACGTTGGACACGTTTTTCCAAATATATTCGAAAATATATCGATAATGTACCATTTTTACGATTTTATATATCGATAATATACGACGAAAAAAAAATCGGTTAAGATGCAATAATGGAGTTTCCACTGTACCAGGAAAGCGAAGGAACGTATTTAATGCGCGCTGATGAAACTGTACAGATGAATTGGCGTGTACGAAATTTAATTTTCACGATAAAGTTAGGAGCTTTTTACAACTCGATGGTAGTACGATAAAGAGAGTTGGAAAATTGAGATTGTCGTATAAATCGTCTATTCGATGGCAATGTTTATTCAATATATATTTATTGTTTTCGAATCCGAAAGGACAGACTGCTGGTCTTTTTTTTTGTCTAAACACCACTGAACTCAATACGAAAACCCGATTCACATTATAATTTTGAAATATGTACAATGCCAATGTTTGTCAATGTGTTCGGACCGCGAGAGCGAATGAACCGGATGTTAAAATCGTTCGTACAGTCCAACAGATTTTATCGTCCATAGTTTACCGACTTCCGTTCCCGTCTCCATTTGTTTATGTATAATCAATAAACAATAATTCGGCAATAAATGGAATCGCAATATCTGATCTGAATAATTAAAAAAAAAATGAAAACAAACATAATCCGAAATTAATTACACATTATTTGTAGTAAATCCTGTTTAGCGCAAAATCAAATTTAATAAATGACTATTGGTTCGTATAATCGACTTTTTTTTTTGAAAATTCGAAAAAATATATTATGTTAAAAACTTCGAAAAAAATATATTTTAATGAAAATGAAGTTATGAAAATAATAAAATATTATGAATATGGGATCTAAATACGCGAATAAAATCGGAAAAGAAGAAACCAAATTAATTTAGAATTATTTATCGTTACATTGATCGATACTAAAAATTAAGTTCGTCATATAAACATTGGTTTTTAAATTTTTTTTCGCTGAGAATTCGAGAGAATATACTATAGTGAATACATTGAAAAATACATAAAAAAAAAAAAAAGAATAAAAGACAATAAAAAGTCTCAATCTCTCCGCAAATCATTCTGCAATAAAATACTCATACATACGAAATTCGTATCGATCTGCATGTTGTTTAAGTAATGAAGACATCCATAGGTAATAATTCACGTTGCGCGTATCGACATCAGGATACCAATATCCTGATATCGACATTCCCGATTGAGTTTTGTACCTCTGCGTCGATCAAAAAAAAGTTCGATACTTGGAAATTCTGATTTATCTTTGAAGCGCAGATGGAATCGACGGTTTCTATGCGAATACTCGTATATGGAGGTCGTAAAAGATGGAAAAAATGAAACGTACTGAAAAACCTGGAAAAAAAAATCTGAATTGCGATATATACGACCCGTCGTGTACAAAACGTATTCTCGTAATTTCCTGTTCGAGATCGCTAAAATCGTATATATCGTGTTGCAACATTAGTTTTTGCACCGAAACGCATGTCGTCAACGCGGTACTCGACAAGACGAAACGTACGTCGCGGACGCGAGGAATTCGTGTCGAATAGTAATTTTCAATATCTGTCTTTTTCCATTTCCGAAGTTTCAAGCCGGTAGTCGCGACGGGGAAAGGGTGTACACGATAAAATACGCGAGAATCTCCGCGAGGGTAAATCGAACGCGTCGCCGCGAATTCGTCGTTGGAGTGCCGCAGGGTAAAAAGCTCTTTTCGTCTCCCAAGGGGAGCGAGAGCGACGGAACTCTCAAGTTTTTTTTTTTTTTTCTGAATGAAATCTTCTCTATATAGATAGATGGCAGACGAGTCGGTGTTCGATACGTTTTCTGGGGTATAAAAAAAGAAAATCTGTTAGAATTCACCCTCGAAAATCGTGCGGATCCCTCTGTCGTTTCTCCTCATCCCTGGCCCTCGCGCGATCATGTTTATTCCGCATCGTTTTCAAATCGAAATAATGACTTTGCGACTCAATCGGAACTCTCCAAGCGGATTCTCCCCTCCTGTCCGTTGTTGAAAACATTTTTGTAGTACCAATTAGGTTAGGGTGCGCACCATTATATGCTTCTTATCGACGACTGAGGATTTTTCTTTTTGTTTGTGCTTTTTATATTCTGTCGGAGATAAGAGATCGAAGCAATCTGTTTCTTGTTTGCCAATTTCCGTAAAATGGGACTTTTTAATCAATTTTTTCTATTTATGAGATAAATAGAAAGAATACAAACGCGAAGAAACGCGGAGAGAAATGTATGAATATAAAATAAATAAGCTACAAAAGAAATCGACAAATTCGAAAAACACGCAAAGGAATAATTGTTTTATAAGATATATTTCATGTAAAAACGATAAAAACAGACTTATTATATTAATGCAAATAATATTAAAAATACAGTAATTTTGAAATTGAAATCACAATCCACAGTGCATTAATATTGCGAATTTAACATCGAATTTAATATAATCGAAATAAAAATCAGCAGATTATTATATCAACGCGATGTCTACTGTACAAACGATTGGAATTCATATATCTTCGTTGAATTTAATATACAGTAATTCAATATTAATTTACGCAAGTACTCGAAATTTCAATATATTTATACCGGTCAACGAACCGCTGAATCAGGAGAAAATATTTAGAAAACCAAAAATAAAAATAAATTGAATAAATTTTTTTTTGTTTATCATTGGATATCAAAAAAAATATTGGAATATTAATGTTATAATAATAAATAATAATAATAACTTTAATTTTCATAAAATATTTTATCCACTGCATAAACTCCGATAAATAAAGGTATTTCCTCGTTCGCTGATGAGCTCGAAAAAAAAAAAAGAAAAGAAAAAGTGCAACAGGCCGGAAGTACACGCCGAATTGGACTGACGTCGATATTGTATGGTAGGTGCATTGTATAGGGGTGGTTGATGGCTCGAGTCCTTTGTTGATGAACCATTCGATAGGATGACGATCGGGGGGGGGGGATTAGTCGTCACTTACACGTTCGCATGCCGACATAACCTCGTGTGTACCTATGTACTCGGAGAAGCGCGCACCTTCGCACTTAGCGAAGAGCGGCGCCCATCAGATAGGTTACCACAGCGCGCGCACACATTGCCAGCGCGTTATCATTGTTAGGACCTCCCTGGTGTAGCCTCTTGTTGCTCATGGCACGTGTAATACACATACGAAGGGAGGGATGCTCTGTGGCACGCACTCGGTACCATGAAGCAGCATGAATATACTGCATACCGGGGGATCGACGGATATAAACCCTTTGGGTACATAAACCTCGGGACGGGTTTCGGGGGAACGATGTTGAGATGAGAGGAGTTCGGATCCTCTATACGGCCTCCTGGATGGGTATATATCAAATATATGTATATATATTCCGAATGAAATGTGTATTTGATTACAATCGTTAAAAACAAGGAGTTTCGTATGTAGTATTTTGTACCTAAAACACCTAAAGATTTAATAGGCTCAGGTGCACAAGAGTGCGTGGGTCGTCGTCGTGAATAGAGACACTTAAAGTTTCGGTGGGGCGGTGTGGGAAGAAAGGGTAGGAGAAGGGCAAGAGGAAGCTTAAGGCTTTGAATAGCTAACGGTACATACAATTTGTTTGGATCATTGCGATGAAAAAGGTTCCGGAGGTTTGCTGAAAATAACAAATGATCCCACGAGAATATCTCGAAGCGAAAAGGTCACAGGTGATTGTCAAGGGGTATAGCAAGTTCTATTTAGGGTTGGGAATCAAAAGGGTTAATGTAAAATTTATTTTTAACGAGGTTTTCACGGCTTAACGAGCTTTCGTACCGTTGTAGCATCAGTTATTGCTGCTAAAAACAAAAAATTGGCACGTAGAATCGAAAGAATAGATTTACAGAAAAATTCTTATTATTCCAGTATCATTATAAAAATCATTTTGCTTGGCAATTATCGCTTCAAAGAGGTGAAAAACCATCTAAAAAATAAACAATTGGAATTTCTGAAAAAAAAAAAAAAAAAAAAAAAAAAAAAAAAAAAAAAAATAAGTTCTAATTGAAAAATATTATTATTATTATTATTTTTCGCAATAAACGTACCGTATAGTACTTATCGATATAGAAACATTTTATATGATTCTGAAAACTCTTGTGAAAAAAAAAAAAAAAAAAAAAACGTCCCGTGTCGTACGCATACGCATGGATTTATACGTATTTTACAGTGTACACCCTATCGCCCGATCCAATATCCCATCTCTCATCTCGGCGACGAGGAGGTACCTTTATTATTTCGTTCCTTTGAACCGTCGGGCTCGTTGCTCTACGGTCATTCACTTTTTCCTTTCTCCTTCTCAACGTCAACTCCACAGTTCCGGGCACCGATGTGTTTTGTACCGATAGGCGGGTACTAACGCTGATAGGGACGCGATGCAAAAAAAAAAAAAAATGAGATGAAATGAAATGAGAGAGAATGAGAAAGTAGGCGAGGGTTGCCACCCCGTTCCTACGACATCACGGGACTACGGGGATAGCAGGAAATGGAGTATTACCCAAAAAGCTCCAGAAGCACCTCTCACTCCCTTTGACCATTCTCTCTCATCGCTGCCACCCCTTCCCCATTCTTTTTTTTCACGGTTACACTCGCCAGTGTACCAGACACACACATAAAGCAACGATGTAGCTACAGATCGAAGAATTTCTAGTGAATTTCTGGTCTCCATTCAGAGTGTGTGAACAATGCTTTGACGACGCGGAACACCAAGCCGCGTAATCATAACTGGCTATACTGAAACGAATCTATCTTTTCACGTTTTTTTTTTTTTAGGCTTTTTCTTTCACTCGATTTTCTATTTATTCGAGTTTCCATCAGCTAGACAAAGCGTAAAAGGATTGATTGAATGTATAGGCAGTGTAACTAAATCTGTGCGCATCCTCGACCGTCGGTCTGTACACAATTCTATCGTTTTTTTTCCTTTTTTTTTATCTCTTTTCATCAATTTCTTTTACCCCTTTTCGGACGCGTTCTTCTAATATTGAAATCCGTAGAAAATATCGCATTTCTTAAGTTTGTAAAGATTTACGCCTCTTTTTTTTTGTTAATAGTTTTTCTTAATTACAATCCTTGTTTTTGCCAAGAAATCGTTCGATTTTTGTAAAATTATCAAAATTAACAAAATAATTAAACATTTTTAGAATTTTCTTCAGTAATTTATCATTATTATTATTATCAAAAAATTAATAAATGGTTACGAAAAAAAAGGAAATTTTTTTTATCGATCCGAATTCACGGAACTCATTCGCAGTCTTAAAAAGGGTTAATCTTCGCGGGGTACGTAGGCGATATAACTTCGCGAGATTTTACACGGGATAAGAGTAGAAGCGTGACTCGCGACGGATGAATATTCATCATGATAGTTCGAAAGATGTAGAACTTCGCGAAATTTCCCTTCCAAGTTAACACAATCGTTGAGAAAATCTCGAAACTCTCACTCTCATTTGGCTTTCTTGCTTCTTCGTGTTCCGTTAACGCTGTTTACCAGCGTTATCTTTCCTTCTCCTGTCGCGTGCCCTTTTCGCCTCACCTGCGTGCTGACTTAGACGCGAAAACGTGGCTGCAGGTGCCAAACGTCTTATCTTCTTCGGTAGGCAATGCACCGTCGCAGCAGAGATGAGGAAACCTCGAAATATCTCGGGACAAATGTAACTTTGTATTGTACAGAGGAGACCGATACTATTTGACGAATACGTGAGAAATAAACCTCCAAATTAAATTTTATTTATTTATTTATTCATTTTTCCAATATGCGAATTCCATTAATTGTTACAAAGACGAAATCAATACATAAATCAACAATGTTTATGAAAAAAAAAAAAAATTCTGATATTCTTCCATCACTAAGATTTCAATATATTTTTTATCTCACAAAAACAACTTTCTCTCGGATGAAACGAACATATGATTTTTTTCTAATGCGTTGATTCGCCCCGGTCGCCTTTATCGCGCGAGACTAACTCTCACGCTTTCGCTTTCATTGAACACAAAGCGAAATAATAACTGAGTCACTTGGTCACTCGTTGCTTACTCACGTCGTTGCACTATACCAGCTCGTTTTGCCGGATTCATCAGTATCAACGAATTCTATTCCGTCGTCGCGAGAGTTCGAACGGTTCGAACGACACTTATAGTCGAACTCTCCGGGGAATTGCTATAATCTTTAACGACGAGTGTTTAATTATCGTTCTGTCGCAAAATTTTCGCTCCCTTTCGTGTCTCGACGAATACGTTCTTAAGCAAGCGAGTAAAAGCGAAAAAAAAAGAAAAAAAAATGGCGACTCTCGACTGTGCATTCGGAGCAAACGTGCTTTTGTCTTTTGTCATTCCGGGCATTATTACTCAGCGGCGGTTTGCAACAATAGTAGTTAAAAAAAAAAAAAAAAAACGCGACAGACCGATGGGCGGTTTTAATACACTTTTTTTTCTGCTCTCCCAACTCGTTAACTTAGTAGTTCTTTGCCTCGTTCTTTGTATTTATAATTCTCTACTTCTTTCATTCCTACGAGCAGCGGTTTTACTGAGATCGAGAGCCGGTAAAGCTGAGGACAAACGTTGCAAAACACAGAAGAGGAGGAAAACAATTTTCTTACGTCATAATCGTCCTGCTGCTGCTGCGACTCTGTAGACCTGAGAATAAATAGCCAACACTGTTGCATATTATTTTTTTTTATAACATAAACTCTATACGTGTACACGACGTCGTGTCTGTCTTTACAGAGAGCGAGTCGCGCAAATTAAAGGAAAAAGATATTGTATTCCGCAGCGCCGGAACCGCGCCAATCTCGTACTTAAAGATTAAACTCCGTTGAACGTTAAATTTACCGAATCAACCATTCGTCTGATACGGAATTTTTTTAATTACGGAAAAACTGATTTAGCTGAAAATGGTCCTAAATGGCTCTGAATAATTCCGATTAAAACATTTTTTGGACTATTTTAAAAAATTATTTTCAAAAAAAAATTTCCTGAATGTTTCCGATGATTTTTTAAACTGATTAAAATGAAAATGGCTCCCAAAGCTCCTGAATAGTGCAAATTAAAATAATTGGAAGGTTCCGATCCTGGTAATTTTTTTTTTATTCGGACTACATTACCAAAAACAAATTTTTTTGACTTTCCTGTCTCCAGCAATTGAGAAGTCGTTTTTTTCGGTGTCCCTCGGGAAAAAAAATGTATGTGACATTTTTCAAAAGGTAAAACCTGAAAATTCATCAAAGCACTTGTCCATTCAGAGTTTTGTGAACGATAAAAAAAGAAAGAAGAGACAACAACACGTGCAATTTCGTTTTGCTTCCCTTCTCCGTTCCTGAAAATAACTTCGTTGTACAGTGCGTGCATCAAGTGCGTGTAGCCTGTGGTCCCATCGTCGGGGCTGTCACGCCGCGATACAGCGACGATGAAATATAAAACGCTTTAATATTTATACCAAACTCTATCCGTAACATCGTCCAGCGCGGTACCGTTGCGGTCAGAGAGCCGGCGAACGATCCGGGGGATTTATTAGCCACGCATTATTTATCACCCGCGATTAAGTGAGCCAAGAGTTTGCATACAAAGTCAAGCGTGGCGCGGGCGAAACACTGTATCCGACAGTAGATAGTCGTTCGAGGTGCAAAAAACACTTTGTTGAAAAAAAAAAAAAAAATCTTTCACACTCTCTTTAATTTACGATGGCATTCGGTGATTTATGCGGCTCGGTAAAATACAGTGCGGTATAACATCAGTCGGTTCCATAGTCGATGATCTACACGGTAGCCATTTACCTGCCAGGCCTCTGTAGGCGTCTATAAAGGGCTGTTGTAGAAATCCCCGGGCCTATCGGAACTTTTCTTCAAAGACAGTCCAACAAGCAGGCAAACTTTGTGTTGCACGCACGATTTCGCATGCGTTTGCAAAGGGCCTCTATACTGTATGAATAAAAGTTGCGTTCAATTCAACTCGCAAGAAAGAAAAAAAAAAAAAAAAAAAACGAGGATTGCAACTAAGTAAAGATATATGGGAGGAAAGGTATTGCGAGGAAAAAAGTATTAAAGTCGTTTAACGCGAAAGTCGAGCTTTTTTACTTAGAGCGAAGCGCGCGGCAGCGTAGACTGTAAGAGTAAGTAACCTTTAAGAAGAAGCGAAAATAACTTTCCTTGCAAACTCTGTACCTCTGTTTTGTTACCATTTATCGAGGTGAACACAAACAGCTTTTGTGAAGTTTTAGCAATGAATTTTTCTTATGCAAAAGCAGAGTTTTGAGTACGATAAGAAATGCTGGACTTTGTAGATTCGTTGTACAGTAGAACCCCGTTGCAGTTCCAAAAATGGAACCAACTGCTCCCCTTAATTGTTGAATTTTAAGAAGCGGTATGAAAAATGGCCCTCTATAAACGGATCTCATCGGTAATTGGGTAATGTAATAAAAGACTAATAGGAAAGATATTGGACGGAAGGGGTATTGAGGATTCACTGTAACCTAATCTTCCAGACATCAATGACGTTGGTCAGATACAACGTTCTTACGCCAAACCTTACCAACGTCAAAAGTAACGTTAGTATTCCGACAAAAATTGGATTCATATGATGACATCATGATGGCCAATCATGAATTCGATCTTCAAGATTTTCCATTGTTCAGATTCAGTTACTTGGTCAAATTTCTCAAATTTTTCTCCAGTAGTCTTTTTTGCGGTGATGTTCATTTTCCTTCGGTCTTTCCAACGTATCGATAGAGTTCGCGGAGCTGGAAGAGTGCATAGGGCAAAAGCGTGTTACACGATAGAGAGACGAGTCAGGTAGAAGTATGCATCTCGGTACTGCGAGAAACTGAGTGAGAGAAATTTTCAAAGCTGTAAGGAACTTACCTATAACAGGCTATACAGGTATAACGCTCGAGGGATCAGCAGCAACATCGGCGGGCTAGCGTCAGTGCCTGCATAGATAGGACGAGGTGCAGGAGGAGGCAGTAGCAACAGCAGCCGGCAATTACTAGCTGGAATGTCTGGGAACGCGTGGGACTCGATCTTGAAGGTCCCGACCACGACAAAGTTTCCCCTCTCCGCTTCTCCTGCTTCATCCTCATTCTATCCACCTTGTGCCTCTTCGCGTTTCTCCTTCGCCTCCTTCATCAAACCATCGAGGAACAGCAACGCCGCAGTGCAACTCGGGCTCGTCGTTACATTATGTCCATACATCTATCCCCGCGCGGAATTACGTCGTGGCCAGGTTATTCTACAAGCATAGACTACAACGTTGTGTATTCGGATCCGTGTCCTATGTTAGGGATGTAGTCTTTTTATTTCTGTTTTTAGACTTGTACCTATGCTGTTCTCTGCGTGCTTAATTCAACTTCTGTTGTTCGTGTTTGCAACTAGCTGTCCTCTCTTATCCGATGTTTCAACGAAGACAAGTACAATGGAACTCCGCAATAACCGGTTCTCAATAGATTTTTCCTTCATCATCCAAGTGGTCTATCAAATCCGACTATGGCTTGGAACTTTTCTAGGATGATTTGTATCGTTTCATAGGTCTTTCAGCAACTTACACTGTAATGTACGGGGTTTACGTATTGAGGAACCCCTTTATAGGTGTTTTTTTTTCACTTCCTATTGGCCATGGAAATACGACTATGGGTAGGAACTTTTTTTACTCGTTCCCTCAGATTTCTGGGGGGGTCGGTTGGTATCTTGTCCTAAGTCTGCTAGGAAGTTAACCTTTAGTGTGCTGGTGATTCCCATTTTTTCCTTGCTCCCCCGGCCGTAGTTCTGTTTTACGAACCCAACTCGAACCTGAATAGAACTCATTTTTCACTCCTCATCACACCAACCCCTCCTCACGGCCTTTATTACGTTGCTGCGGCCTTAGCGCTACGAATCTTTACTTTAGTCATTTTTCTCGTGATACTTTCACTCTCCCAAGTTTTTCTTCTTGTTTTCAGATATTTTGTTTATACACTATTCCACCAGCTAAAATCAACTTCTGCTGTTTCTTTTTTTTTTTTTCATATCAACAGCTACAGCTCTCGTCTCCTATCCAGGAGTTTCATTGAATACAAGTAATGTCTTGGCTTCTCGTATCTTCTTCGCCTTTTCTCCTCATTCCAGGTTTTGTTTTACGAACAAGACGGACCTCGGTGGTGTGAGTTGGAGCTCATTTTCCACTCTCCATCAGACCGACCTCCTCCAACTCGATCTCTTTCTCCCTTACGGCCTCTCCCTTTATTACGTCGCTGCCGCGTTAACGTAACGGATCTTTTCTTTACTTTTCTTACTGTTGTTCTTTTTTTTTTTCTTCTTATTTCCCTCATCCCATAGCCATTCTCTACCTTGATGGTTTCACTCTCGCGAGCTGCTCTTTTTTTTCTTCTCTCTCCGCAGACTATCGTCGTTATGTGTTTCATTCTCATCCGTCTCGTCTTCCTTCACCTCGGGAGAAGGGAGCCGAAGCTGAAGAGAGTCTACTACCATTCGTCAGTGACTCAAAGCTCATACACTGCCTCTATACCGTATATCCAGATAAAATTCGCTCCCGGCAGGGCTCTCACCATGACTTTTTTCCTTTCCTCCTCCCGCCCCTCCTCCACGCCCTTGTATAGTACTTCTCTCGATTTTCTTCCTCGAGCGTTGTTAGCCGCCTCTAATCTCATAGCCGACAGATATCGTATAGCATTATATACTTCGTGCCATCCGTAATGGACTGAAATACGTTAGGTTGACGCTAACTCTGTGAAATATCCCGAGGATAGAAGGCTCTAATGACAAGAGTTCACTCGCGTGTCACACTTAGCGCTGTTGAAGGATAGAGCGACCGGTCTAATCTCACTGGCCAACGCGATTCTCTTTCTCTATCCGTCGCATTAAACGCCCACGCGCTATGTTATAAAGTTCGAGATGAAAAATATCAACGAAGAACTGTCCACGACTACGACCTCGTCGGTGACTGGCGATTTATTCGATACGGGGTGTTGAAATATGATGTATGATTCTACAAACGATGTTTCGACGGATGTTAAGTCGTCCTTCCGATGCTTCTGAACTTTCTCTTCGATCTTTCGTTTCTTTTTTTTTTTAAGGGGATCTGTTATTGCTTTACGACTTTGCCGGTCGACACTATCGGCGATAAATCTACTGCCCTACAATTTATTACCATTTGTTATTATAGGCAATTGCTAACCGACAACGGTGGATGCGCGGTCGGTGCGTGGCTCCGGTGATCACCCAAGTCAAGCAGCTTTGTTCGCGAGCAGTACTTGGATGGGTGACCGCTTAGCCGCGCGCTGGCTGACGCATTAATCGTTGAGCGCGAGGCTCATTCTTCCGAGACTTTGGTATTCTCTGCACACTTTACGCAGGTGCAAAAAATACCGAAGAATCAGTAAAATATGGTCGTCTGCACCGATACGGGTTTTCCGCAGTTTTCCGGTGTCCCCAGCACATGCGGTACAGTGTAGCTAAGTTGGTTGCGAACGCACAGGAAAGTTTAGGTAGATTAGCTGAGGGCGAGTAGGGAATGTTAGGAGGGGAGGAACCGTAAAAATCCGCACGGCAATACGGCAGAATAAACACTACCTAACCTAACCTATAGGCTAATTGCTAATAATTCTTTATTATTATTTTTTTTTTTAAATAATAAATTAATATTAATAAACGAGAAACATTTTCACAATAACTATCTCTCGATTTTTTTTAAACGATTTTCTACATATCGTTGCACTCGTACTTTCTTTCTCGCCTCGTTTCGTCTCCGGTTCGCTCAGCCCCTACGCCGGCGCTCCGGAATAATTTATCCGAAGTATGCGATTACTCGAGCCGTGAAGATGTGCGCTTAGATTCGTCGAAGGTGGAGCGCACGCGCTAACGCTTTTCCCCTCTTATCGTCGATGTCATGCGCCCGGACTAACATATCAGCGCAGTGTATTATGATGCGTTATAACCCTACGGTGCAACTGTGTATTATTTCATACGATATATCGTTTGCGCGCACGCGGCTATGTAACTCGGGCATAAAGTAACGCCGGGACAACACATTTACGTAGTCGAAGGAGATACACTGCCGTGTGAGATATTTCCATGGTATCTGCGGATATATATATATTTCGTGTAACTATATTATGCTCGCGCACGGGGCATACATGGGCACTTATGCAGCTTAGCGTGCTGCCCGGTGGTACGATGTATAGAATATTTAATACCCATCGATGCATGTACAATCGATCGTACTGTTGGCCATTATCGAGATTACAGTGTACACAGCTTAAGGGGGAGTCGATAAATGCCAAAACGAAATTTTCAACATATCGGTAAACCGGTAAATTAAATTCAATGGAGTGTTAGCAATCCATGTAGAATTATACCGCTTATGGGGGATGTTTTCTTTTTTTTTGTACATCGCTACAATATAATGAGAATTTTCGTTGAAAAAATGATGTTCCTCGATAAGCCGTACAATTTAATTTTGCGTCGTGAATATTAGCTGTGAATCACATTGGTGATTAACCTTCGTGTAATAGTACTGCATTCGTGAAATTCGATTATTTGAACTTATATTAACAATTATTATTATTCATCATAATAATCAGTTAAAAATATATAATCAGTACATTTTTTTTCTGTCTTTAATTTTTGTTTTTGAAATATGTCTGACTGTTTCGCCAGTTCGTTGAGTGGTATAAATAAATTCGACTATTTTACCGATTTTACAATCGCCCTGATTGGGATTCATTTGAAAAAATGTGTTGTTATCATTATTTACGTATTCAGCGACCGAATAACAAAAAAAGAAAAAAAAAAAAAATGAATTGGAAATTTTGGCATTTACCAGATAACAGTTTATTCATTGGTATCTTCATCTTTCGTAATCGCATACGCCGAGGTTTCTTCTGCATTGCATGCAATGCAAATTCACGAGCGCAGATTAGCTCGGCGCGCCAATGGCGTTCATACAGGTCGCTGCGTTTGATTAATTGCGTCGAGAGTAATGGTAGAATTTCAAACTATTCATTTGCGTTGCGGTTAATTCGCTGAATCATAGTTATAAACCGAATGTATACGTAATAGGCGTTACGTACCACAACTGTGGATAGATCTATATGACATTCTGTAATAACCTATGATTCCCGAGCGAAGATTCAACCGTTGTGAACCTTGGCAATCATCCCGAAGTTTCGTTGGGGGAATTCTTGCTAAGCGACAACCGTTTCGTCGTCCGTTCACTCCCCTTCCCCTCCTTCTCGTCTTCCTTCGTTTCGTTCGAATCGACCCATCGATCCTGTTCCCTTGGCACAGTTATAGCTTCGACGGTGGCGCATGGCTCCGGTCCTCTTAGATTTTCCGGTGAAGGGGCCAAACACGTGAGCTGTTTTTTTAATTCAAACCCAGAGCGTCCCGTCGCTAAGTAGGGGAGCGCGGGGCAAAATGGTCTCATGGAATCAGAAATAATCGAATTAAAATTGAAGGTATAATTAGGAAAAAATTTTATTGAAATTTAAAAACAGAATTAGTTAAAATTTTAAAAAATGGAGTTATATTTTAAAAAAGAAACAGTTAAAAAAATATTCAAATCAAAACAAAAATTGAATTGAATTGAAATTTGAAATTTAAAAACAACATTAGTTAAAATTTGAAAATATTTAAATTAAAACCAAAAAACACAATTAGTTAAATTAAAAAAAAAATGTAGAAAACACTACGCCAAAAAAAATTATTTTTGAAACCGATTTCTCAAATTGCTTCAAAATTTTGTCAAATTTCAGTACAAATTGAAAAAAAAAAAAAAAAAAAAAATTCGGCCAATTTTCCGTTTTGCTCCGATTGGGCCATTTTGCCCCACTTTTTTTTTTCCTATACGTCTTTATACATACGAAGTCTGGTCTGGGATTCGCTTTCATTTTATCGTAGAACGAGATGAAAGTTCTACGGAATTCTGATAGCGTGGCGGGTAACCCGATCGATCGTAACGCGCACAGTCAGTTTGTCGGGTCATCTCGGGGTCTTGCCGATAAAAAAAAAATGATAATCAAAAAAAGGTTATCGAAATAATCGAAACTATTGTAGTTGATTTAGTAAACAATTAACACGCCAACGATATGAATGGGACGGCACGTTACATATACATATATATAATGTGATAGCTTACACTTTCGGTTGACACTGGTGTGTGTTTAGCGTATGATGTACTCACGGGGAATCCCCGGAGGGACACGAACAATCTTCGTGAATTGAATCCGCCGGTCCGACTAGTCACGATCGTGCGTGACACACGATAAATATAGCGATTAAATGATTGCAAACGAATGATGAGGGGGAAAGAGAGCAAAGCTCGACGTTTCTGGCTGTGCCACTCGAACCCGTATCGCGCATACCTGCACTCTGTTATATTTCGTGACAAGAAATCGATTCTCTGCTTCCTGTCGTTTGGCCCTCTTCGCTTATAATAACGACATCCAATCCACCCGCCTCTCTCGTTTCTTCTGTCGCTACGCTGCTTATTGTTACTCATCCGTCTGCTAATGTACATTGTGTCCGGTTCTTCAATTACTTCGATTCCGGAACGCGTGTCGCTTTAAATGTCCGAAATACTGGTTCAGTGGCAAACCGAAAAAAAAAAAAAAAAAAAAAAATAGAATCCCGAAGACTAAGTGAGTTTCTAACGCGGGAAATAGGATTACGACTCGGGTCGCTAAAAATACAATCGGCGTTCGATCGGTACAGACGGTTTTTACACCTTTTGCAAATTTACTCAATTTGTTTATAGAAACTTGCAGAATCATTCGTGTTAATTACGCTTACAGATTCTCTGGAGTTTATTTTTGTAAAATTATTTTTGACAATACTTCCCGATTGACGTTTCCGGAAAAAAAAAATCTTTAATTTTCGTACCAAGTGGAGCTGGGAAAATTAACCCACAGAAAAACATTTCGCCGGCTTACCATTGTCTCGGTTACCAGTTCCGTGGAATACTAAAGATGGAATTAAGAGACATTACATAAAAAAATTTTACAAAAATTTAAAAACTCCCGACTGCAAAAATAGTGAAGTAACAATTAATTATTCACATGTTATAGTCGAGCGATTTCTTCGTCATTGAGTATGGAAATCCCCCGATTATAAATCTGAATAATTAATTTTTGCAGTCGGGAGTTTTTAATTTTTTGTAACATTTTTTTATTTTTTCTTTTTTAAAGATGTTTTTACTGAGACCTATACCTACGCGAATTTGAGGTTATACCGCATAAAGTTCGAGCGCCTTGCGAGCCACCGGGAGTCGAAAAAATTTGACATATTAGAGGTTAACATAGAACATGAGAACGAACCATTCGAGATTGCGAAGTTGGGCACTCACGCGTATATTTCGTTTTGAGAATGTAGTAGTGTGTATATCGCTTATGCGATATTTGCGAACAGGCATGTTTCCGATATTTTTAAAAACTCTTTTCTGACCGTTTACCCGCACGGCTGTCTCGCACTCGTGTGAAGCGCGCACTCGCCTTCGGCTCGTGCCTCACTTCACACTCGTCGAGATCGACCTTTTTTCCTCGCTCTAGACACGAAAATAACTATTATCTCCGCGGAGACAAAACACATTGTAAGAATTCATAGACATACACCGAATGTCCGGTCTACAGAAGCTATATCTTGAAAACTGTTAAGACATTCTTTGTCGTTTTGACAAATACCGGCTACTAACTTTCGAGGTGCGAGCGCCATTACGGACCGAAACGCATAACTCCCGTCTTTTTGCCCTGTCGGCAGTCGTGAGTTTAAAAACATAGAAATTCTAAAGAATAAAAAATATTAAAAAATTGAAATAATCCCGACCGGCGGTACATGGCGAGACGCTTTTTTTTTGGAATTCCAATTAGTGTACTACAATTAAACCGCGTGAAGCCGGATTTCCTCGGCGTCTATTTTATTTTTTCTTCCATCGTCTCGGTGAGCTTGACGCCTCCGATTTGTCGGTAGAATTTCTCGAGCACCTAATATCCGCCGAAATGATTAATACCTACGACAATGGCGCAGGAGAGTCGAGGAGATGACTTTTTCGTTTAATTAAAAAAAAGTATTGTAGTTTATCAAACTATTAAACGAACATTTTCACAAAGGTTCTCACATTCATAATTACGAAAATTAATAAAGTTCGTCACCCGCAGGGGTTAGTTAACCCGTTCATACCCTGTCTCGCGAAATTGAGTTAAAAAAAAAGGGGATTACTATTCGCGGTGATTTAAAACCGAGCGAACTTATTCTTTTTTAAATTGATTACTCGGAATAATTTTGCGGGTTATGAGGATATCTTAAATTCAAATTAAGTTAATTTTAAAGGGTTTTTTTAATCTTTAACCCTCATTTTCGCTGATCTCTGTAGCAAAAAAGATTTGACGTATCGGAACAGAATCGCTCGGTGTACGTGAAGGCAAATGAGGGTAATCCGTCGCCACGTAAATGGATCTAACTGTTGCAGTGCCTAACTATAGTTTACCAGTTGGTAGAGTAGTAGTACTGGAAGAAACAATAGCCGGGAGGGTCTTCGACCAGCATGCGCAACGGAAATAACCTATAATTTGATAAACAATCGACGACTCGTATCGGCGAGTAATCGTGTACGAAATATCTATGTCTGTGTACACAGCTACATCGGTATCGTATATCTGCATCGTTGATCGACGATTTTTTTCTCAAACGAACCTTTTTTTATTCTTTTTATTTTATTTTGACGTTCCTCTTCAGAGACTCTTCTGCTTTCTTTTCGTCGTCGGAGACCGCTATCTCGATCGATCGATCGGGACATAATTTAGTGAGGGCGTTCGGAGTCCCTTCATCGTTCTCATCAGAGCTTCGTAACAGGCTGATTAACATATGAATGGTCGAAGAGGATATCCCTCGCACTCTTCGTCTCGTCGTTAACCGTTTCTCTCTTATCCCTTTGTCATTCAATTGTACCGCATCCTGGATGAATGCATTCCGCTTTCCCGGAGACTTCAATGTTTAATCCTATTTACTCTCACCAGAGTTTCCATTACACGATCGTTTGTACATTTGCCTCGCGTTTGCACGAGGCCATTTCTCGTCCCGTTGAAAAACTTCGATAAAAGAAAAAAAAAAACGAAACTGATGAAGCACTGTGAGTCTCCGTTGGAGGCAACGATTTTATTTATGATAGTTTCGATTGATGATAATAATGAGGTGAATTTTTTTACTATCATCATTTGCATAAAAATAAAAAAATGTTAACAATGTTACACAAAAAAAAAAAAATGATTCCTGTAATAATATGCAATAAAGAATCATTTTTGTTCGAATTTCATTTTGGTTTTTATAAATATAATTGGTTTACAGTCATATTGCAGTTTTTTAAATTTCGTACATTTTTTTTTATTTTTTTACTTTTTCTGAAGCAAAAGGCAAATATTGCCGACTGTTTACAAGTTAAATAACGAAATGAACGATCGTTTGGTATTAAAAAGAAAAATAATGTTTTTTAAATATTGGTGACCGTTTGAAGGACGGAAACGGAATCCGAAACTTCCGCTATTCCTTCATACCTATGATTCGGCCTGTAAGCGAGTTAATTACAATTTTCCAATCAAAATGCCAAACAGCATAGACACCGCCATAACGCTTCTCTCAAATGGATGGCTTCAATCGGATTTTCATTATCGCTGTACGCAGCGATAATTTGCGGCTAAAATCACCGACCGACCTCCACCGGTTGTTCACTTCCCCTTTTGATTTGTCTATGTACGCCGGTAACACGGTGTGTTGTTGCATGTGTTGCATCCCACAGTTGCAACGATGTGTTCGTGTGCATACATCCACTATATACAAATGCCCACAGCTAGGCAATGTAGTTGCTGGCAAGTGGTGCGAACCGCGTTTTCGATTTTCTCGGTTCAATCGACCCCCTCGTCGTTATGGGTCGGCGACGGGCGGTGCGTCCAAACTCTGCGTAAACTCGCAACGCACTCCCCACCTCCCCCATCTCACCCCTTCACCCTCTCTCTGGATACATCCATTATAATCCCTCAGGCGCTTAATTTTCGCACTACGTACAGAAATAGAGTGTTCAAATTTCGTTTCGCGTTGATTGGAAAGACCTTCACACAAATTTTAGGTCTGTTAAATTCCTTGAGTACTCATCAAAACATACCCCGAAATTTTCGTAAATTTTCAAAATTTTTGTTTTCGGAATATTGGAATTAAATATATTCTGTTATATATACGAAATGTAGACATTTTTGCGATATGATTAATTATTTGTACACCATTTTATGTTTAATATATTAGTAAATTATTATTATTTTTTTTATTTTTTTAATATATTTATTTATTATATGTTATAATAGTTTGGTTGAGGTTTTTTTTACATTTTTTACGAAAAAAATTAATCTACAAGTACATAAATACCAACGTCTCGAATGGAATGCGTTGCTTATAGGATATTTCACAATACCCCATAAGCGGGTATTAAACCAAAGCACACATTCCGTACTCTGGTGAGAGAGGACATAGCAATATAATTCGCCAATAAATATCCGTGAAACGAATTATTAAAATATGTAAATTCCTCGTCGCTGCGACGCACGCAGAGTTTCCACCAATAAACTCGTCCCATTTAATTGTCCCGGACGTACGGCTTCGTAGATATCACAATTCTCTATCTCCTCGGATACGGGGGAAAAAAATGCAAATTGAAGCAATTCCAATTTCGTCGACACTTTGCCAATGACGAGAAACGATCGGGATAGTCATCCCGGAGCCCGGAAAGCCTCACGCACGGCTAAGGTACATCTTGGTAGTCGCTGCGACGGTGGCGGTGGGTTAGAGCGATTATTAAAAATTCATTCCCAGAGCGCAGTGGCGCAACGTAATAATGCATCGTCGCGCCATGATGGCGTCGTCTTTCCTTCCCCTTTACCCTTCTTCATCACTCTGCTATATCTGTATCCTGTCGTTTCGCGTATATATATATGCCCTCCGTACATCAGGAAAACCGCACTGCCTCCCTTCAAACCTTTTACATTCCCTTTCACGCTTTATGGAAATATTCATGAATGATATACCAGAGGCATAAAACGTAAAAATGTATCAAAATTTCAATCGCTTCATCGGCCATTAATCCGGCTTTTCGGAAATGTTGTCTATTTGTTTTCGTGCATTTCGCGTTTTGATAATTTTTTGTGTCTCGAAAAAAAAAAAAAAAAAAAAAAAAAAAATAACGTCATTGATTTTTTATAATTTAAAAACTCAAAAAATGCAAAAATAACCTTTATAATCCGAATTTACAAAGTTTTATCGATCTTTTGGCTCAATCTTGATGTCTACATTTTTCTTGCCCTTTCTCGTGGCTATAAGTAACTTCAAACAAAAACAAATAAAAAAAAGTATGTAAACCCCTTGCCAATGTAACACCAGCTACGTGTCTACATAACTATGCGCACAAATTTTCCTATACCTACTGCGAGGAGCTCGGATGGTCGTAACGCTCGTGTGTATTGCATTAGACACATACTTGCTCACGGCTGCCTCTCGCAACTCACATTGTGAGGATCCTGAAGCAATATTCAACAGAATATAAAAAAGACCGATATTTACTCGTTAATTTTGTTTTTTTATTTTACATTATAATTTTTGCTTCCAGTATAAATTTTTTTTAAAAGTCCTACAATCGCATTATCGAATATCCATTTTTAGGCGATGATGCTTCGTCAAGTAACTTGAGTTTCGAGGTGATGTCAGCCCGCGACAGTCGTCTATGTCATCGCGTTACATAGTTCGCATATTTGTCCGATTTTTTTGTTATTTCTATTTTCCTTCGCACTCTCGAGCGCGAGACGAAGTTGATTTTCTCGTTTCGACGAGTCGTGTTAGCATGACTCACAGCTCGTCGATCATTAGTCGCGTCATTGCCACGACAAACTATTTACAATACAAATACATATTGATATATCATTCCGATTGTTACGAGAAGTATGGAATTTTGTTATAAAAAAGATTTTATCGATTTTTCATTATCCTCTTGTCGTTCAGTAACCAAAACGACCCTTTCAATAACTTTACGATGCACGGGATTCATCAATTCATTTTTTTTTTCAATTGACACTGTCATTGCTCATTGCGTTGCGAGTCGCGTCTATTTGCGGGACAACAAAGTGTGAAAATAATTCACGAGCGGAGGCACTCGATCACCTGGAGAAAAAGATGGAGAACCCGAGTTAAACGTCACAGCGCGATCCATAGTCGAACTGTAGTCCGCGAGGCTCTCGAGAAAACTTTTTCTTCGCTTACATACGTACGTCGCAGTAGCGCCGGCTGCATAAGGTTGTCATGGGGGTCTCTTCTGCATGTTACTCCGTTCTATTACTCTACCTACGTGGTCTATCGGTCTACTCTCACGCGAAGATGCCAAAGAGGAATCCATTACTTTCACGCATGTGTCTTGCCGCTTTCCATGGACCGAGAAAGATGCATCATATGTATACTCTCGTGTATACCGGAGATGTTATCTCCGGAATCGAGTTATCCAGTAACAACTCACTTGTTTTTCGCGTTACCGATATTCTTGAGAAAGACGGGAGGTAATATTGGTTAAGTTTGTCCTGTGGCATCATATCCTGCATCATTCGCTATCCTGCGGAAGAAATGCGCAAAGTTCCGTAACACCAGTCCTTAAATTTCGAACTTAAAAAATATTCCAATAATCGTTAAAGTTTGCATATATGTTTAGATCAGATAAAAAATTTTGGATACAAAATTAAGAAGGGAGAAAAAAAAATTATGGTCTACATTCGGAGCAATTGGTGATGAATTACTGAGAGAATACTGTGTTGAATTTGCACCATTCTTGAGAAATCGGAACTTTTCGATCTTTTCGAAATGATGGTTTTGTTGATGACTTCCCAAAAATCGAAAAAAATAAAAAAAATAAATAATCACTAGTACTCTTAAAATCGAAGGAACTTGGCGAAAAGCTCGATGTACTTTCGAGGAAACGGTGAGAGTGCGATTGGCAACGAGTGCTAGTTATATATCCTCCTGAGCAGCCCATCTCATCTTTTCACGGATTTTAACACAGCGTTTAGATGGACGGAGAGGGGAGGGGGTTGGAGGGGAGTCCTAGTTCGCGGCCTCTAACGCGAAGATCCGTGGGAACTTTCTAGCAAGGCTTATGGTTTACCGGCACTCTGTTTGCCTGTGTGAGCAAAGTACGAAAAAGAAAGTATCCGTCCACGTTGCAATATTATGCCGAGACATGGACCAGGAAAAGTTCTTATATTTGCTCACGCTTTTGCCCGTCTGCAATCCTATATCAACGATGCGCACGAGAGCCAAAGGCCTTGGATGGATACCATAATATATCGCATCTGGACGATTCCTGCGCCATACCTAATACACGCGGTGTGTACAGAGTCGAAGGATCGACGAGCCCTTGGAGACTGTCTTGGCCCCCGATGGAAAATGCTCCTCCTCCTCATCCACATCCGCGCAGAAGCGAGCAGGAGGAGTCTTGTCTGTTTTTTTTCCTTCTCTCCCTACTTGACTCGTTTCATTTCCTGAAATTCTCGCCTAGATGTTCCACATAGAACACCCGCATTCACCAGTGTCTCTTCTGTCCACCCGTCGAACCGTCAATTCTACCTACGTACCTCTCTACGGACCTGCGGAGGTTCTCGTAAAGTTTCGCAACCGAGAAAACACCCTTTCCTCCTGCCCGTCCCTCTACTAACCTCACAGCATCCTCAATTCGTTTCGAACGTGTCAAAAAGACCGCGAAGAGAGATGAAACGAAGGTGAAGAAGTACCGGGGGCAGCCAGAGTAAGAACGGATCGTTTCGACTGGCGAATGGTTTTGAAACGTCCGTAGCTGAATTTCCGGTCCACGCGCTGTCCTTCTTCATCCTTCGCAACTTGTTCCGTAGTCGTATGGCATCCCAGCAGCTACTACGTTCAATTCCTATTCGTGTTGATGCATTTACGTGCATGACCGTGGCTGACTGATGTTGGACGTGTATACGTTCGAGTATATACGACTGGGTTATGCATTATTATGACGCCCGTGTGCGTGATGCCAGGGAATGCATCTGTATTGGGATGGACCCCCCTGTACCGAGATGTGGCGTATGGTATCTCGTAAACTCGTGAGATACGGCCCGACTGTACCCTCGTCGGCGGATACCTCTCGGCTCCATATTTCATCGTGAAACGAGAGTGTGTGTCCCGCTGATGATGCTATTGCCAGGAGTACCTCACCGGCGCTCTGCCAGTCCCATCACGAGTTTACTGTATACGAGCTTCTCGGATACATAGCTGTCCCAACACTTCTTATGTCCATCCTCTGCCTCGTTGGATCATATCACGTACCCCATATGACGCCCGAGCGTTGATGCCTTTCCCAATCGATTTAATTATCGAAAACTACGCTTTAGCATCCACTCGATCCTTGCCGAATGATCCAATACTCGCGACCTGCTGGATGGAATCTGATTGGCGAAATACTATTCTCCGTTTTGAATATAAGGTGAATGGTACCATTTCCCGATGGACATAAGATTGACCCGATGGAGTTATGGCATTTTCAACAGTGACGAAACTAAATTTGGTGATTACTTTCGTATCGCTGCATTATTTAATTGATGGAAAGCGCATCCATTGTACACTGACACCAAAATAGTGATATTTGCATGGCTGGCTGATATGACCTAATACCGCGTTGATTCAGTTTCCCACTGAAGGTCCGCAAACTTGAACTCCCGAAAGATGTGGCTGAGCAATTGGCTCGCCTTGTAAAATTTTACGGTTGGTCGTCAAACTCGACCGTACCTAATCCAACTTCTATGGTTTTACGAAGTCTTTTTCTTGCAAGTCCTCCATAACCTTGATGACATCCTAGCGAGTTTATCTTCGATGAGTTTCATATTTAACAAGCGACCTGGAATCTTAAATCGTGACAACGCGTCGAGGCAATGAAAATCCGATATGTCCGTTACGATTTTCCGCTCGGCTCTGTCATCGAATAGCGCATGATATCTATTTGCACGTTGCCAGACGCGTTATGAATTATTACGATAAAACAATTTACCGAGATCGAGAAACGTCGAGAAACGTTGGGGGGCGTTAGGGGTCGCTGACCCGGCGACCCTTGACCTCCTGACACGTCGTCGGGTTAGTCTAGCTTCAGGCTTCGTCGTAAACTGACGGTCGCCCGGTGGGAATGCTGTGACGAACGCCGTCACTCCATCGTCGGGAACATCGTCTGTCCACTTTCTCATTCGTTGTACACATTTCAAGTTTCGTTTATCCGGATTATTGTACATTTTTTATGCGAGGCGATTATTGAATCAATATGCGCGTCTTTATGTTCGTATGTTTAATTCAGAACCGATTGACAATTGATTAAACGGCTCAGTTACGACAATTTATGAGTAGGAAAGCTGTAATTGCGTTAGTTAACAGATAATTAACTCTTTCAATGAATGACCTTTTTGTACCGAGAGATTAATTCACATTGCGTCGGGTCCAATGTTCGTTACTCACTGCGTCATATGTCGGATATCATGTGGTATGTCTATTATTCCGAGCCAAAGATCGGATGGTTGAATTTTCGTATTAATATAACGAAGAAAATTATGTACAAAGCATTCTTGAATGTGGGATGATGTGATCCACGTTGATGGAGAAATGTTACCGACAACATCGTGCGTAATCCAGGACAGTGGAGGCGTCATGCGCATAATATCGGGTCGGTGACCTGGTGACGCGTCGTTTTGTTAGAAGCAGAAAGGTTTATCGCGAACTCCGGTTGACTTAATGCGAACCGAAAGGCGGAAAGAGACGGAAAGGGTGCGTAGAAAGTAGGGAAAGAGGTTTCTAGCGCCAAGGCGACTACCGTTCGTTGCACAAACTTGGGAGGGGGGAAGGGCTCTTCTCACTCTTTTCATGTATACTTCATTGAGCACGAAATGTGAATCTCGCAGAGTCCAGGCGCCCGTAACCTATGTACATAGTGTAACTGCCGCTTCGCGACCTATATTTCTTTTCTGTTGTCGCCTCATCGCTTTATTCCCAAGAAAGTTGCATACGTAAGCATTTTTAACAGTGTAACCAATCTTCTTGGGGACATTACGAAACTTTGAGTCTAATAGCACAGATTAGACGTCAACCCTCAGACCTCAGAAACTCTCACAACTCCGAACTCGGAACTTTGGAGCAGTTTAGTTTTTATTCCCTTTTGTACCCTAATTATTCAGATTTCAGACTTCAGACTTCAAACTTCAACTTCACATTTTTGGTCCACTTTATTTAATTTTTTTCGTTTTCACACCCTAATCGTTTTTTTGTTCGTTTTTCGTGTTAAAAATCGCTTATACCAGGAATATCGTACATTTTTTTTCCGTGTGACAGAAATCTTCGGTAGAGCATTTCAAAGCTTTGTCGTCCCATAGTTTCTGCAACGGTCTCAGCATAATTACTGCCTTTTCGCGCCCCGTATCCATTTTCCTCTTTCAACATCACGTCCCTTTTCCCAAAGTCACATACGGCGATATCTAGCGCGCAAAAGCTACAATGCATCCCGTACGAAAACCGTAATCTCGAAACGATATAAATTCTTGTGTTTCTGCAAACTCGCCGCGGATAGGAGGGCGAGCGTTAATCCGCGGATTAAAGCAGATTCCGGAAGAGCTGCGAGGGAGAAATAACATGAGAACGAGTGGCTGTACGTAAATGTGTACGACGCACGTGGAAGGCAAAGTATAGAAGAAGAAAAAAAAAGGGGCGCTTCCCTGTGGCGAGAGAACCGATGCCGTTGCGGCAGTAGCGTTTAGTTGGACGACCGGTTGGTCGTCGGACCTGTTTCGTTGAATTAATGAAATCGCCCGGGGATTATCCTGGTATTCGAAAAATTGTGGAAGCTCCGAGCGTCGGTAGCTTCACGTGTGTTTCACATGGGGGATAGTAAATTGTCCCCCCGGCGTTCCGCACGGTCTGACGGCGTCACTCTCACCGATCTGCTCGTCCACCGTATTTTACCTACCTGATGTATAATATGCATAATTCCGTTAATAAGTTGCGTATTAATAACGCACTGCCCCCCCCCCCCCCCCCTCCTTCCTTGGGTCCCCAGAGTAAAATGTTGTATGCAATGGTAATTTAGTATATTTTGAAAAGCCTTCTTCCAACAGTTGTACCGAGTATTATACAATCGCAGTCATGTGTGCCACGTATGCATTTCTAAACTCTCTCTTCTCCTTCGACCCACTGCTCTGCGTTCACTGTATCCATTCCTTCTTTTCACTTGCACCTTATAACTACGACTGTATGTACGCCGCATTACGTTTCACGTGACGTCGTGTGAGTCATCGGGTCTTAGATCTATTGCGTCACCATAGTCAAGACGACGAGAAAACCTTTTATGCACAATCTGACATAATCCTCGGGACGTTCATTGACTGGCAATATCATCGAATCTCTGATTTATAGAAACTTTGCAGGTAATTTTTTTTGCTGACTTTCGCAAATTTTAGGTTAAGGAGATCGAGGCATGTCGAAAAGCAAGCCGTAAAAAATCGACGATTTGACATGAATAGTATGGTACTCTATGGAATTAGTGTGGACACTTCCGGACAGTGTTATACGCGCTCTATGAAATCTCTGATTTTTTTCATAACGTGTGTTTCAACTTGCCCCGGCCTTCTTTATTTCGTGAAACCTTTTTTTTGTCACTGAATATCAGGACAATTTCTAGTTGATGTTCCAGTTGGATTTGTGGAATGTTGTAGAATGACTACCGGGATTAATAAGTTCAAAGTTGCGATGAGGGAGAAAGATATTTGGAAAAAGGTCAATAATCGCATCATAAAAATGAGTTTTTTCACGCTATATGAGAGAGAAGAAGCACAAAAAGCACCAGTCCGCGAGGATGGAAGAGAATAGAAACGAAACGGTGAGGAGGTGTAAGCTGTTGAAGAGAAGGAACTGATAGGAGCAGAGATGGAAGGTAGAGGCAGAAAGGTCGGCACGCCCGGGTGGATCCTCGAAGAAGGCGCGCGCGTATCCGAAGTGGGTGTGGTTCAGAGTTTCGGATGAAACTCCGGCTCGTAGCTAGGTTGCTGGCTCTACCAGAGATGAGAATGAGAGAAGCACGGAGGCAGCGAGCCTCGGATGATTCTCTTTCCATCTTCTTTTACACGAGCTCCGGGCGAGGGTCGTCGGAGACTGCTTGGTTCCTCCATCTCCTTCATCCGCGCACTCCTCCACCCGCCACAGCATTATGGATACCTAGCGAAAGCGATATGTGTCCTCGTCGAAAGTTCCCTCAACTAAGTTGCCATTGCGAATCTTTCAGAAACAAAAGAACCAATAAAGAGTCCTCATAACAAAATAACTCGCATTGGCTACCATTTCTAATGTTATTCGTTCATTTTTTGTTTCAGGTGAGTCCACTCATAATCGGAGTAACCAAATTAAGCGGCAATGGCGTTGTTCTTGAACATTCGCCGGAATGGACTGGGTGAGTTCTTTTATAATCCGAACCGAAGCACTCACAAAATGATGAGTTGGAAGAACTCATAGCTAGGTAGACGACTATATTTGAAACAAAATTGGTTGTACCAACTAACTATTAGTTCCGGCAACTAATCATTAGTTATCGCCAGTCGTCATTTGTTTGCAGTGATCACGGAAATGTGGTTTTCTAATGGTAATCAGGTATATCCAATAGCGAGTCGTATGTAGTCGAGGTGCCTTATCTTAAAACGGTCCGAATTTGTAAGGTCTAAAGGAATAGAATAGGTGGATTGAAAATTATTAACGGGTGAGTTGCCATTAGCAACTCACGCGACATGGCGCCTTATCTGAAAGCAGTTCATATTTGAAAGGACTAAGAAGTCGGTAGAGTGGTTGAGTTGAAACATGGAGAATCCGACTGTAGCGGGAGCAATTGCGATCCAGGAACTTTGAACAACTCGGGAATACAGAGAACCACTGTAACGCGCATAACGTCAAAGTCACGATTCGTGTAAAGCCTTAAGGTCGGATTACACGTGCTCCGGGACTGGTCTACCATCAGAATCGAATACGACCCTTCGGTAGCTCTTCATCATCCGGGACTACATGCTTGACGAATATCTATACGTCTTTCTCTTCCACCTCAGTTTCTCTTCCACCCACGTACGCCAAAGTATAGAGCCTGTTTTTTAACGCATATACAGACGTTCTGCATGAAGCGATTTTCCACTTGTAGAAATGAAGGGAACTCACGGTGAATCGAGCGTGCAGAGTGATACGCGGGAGATGCCTCATTCGTGAATCCGCATGAGGTCGTCCCGAGACGAAAGCACGTTGGATATCCATGCCGTGTGGGTTTGCTCCAGAAATTAGGGACAACCCTAATTCGCGTCGGCGGGCTTCGTGGACGTGGTCCTTTTTACCAATGAGACACGGGATTCCTAATCCTCTCCCGCAATTTGCGCATCTGTCTCCGCGATGTCCGGCAGGCATTGACCGCATTCGTTTACCGACGTTTATACTCCGAAGAACGTTTAAGCTACGGAAGACTTTTAAATTTTACTTATGTATGCTCTGATTTGTGAAATCTTCAAATAAGGATATCATTTTTAAAACTTTAGTGAAATTTTGAATAAAACGTATTTGAAATTTAAAAAAGTAATTAAAAAAAATCAAAAAATATTTTGATTTAAAAAATTGCATTTATTTTTTTCGAATTTTACCTCTTGTTTTCAAAAATTTGGGGTTCAACTTGAAAAAAAAAAAAGAAAACGGTCACAGATTAACTCTTCTCAGTTTCTATCAATTGTTTCATTTGATTTTATTTGCGATTGATATGAATGTATATGAAAACTGTAAGACAGTACATTTATAATCTCTCCCTTTGCTCTACGCACTTCCGGTTAACAAAAGAAACGACAATTAATCTATTTCATGTTTCCTTGCCGAAAATTCCTAAATTATTATTAGCAAATGCACAATTGCCCGACGAACGTCTTATTAATTTTAATTTACCCCAAAACATCGAAGACTCAGAAAGAAAAAATGTGATTAAAGATTTTATTACTCTACGAGTTTGTTTCACGTCGTCTTAACGAAGGTTTATGCAGATAATTGTGTCCAGTTGACGGTAAAGTGCGGTGGAGTGAAAAAAAAAAGTTTTTTTTCTTAAAAGCAGTTATCGTGTTTATCGGAGACCCCGCTGTGAGGGAACATGAGTCGAGTCGAGCGTGTGGTGTGCACGAGCAACACACTTAGCCCCTCACTTTGCAGCATTTTCTTTCAACGAGGTGTTCTATGGCTAATACAGGATACACGGGGGTCCCGGGCGCACCGACACTCTGTGGCCTCTCGCACTCCTGCTTTTGCCGTGTTGCAGCGCCTGCCTTCTTCTGTGGCCAACGCTGACCGTGTGTTATGCGTCAAACGGCGTGTTTGTCTGACCGCGAACTGGACGGCCGTTACTCGTACACTCTGCAACGAGAGTTTCGTATACCACGCGCGCGTCTACATAGTCTCGAAAAGGATCAATGGAAAAAAAAAATGATTTTTCAACCGTTGAACTGTACTTCCGGTTCCCACAGATCATGATCCCCCATCAAGATCCACTAATCCATCGTACCGATGATTCATTGCACATTGGAACGACAATCATAACTCCATTCCCCGAGGATGACGATAATAAATGACGGGCATTCATCATCCTTCGATGCTGATCGTGAAACGAGTTCCTTTTACAGACATCGCGTCTGGAAATACCAGATCCAGAAAAAACAAGGCAATCGCCCCCCCCCCCCCCCCCCCCCCCCCCCCCCCCCCCCCCCCCCCCCGCCCCCAAAATAAAATAAAGTAAATTAAATAAATACAAAGTTAATAAAATACTTTAATAAAATAATAATAATAATAATACTCCAATAATTATTTGTTTTTTCGCTTTTTTTTTTGTTAATCAAAATTTGTTATTAGAGATCTCCGTCAGTCTGGAATTTGTCCATTTTTATAAAATTATTAAACATTATTATTATTTATTTTATTTTATTATTATTTATTTATTCTTTAACATTTTTATTTATTTATTTATTTATTTGGAGAGAAAAAAATGTGATTTTTTTCTTTCGGTTTCGGGTTTTCTTTCTCTTTCTTTTTCTCTTTCCGCTCAATCTCAACGTTTGTGACGATAATCGTAGGGGTATATACCCCGAGCCTACATTAATTAATCTTGTTGAAGTCAACCAATAGAGGTTCTCTCCGTATCGCCGAGTGTTTTGATGTACCTACAGAAATTCGAGAAGGTTGGGGTCGATGAGGAGTAACGCAGGGGTGTGCGGGGGGGGGGGGGGGTTGATGGAGCAGATTTGGAAGATTGTCAAACGATGATGAATTTTCGGCTCGTTGAGGTCGCCGGTACGCGTCACGCCATCAATGGGAAGAATCTACCCCGTAATTATATTGCATAACCAGGTATAGCGGGAAAGAGAGAGTATTTGATGAAAGGTTCAAAGCCCCCCCCTTCGCTTCCCTCTCACTTCTCTTGCAAACGAGTTATCCTCCTCTTATCGAACTCCAACTCGTCGTCGCACACGTAGATAACTCTGCCAGATACTCTGAGAGATCAAATTAATTACACTGAAGAGGCGAAGTCGTAGGGGTGGGTGGGGGAGGAACAGGAGGAGGGGATTCGATTGCTCTTAGCGGATTGGACGGACAGGGTTGCCGCACGAAAGGTGGATATCCTATTGACGATGAGGTTACCACGCGCAAACTCTTACAGTCCTCTGTTGTATATATACACGTATGTATGTGCATATATATAGGTATACATAGGTACAGACAACAGTAGTATGCATGTACCGTAAAATCTATACGTACTCTTGAACTCCGAGGACAACAGAGGAGAATGTTATCTCTATAGGGGATTCAATTGATAAAATCAATTGGTGAACTAGTACAATCTCTCGCTCTACCGATGCTTACATTACACTGCGCAACCCCTACGAAATAACACTTCATCATTTCCGATCCGGGATATTCACCGGTTTGTGTACTCATCACCCACCCTTCGGCACACTGATTCAAGTAACGAAACTTTCGATTTCGCTCTATAAAAATCACGAAAAAAATGTTAACGCTTGTGTGCCATTGGGTTTTTATGCTTGCATTATCGATAAAACACGATTTTTCCGGCAATTCGTAAAATAAAAATGTATTGATACTAAAAAATTACTATAATTACGAAAAATATTTTTATATTTTTTAATATAATAAATTATTAAATTCATTGTTACGTGAAAATGTATATAATATAAAGAAAAAAGTTTTTTCGATGTGGCAAATGCCAGACGACACGAGACAATTTATTTCAAGGACACCCTGTATATCGCTACGAAGTTCGATCCCCCGAGTTCGCGAAAGCGTTTATATAGGATGCGGGAGAGTCGTGCGCTCAATCTTGACGTGTAGGAGCAGCCCCCCCCCCCCCCCGCGTCCCCCCCATCACGCGATACGCCGACTCCTCGCGGGACCGTCTTTCGCCCACCGAATACTCTGACTTAGGTCTTAGGTTACGTTCGTGTGCTTCGCTCCTTAAGATCCTGTCACGCGAGAGAGGATGCTTCGGGTTATACCGCTTTAGTTTCATCTCACTTCTCTTGTACTATCTTGAATTTTCTTTCTTACACACTCTCCACCCCTTTTCTTCCCCTTCTTCCTTTGTTTCTGTCGATTTGTCTTACTCCCTCGCGCCATCTCTCGTTCTGAGTGCTTCTGTCCCGTTTTGGATGCTTTGTTTTACTTTGTATAATACATCTCCATCGTATCCTTTTCGTACCCCGATACGTTGCTTGTCCGTACCGATTGCCATATCGCGCGACACTTTATCATATTCGTATACCACGGATGACACGCTTTCCGTTTTCACGCTGCAGCGCCCTTGGAAACTCCGACATCCTTAACGTTTGGCCCATTCATTAAAATTCTTATCCTTGCGTTTCCGTTCGAGACGAGACCGCGAACATTTTTTTTAAAATTTTTTCGTCACGAAAAATATTATAATAATAATGAAAATAATATTAATACCATTATTATTATTGTTATTAAAAAATAATTATTTTATTAATTATCTTTTATTGTTTTTGAGAGAAATAAAATGAAAAATTTGACTCTGTCGACGATTGCAAATTCATATTTAGAAATAACCACAAAAAAATGACTGATTATTCACGTAGATAACCGTGAAAATAAATTAAGTGCAAAAAAAAATGGACGAACGCTTCAAAAAGGATTACCGGACCACAGGCCGAACCGCCTTCGGAGCCGCCTGTCCACTCTTCATATATGTATATATATATTTTTTTCAGTTAAATAATTAAAATTTCAAAGGTCCATTTATGGTAATAAAAAATTCAAATTTTCATAAGGAAATGTGAATTTGATAATTTATCAAAGTGCTCCAAAGCCTTTCATCTAACAGCGTTTGTTATCATAAAAATCTGTTTTTTTTTCTTAATTAAAAACGAAATGACAAAAGCTTTGCTAACGCCATCGAGTTCCAATATTTTTTATTCTTTGGCTGCTATTTTTTTCGAATTCGTTGTGAAGGATTGCCCGCACGCACATTCCGAACTGAAGAGTTTTCCGCGAATCACGAGAGAAACAGAAGCTCTTCCTACCGCGATAGTTTCCATCCCAAGCGAGTAACCCCGCGTGTTTTAGCTTTCCCAAGCGAGCGTAGAGGGAAACTTCGGTTTGGCTTTGGTTCGTTCCTTCTTATACGGAAAATCGGGGAGGGAGATCCGCGCGGCCCACAAGCGGGGATTGAAGTTTACTCTTACCAGACGCTCCCGGCGTGATTGCTTTATTTCTCGACGCTTCCGTGAACAAACACCCCTCCAACTAGCAACGTGCGCCGGTCCTTATGGCGTTTCAATGGTGATCGTCGGATGTTCGCGAGAGAATTTTCGGGACCTTCCGAACGTAAGTAGGATGAGAGGTCTCCCCGTTGCAACGTGCATATTTCCTTGGAATCCGTTAAGGGGAGAGCGCGAGTCGCCAACAAGCTTTCGGGCGGTTCGCTTGGCCTCGGGATTTAATCCTCAAAGAGAAGGCGCGTTTCACTTACGAGAGGCGAACGACCAACCCCAAGCTCGCGCACGAGTCTCGGCAACAACTGGGATCAGCTTCGCTCCTTCGAGTTTCGTCGCTATGCCCCTCGTCCCATCGAAATACTTTTGAAAACTTCGTACGTACATCGAAACGTTGTGGATAAATTATTAGGATTGACAGACAGACATCGCGGGGGTGTAAAGAGAGTTCTTGTATCACCTTAAGGCGCCATGACGTTCAATCAGTAGAGAACTTATTTATTATGCGTTCGTCCATTATAAATGAGCTAAAATCGCAAGCGTTCACATGACTTTGTCTTTCGACGCTACAAAGGCGCGATCGACGAAAAAAATTATCCTTGAAAAAAAAAAGCGCAAGTAATCGGGGTCATCGATTTTCCAAGGAATTTATCCGCGATAGTTTCTGTACCATCCACCCAACCGTTAACTCTGTAGTGTGTAAGTTTTTTTCAGCTTGAAACGCAAAAAAGCTTTAGCGTGCTGTACTAAGTATAGAAGATAGAAGACGCGAAAGAAGAAAAAAAATGACATACATGTCCCCACCAGTCACGAAGGGGTTAAGAAGTGACTACACAGAAATGAGTGGGCAATTTAACGATGAATTATATTTTTTTATATGTAGTGGGAACAGAATAATAAGAATAATATCAATATTTTAATATTAAAATAATTATTGATTTATTATTATTATTTAAATTTATATTTTTTTATTTTTTGTGCGAATTTTCGTATTAAACTGTTGGTAAGGTGAGTGATAAAAAAACAAAAACGGGTATAGCGGCTTCAAACTGAAGTTTGTTACGGCACTCATTTTTCGGAAAAAAACTAACGCTTTTCACATATTTCCGCAACGGCGATATCTCGCCTACCCGATGGAATTACGAGAAAACTCGTGTGTCATCGTGTTCTACAGGGAAAAATATACAGAACGAGGCTATTGGATAAAGTTACGAAACTACCTTTTTCCGTGCCGTCACAGCAGCGATAAAAAAATATGAAAAGAAGGAATGCACAGGGGTGTTCTTGCGATTTATTCATTTTGCATCAGTTCGGGTCGAAGTTTAGTTAGACATTGGTAATTGTCGAATTATTTTCATTTGTTTTTTTCGTTTTTCACATATATAAAGAAATAAAAAAAATTAAATAAAGAATACCATAAAACAAAATATAAAAAATCAAATTAAATTTTAAAAAATTAAAAATAATTAAATTATTAATCGATTTTTATCAATAATTATTAAATTTAATTTTATATTTTTATTAATATAAAATTGATTATTTAATACGTGATAATAAATACTTAAATGAATAGAATACATTTATTTAAATTAAATAGAGATTTATTCGTGAAATTAATTCGCCAGAGTGCGTGAATAAGGTTAGCAGCTTTTATCGTCTATACGCTAGAGGATCGGTATCCGCGTAGAACGCGATCTTGAAGCGGTCGCACGGAAAGAAGCCGGAAAACCCGATCATCCTCTATCGCGCTTGAACGGTGCTATACGCCGAAGGATAGTCGAAAGAAAAAAACCGGCATCTATCGCTGCTCAACCGTTTGCCTCCGTTCGAACATACCGAGATCGCGGATACGCTCGAGTAACTACTGGCTTTCTTTTGTCTCTGACTGGTTGTTGAGCGCACGACCGACCGGTCGCTAGTGCAGTCGAGAAAACCTTTTGGATGAACTTATCGCGATCAATTTTTTCTTTTTCGTATATGTGCTCTTAAAATAAAAGCAAAGAGAATTCGATACAGAAATAGAGTAGTCGTTATACATCGCCTCGTAAAGTAAACGAACTAAGCGCTCCTTCACACGTGAGAAAATCGTAAAATCTTGAGCTTTTATCGTTGTAATTATTCACGTCGCATGGAAACTCAATTACGGTCACTCGAGTATTAATTTTTTTTCTAATGTTTTTTTTCTTTTTTTTTTACGGCAATGTTAGCAAAACTTTATAATCGTCGGAACTTTTAAAATCTCTCAATTCGTATGTTCGTAAGGGATACCGATCCCTTGTCTCAAGTGTAATCGGTATGAAATTTTTCGCTTGCTAATAATTATTCTTCGGCGTAAAGTTTATACTGGAACTTCGAGATCGAGATAGAGGCGGGCGAATTATTAAAAGTCAATAATGATTATGATAATAACATATATGACGGAGAGGGAATTAATTTTTTTTTTTTATTAAAGATATAAAATTTTATTGAAAATTTCTCACAATCGTACCTTCGATGAAATAACAACAACAACAAAAATTTGACACTCCACCAACAATAAAATTGTCGACGAAAAAAACTAATAAATATAAATCCCAGTAATTATTTTATCGTAAATTAAATTTCTTTTTTTGCTCAGAGAATTTTGAAGCGATTTTTAAGAAAATTATCGATTAAAAAAAAGATCATAATTTTGCGGGTGTATAACTTGTCATCTGATTCTCACAAAACTCGAGTGGAAACAGAGAGAAGAATGAACGAAGGATAGAGAGACAAGTGAGGTGGCGTCGGGACGTCGGGGCGGTCGGTCGGCCGCTCGCAATCCACCTACGCGACGGCGCCCGTCGACGGCGAGAAAGATAGACGTACAGCCGCGCCGACCGAATCGATATACCGATTTGTCGTGTAGTGAAAACCTCGTGGCGAACTCTCCCTCTCTTCTCGTCGAATCGCGAGAGAAAAAACCCTTCTTGAGCGCGAAAGGCTCGAGAATCAAGAAAAAACAAAAAAAATACACGCAATATTAACGATCGGTGGTACGAGATGTATGAATGATTAGCGAACTTCGCAGTTCGGCCTCTGTTTCAGGACGATAACTCTTCAACGTTTTGATGAAATCTTCAGGAGTAATTTATACTTCTGTCACGCTGGATGTGAACTTGACATTGTTTTTGCTTTCATTAATCTTTACGCGCATCTAGATATATCCTTAATTAATCGTTTTCGTATTGTTCGTTCATATGATGATTATTATCCTTTCGAACAAAATGATTAAATAATTAATAATAAAAATTATATTATTATTATTTTTTTTTTTCCCTTGGAGACGTAAATTTAATTTGTTTACAATCTGAATGTTATTTTATTTTTTTATAATTACAAAATTTTCGTTAAAAAATATATTAAATTATCGTTATTTCGCGGAAATAACCTATTAATTAAATAATATCTTTAATAATTGTTTTTTTTATTCATGGTAACATTATTATTATTTTTATAATTTTTTTCATTATTTATTTAATTAATATAACTTTTTTGTGATCAAATAAAAACATAAACAATCCCGAAAAAAGGTCACATTCAACATCGTCGTCTTTCGAAAAGTAAACGATAAATTACCAATATCTGTCCTCGTGGCCCCCCCCTGCAGAATTCTACTCAGCTTTCATCCCCTTCGCGAGTAATAACACTTTCGTTCGTTTCGAAAAAACTTTTTCACACAATATCGCGAGAGGAGAAGAGCTGCACAGATGTATCCATAACGTCACCACGTAAGGCAAAGTCGGGTTGTCGAGCTTTTGCGATTCGATCCACAGTAGGAGTGCTTCGGCGCGAGCGAACAAAAAGGGGGATAAACATATATCCGACGAAAATGGGCCATCTGCTTCCACTCCATTAAAAAAAAAAAAAACTGGTAGAAAAAAAAACAGAAATGAATATGAGGAATAAGAGTAATGTAAGACTAGTAGTGGAAGAGATGAAATGATGGTATTCGTAAAACGCGACGAGCAACCTGGAACCTGGAATTTCTACTTATATGTCTCCCTTCTATTTTTTTACTCTTCCCTCGCGATGCCCGCATACACCCCCAGCAGCCCCATCCCGAGTTCCATTCCGATTCCGACCTCTTTTTCCATATTCCCTTACATCCCATCGAAACTGCTACTCTCATTCCCTCGGATAAGATCGATTTTCCAACTTCCAATGAGACTTCTGTGTCTCTCGCGATTCTTCTCTCCATATTCGATTCTCTTTTCATTCCGATCATAGAAACGATCGGAGAAGGAGGGGTGGCGGTGGGGCTGGTGATGGGGGAGGGAATGAGTCTGAAATGAAATTAAGTCGGTACCTGGCGGCAGGAGACCTTCGCGCGGATAGAGAAAAGCGATGTGGAAAGATAGAGAAGATGTTATACAGTGATAGCAGAAATACGAGATTTAAGTTACTCCCCTTTGCCTCCGTCGCCTCGGCGCGGAGGTAAAGTGCGAAGGGAGTCCGAAGTATATAAAATTCTGCGGAGAGAAGGATCCACCGTGAGCTCAGATTCTCTTGCGGAGCAAACGCTGAATCGAGAGACGAGAAATGGTTTCGCCTGAAGACAAATATCCTCGCTAAAGTAGCGCTGTCGTGTGACACGGAGAACGTTTACATTATCCACTGAAACGTCGATCTTCGCTTACTACCCTCCACCAGGCGTAACTCTCACTTCTTTTCTTTCTACTTATTCATTTTCCTTTTTACCGCCCAACATATGAGACTCTGATATTAATCTTTCGATCTCTATTTGTGGCATGGAATTAGAAAGTAATAGAGCATTTGGATCTATCATTTTTTTTGAATATCGATATTATAATAATATTAATGAATAAATAGTTTAAAAAAGTAAAAGTAAAATGGTAAAATAATTTTTTTTTTAAGTTTATATAAATAAATGAATGATAATAATAAAATTGAAGAAAAAAAAAAATAATCAAATTAATGAATATTCACGAATAGTATGAAGAAAATAATAATTTTTCAGTAAATTTATGCTATACATATTTTTTTTTTTATAATATTTATTATTTACTATATAATTTGAATCGACCTTAGTTCGCACAATTTTTCTGTCGAAAGCGCGTAGGCGTTTGATTTAAAAGAAATTTTTGAAAGGTTAACGTCAGATTTACTTAACTGTACCGCTAGGACTGCCTCAATACCCGTATAGTCGAGACATCGGTAATCGCATAATCGATATATCGACGATACACAGACACGTTGCCCGGAGCTCTCAAGTTCTCGATTAGGAAACTGGGTCTCTGCCGCAACGACGTTAAGACCATTAGTCGCGGTCCATCTTCGACTGTACTTTCCCATCGATACAGTCGATGCAGAAGTTCGATTCGTGTATTTTCGAAGTTTAACACTCTCTCGAGAGAGAAGTTTACGAGAATGTCGGAGAAGGAAAATATCGGTGAATACGGGGGGAACGAGGAAGTAAGGTAAGATAGAACGTTCGAACCCGTTCTCGTTAGTCAATTTCTACATCCCTTCTCTCGATTTCGAATAGTCCTCGGGAAGCGAAGGCCGAACGATCGCTTACATACTCGGTGGGAGATTATCCTCGGTGGGGAAATAACTTATGAACGTCGAGTCTCATAGCGGGAATCTCTTATCGAAGTTAAATCGAATCCCGTTGGCCGTGTACCAGTAGTAGGACTTCTCCATGGATCTTTCACTGTTTTCATACACATTCTCCTATTTTCCATCGTTCTTTCTCCTGCTTTTTCTTCATTCGTAGATTTTTTTTTTTTTTTACAATCGCGCGGGAGATAAGATTTTCTTTATGGAATATCCAGATGCCCATTGAACAAGAGGCTTTTATTCCCTCTTGGAAAACGGTTTTATCACGCCCGGTACATCTCTTCTCTATCCGGGATTTTGCGTCGTTACTTTTCTGTACTTTGCCTTTCTATGCTCGTCGGAAAACGATCGCGATGCTCACCGAACTATCGGAGAAACGTTCCGGTCATTGGATCAACGTGTACTCACTATATCTTTCTCGGTAGATCCGGCATCGGTCCTCCGACCCCCAGGACGACCACCCCCCCGTACGTCAGACCTAATTCCATTCGCAACGCTGACTCTCAAATGCAGAAATTTAAATTAAAAAAATATATTCCATGGAATTTATATTATATTGTAAATAAATCAATTTTTTAAGCATTAATTTTCGTCTTTGAATATTCAATATCTTACGTTATTTTATTTATAAATAAATTAATGATTTAAATATTTTATTAAAAAAAAGTGATTTTGTTTTAATATCGATAAAATATTTTAATAAATATTAAAATTCAAAACTTCAAAAATCGATTTATTCGTATGTGTGATTTAAGACATTTCATTTTTTTTATTAAGATTTAGAAGCAGCAAACGACAAAGTCGATCGTTCGAATCACATTCCCATTGTGTTCGTCTATTATAGTTTATTATAATAGAATGCCGCATAAAAGACTCAAATGGTCTTTTTATCCTATGACATCGCACAAGTCATCAATCTTCCGAGTGATTTGCCTGTTGCTTCGTCCGACGGATAGTCGAGCCCCATTGTCGCCGTGATGAAAAAAAAAAACCTTCCGTTCCGACGGGGTAGTATTTTTTTTTTTTTTTTTTACTGACCTACGATACAACGAAGAAAATACGGATGGTAAAGCAAGTGGGTACCCCCTCCGTATGCTGTACGATATGCACGCACGCATCAGTCGATGACTGGCGCGCCAAGAGGCGGAAGCAAAACCGCTCGGTATTGACCCGACCATTAGCCCGAAGGGTCGCTCTTACACTTCGAGCCCCCGACGTATATATTCTCACGAAACTTTTAAACTTCACCATAAAATCGGTTCCCGGATGACAATCCAGTGGCGTCGCTGAACTCATCCAACAAATTTTTATCGGACCCATTTCTCGAGCCGTTTTTTTTTTTGTTTTTACTTTCTCGTCTCTGGTCTCCGGCTAAAGGTAAACACGAACGAAAATTTTGCACGGAAACTCAAACGCTAATCCGAGAGAACGGAGAAGCAGGAAAAAAGTTTATGAAGTGGGAGAGTAGAGGAGTGACGAGAGAAAAGGGTACAGTAGAGCACACGTGGCTGAAGGGGATGTAGAGGGAAGAAGGGATGGGTCGAGGGTGAATGTACTTTCTCGTCCTACACTTCCCTCTCCCGAGTGCCGATCCTCGCCCTTTGGCCTCTCTTTTGCGCCGCCCCCTACCGACAATCCGAGAGAGCCCTGTCGTCGAGCCGATTCGACATCCCTCGTTTTATATATCATCTATTTCATTCCGTCCCTATGCCGTAGACGAAATAAACTCCTCAGCGGGCACATCTAAAAACGGCCAGAATTTCATACACCATTCTTGCATTCCCTTTTTTCGTATTTTTTTTTTCATCTCGTGGTACTTCTTTCTTCAACAACCTCCGCTACCAGCAACGTCAGCTCCTCGTATCACTTTGTCGTGAATATTACGCGCGTCATATCGAGAATCCATTTTCCATTTCGTTTAGTTCACTCGAATGATTTTCCGTCGAATTCTCGAAATATCGGGACTTTAGGGGTGATATTGAAATTCTGGGGGTTGGAGGGGATGATAGGACAAAGGTAAATGGAGTGACGGAATGTGAAAGAAAGTCAGTTGAATCATTAGAGGAACAGCAGTTTTAATCGAAAAAATCCGATCGAGAGAGATAAAGAAAAAAAAAACAATATGGGGCGAAGTGGTATTGATTGAAATGACAAATCGTTGGATCGTGAATCAAGCTGCGTTTCAATGGTATTCCTTCTGGTACTGCTAGACGTCGGGAGAAAGCATGATGATATAATGATTTAACGTCACACGAAATGTCGGGAAGGCAGTCGGACTCGACGTGCGCGCCGAGGCCATTGTCGTCGTTCGTAAAATCCATCCACAGGCCTCGACAAACCCCTGGTCTGTCCTCTCCGCCCGACCACCTTCCTCGCCTCTTTGACCCCTTTTTTTTATTAGAGACGAGGGAGGAAAAAATGAACGAGAATGCTCCGTCGAGGCCAAGAGGGCAGGGAGAAACGAGCTTCGTGCCCTCACTAAGGTTACCCCGTACCTTACGTATTACGTGGTTGCACATTGCACGTTTCTTCTTTCTGCACCCGAACGACCTAATTCCCGAGGAAAATGTGCAAAACCATTTTTTTTCCATATCGCGGCAGTTTGAAGCGACGTTTATATTTTTACCAGAAGGCGTTTCGGTACGTGTTAAAGATTTTTTTAAATTATAATAATAATACATCTTGGATTTGCGCGCCGCTTCGATCTTTTTTCATGTCACAAAGCTACTTTGTGGTTACTTAATAGTTAATTTGTGCATATTTTTTTTTAAGTTCTATGAGTCATTTTTGAAAAAAAAATTAAAAAATAAATAGCTCGATCGATTTCCGTGAAATTTACAATCGTGTAAAAAAATACGTTTTTCCACGATACAATCTTATGGAACATTTCCTAAGGGAGAAGGTATAAGTATAAGAATCATAGCGGTAGTTGTAAAAATCAACTTCAACCTTTGGTCGATCGAAGCAAACGCCTAAAATGCCGCCCGCTCTCCAGTTCGACTTAAAACTTATCTACTTAAACTGTAGTGCTATGTACTGTATCGCTGATAATCAGTGTTTCATCGTTCGCCGGTCTTAAATTTCGACTCGGAGCAGTTTAAGCTTTAGCTCTTCCAAGCCCAACTAATTAGAGAAGAAAGAGAGAGAGTTGGGGGGGGGGGCGGCGGAGGAGGAAAAAAAAGAAAGCGAAGAAGAGGAATGAAGAGGAAGAAGACCCGCGTTGCGATGGCAGCGAGAGGGGCATTTCCTTCCTCGGTTGGGCTCTTTCTCACAAAGTTTCCGAGAAGAGCCGACGGAGGGGGTAGGTTTCTCTCTCAACGGACGGTTATACCGCGAGTCTGCACGGGAGTGAAGTATGCGACGCACGCGGGCCGAGGGTTTTCAGTGAGCGATAGCAAAGGCGCGCAACGGATATGGTATAAGGCAGTGAGGCAGTGTATATAACGTTATAACACTGTACGCTATAGTTATTGTACATACCACAGCCAGGGTAGGAACTACTGGCATAGAATGTTGTATGTATACACAACAACGAAGTAGAGAGCCTCCAAACGACGTCTACCGCGCCCCTAGAACGGCGATTACCAGAACACGGAGCGAGAGAGAGAGGGAAGAGAAGAAATGCACCCCACAGCGCCCGACAACGACTCCCCTAGAAAACGCGCTTGGGGAACAGATTGGTTGTTGTTTCGGAGTTAAGCCCCTCGTCCGAGGGCGCGGGTGTTTGGGTATCCCTTCGCTACGTATACTAGAGCCCAACGCCCGGCAGTGGCAGCAACGATGTTAGCAAGCTGTATAGTCCTCGGTTGAGGGTTGAACACGAGAGCTGTGTACCGGGGCTTGGAAATGACCAGTACAGAAACCTCGACACCGAGGCGAACCTACACCGGCAACCCTACCAAACTTTGTACAGAGTCCTACGCCAGCACGAGCCTAGAATACTGGGATTCCCTCACGACGCGTAAATTTGCGTGTGGCTTGGTCGACACTTCGCCCTCACGGCATTGGGTACCTATACCAACACTGGCGAGGGCATCAGTAAGGCAGTATAATACCTTATACAGTATGTTGCGGTTCTTTGTACCAGAAAATGCCAATGCATACATGTGTGACATGTATTATACATGTAAGGGTGGGTGGGGCAAAATACAGCAACTCTGAAATTCATGATATTACAGAAAAATCAGATCTTCAAGTTCGATGACCATTACTTATGCTTACAGTTAGTAAATAAAAAATAAAAAAAATGTTCATTCGAATGAGATTACAGAGCGCTCGCGTTTCCCTGAACCTATATCGTAAAATCCGCGCGCCGCGAAGGAAGCGAATTCCCCGGATGCGCCCGAAATCATTGTTCCTACATGCTGCACACACAATCCCATTGGCACACGATCCACAATCGGACGATCAGGTCGCCAGTCCACGGCCCGTGTGCGTTCGTCAAAGCGACACACTTTGCAGGAAGGATTAAATGGGATTATTCTATCATTGATGCAAACGTATTGACATGAGAGACGAACGGCTCCCCGCACATCCGTGGCAAGTGTCGAATACAATTTCCCGTAAACCTCCATTATCTTCTTGTCCAAAGCCAAGCCAAAAATAAATGAACAAAGCCTATGTAGGATTTTTTTGAAGGATGCTTTGTCTCTCGTCTGTTTGGATGTCAGATCACATTCTACAGTAAAACATCTCGTCATATTGTAACAATCCCCGTATAGGAATAGCGCACAGATCGGTAATTGGGCGAAAGTAACATCACGATTCCCATTACAGCAACCTATCTATCCGCAGCAATGCCATAAGGTACATTGTACACGTGCAGACGTAAAACGTGTAATGCCACCACACAGATGGAAGGTTTAGATGGAAGACGTTGGGTGAATCATGTACGTATCAACGTATGAGATTATATTTTGCACGTGTGCAGTTAGACCGTCGCAAGGGAAGACCCGGTGGTGGTTGTTGGTGGGGTTGCAGGAGAAACCGGGTTGGATATAGTACGTAGGGTTCCTCTACCTTGACATAGCGAAGGATGGGGTATGAGGTAAGGTGGTTGTAGGGCCATGCACAACGGCTTAGCCGGTCTCCGGGGGTTTGATGGCTCCTCTCGATGTGGAAAGAGGGATGGTACGTGCGAGCATCACTCCTAAGGTAGTCTACGGCCATGAAGGATGCCAGGAGCGAGGGAGACCAAGTCGAAAGAGGGTTACGATTATGAGGAGAGAGTGACGAAGAGCGTCACTGCCTGCACGACCCCAACGTAACTCGACAGCCCTGGGCCCCCCGCGCGTTTTCAACCCTCCTCCACTTGATTCACCCGCCAACTCCCTCCCCCAGCCCTCTCCTCGTCGTCGTTCATCCCTTCCACGCTTCCATGCGAATCAATAGTGCGTACCCGAGCCGTGGCTCCGCGACGTGGGGCTGGGCCGACGCCGACGCCCGATGACGTCCGAGTTTGGCCGATCTGGAGCAACGACTCACCCTCTTCACTCGCCCTCCCTCCCCTACACTAGGGGCATGCAACCCTCCCTCGCCCTTCTTGCTCCTTCAACATTTCTCTCTTTCATTCCTCTCACTCTCACTTTTTTTCCGCTGGGTCTCTCGTTGTCGCGCAGATACTCGACAAGTCTCTCGTACACTACCGCTCCCTCACATCCGCCCCTCCACCCTTACTCCTTCTTCTTTTTCTCTTTCGACCTCGAATTTCTGAACCTACCTACCTCGTGTCGTTCGCCTCGTCTACACCAGGGCGGATGAGGGATATTCGACGATCGACGAAGTTCCTCGAGACTTTACTTTCCGTACCCACCCGCATTCTCCTTTTGGCCCACCGGTGGAACCGGGGAAGCAGCGGGTGAGTCGCCAACGGTAATGCGACCGACGGTAGACGAAAGGAAAAGAACGAGCGGGAATAGTGAAGACCGAAAAAGGCGGGGAAGGGAGAACGACGCGTGCCTTCATTCCGGATCGAGAGAAATGGAGGAGGGGGAAGCTGAGGGACAGGAAGATGGAGTGTGTTGCACGGTGGAAAAGGAGAAAAGAGGTGAAGGACAAAGAAGCAAGTGGAAGAGACCCAACGAAAAGAAGAAAGAGGGCGAAGGAGACTCTAACCGACCTCGAGACTCGTTCAGCATCCACGCGGGCAATTTTTTTTAGCCACTCCGCGTAACCTGAGAATCTTGTGTTTTTCATTTTATTTTAATTTCGTCCCACTCGCTCCTTTTATTCTCAGTCCTACGGCTTGCTGCGCCTCCCAGGGATTCAAGAGAATTATGGTCCGGGAGATTCTATTTAAATCCAAATCTCTCACGCTCCGTTATCCTGCCGGAACGTCTTCCCTTTAAACTAGAAGCCGGTATAGTACCTACAACTGCACCCTTTCTTTCCTCTCTGTATGCATACAGCCTCTCATTATATTAAAACGAGATTTTCCTTACAAAAATAACCCTGGCGAGACGAAGATTGCAAAAACGCAGATTTTTTACTTCCCGTTCAACGCCTACCCCTCCCATCCTGCTTGGTTACATTCGAACTCGGGTGCATCACAGGTCACGAGGACTGAGTGAAACAAAAAAAATGGTGTAGTGAGTGCGACGGAGGTTTGTAGACCTTCCCGCCCCTTCCGATAGAGCGGCCACCAACCCCCGGGCCAAGCTCACCGCGGGGTAGTCCACGTTTTGGGGATGGCGCGAGGGGCGGCTGCGCTTACCGCCGTATTCCCTGCCGCGTCGACGTGGCGTCGACCGGAATGGAACTCGTTGGTGGTGGACCATCCGAGGCAAGTCGGGGATGGAAAACACAGCGGGCTCGGGCGCCGCTCGGCTACCACCTCCGCCTCGGGCCACAAGGGTCGACGAGCCCCTTTAGCAGCCGCCTATATGCTTTCCATCTCTTTCCTACTTTAGACTCGGCCTTTTCCCCCATTGATGCTACTCGAGCACCCGCACCAAGCAAGCCAACACACGGCATACATAGTGGGAATAAGAGAGCGGACGCAGGGCACGCCCGCGTTTCACCCATTCTATTTTAATAATGTCTGGCACACTGCCCCACTAATGTTCCGGGGCCTTATCTCTCACGTTCTTGCCAACCCCACCCCTCGCAAACTGATTCGCGAGTATGTGTACTGCAGCTATCTACACTTCACGTTCTGATACAGCTTTTGCGCCGGATCTGGCTACTTGTTCAACTTATCATTCGTTTCGACAGACGAAAAATTTAATAGAAGTCGTACATTCAACTATCATGAAATCACATAATTCGCCTTTCATTTGTGATATATTCTAATAAAACTCTTGAGACATGTAAGAATTTACGTACATAGCATAGGCACTGAATAATGTTGCGCATGGACCGACGTGTTGGTTTCATAATGAGATTGTGGAAGAACAATCGTTCCCGTTATTCCGTACCCACCGACCGCGGGCCTCTACTGGTTTTCTATTAATCATCGATTAAGTCCTCGAACTCGGAGAATCGGCTGGAATAATTAGCTGACGGTGGACCACTCGAAGAGGAGACTCAGAGAGCGTGCATAGCACGAGAGTCCAAGAGAAATCCGACCGTAGAAGAGAATTGTTAGAGAGAGTCGTATCGAACGTGGGAAACCAGAGGCCAAATACACCACGAAGTGGATAAGAGTCTTTAATTATTTTCGTTCCTGTCCTGTTTTCAGTTTTTTTTACGTGAGTTTTTACCGTACCTAAACTTTTTCCTTCGATAGCCCAACGAGATTTTTTTTTTCTTTTTCGATTTATATGTCGTATAAAACACGAATCTCGAAGGTCGCGGTGTGAACTCCCCCGTTGCCGAGTCATTCTTCCGTTTACATTTTAGCCGACTCTGGCACGTTGCCCTTAAGCTGAGTGTGTTTAAAGCAGATATAAATATACCTCTGGAATCCTTCAAGAACACCGTGAATCCACACGTGTGTTCACATCTCAAGACTTTCAACGAAATTGATTTAGGGCAACGTTCGCTCGCCAACAATGCGGTCCACCGCTTTCGGCCGACACTGGTTGAACCCAGTTTTGTGTCTAGTGGCGAACTTGAGAACCCGGTCAGCTGTGCGCGACAAATCCTTCGAGTGGTATTGCCGCGAACGAGTTCTGACGGCTCAATCGATCCCACGTACTTCGCACATATTTCGACCTGTGCGAAGGTCTGTTTTCGATTTCTTTTATTTATTTTCTCCACGTAATCCCTCAGAATAGAATTGAGTTCGATTTAAAAAAAAACGCAGCGACCGCGGAATGCGTGTTCCAAAAACATTTTTATACCTTATTTTTTTTTTCGGAATTAGTTGAAAATATAAATGAGTTCATCTAACAAAAACTATGGATTATGATCCAAATGATACAGTGGATTATCTTCATACGCTTTGATTCGAAGTGTTTTTTTTTTTTTTATGCTTGCGAATAGAATTAAGTTAAATTAAAAAAGCGCATCGAGTAAGCGGAGGTTAGGAAAATACAGAAGAGACCGAGCAAAAGAGAAGTCAAGAGTGTTGCGAGAGGAAGAAAGTAATTTGCGAAACGTCACTCCCTTCTTTGTTTCGACAGGAGCTCTTTCCTCGTTTCAGTGCTGTAATTGGTATATGGCGCCCGCTGCGCACTCCGGAAGGATTTTCCGCTTCCTCCCTCTGCCAATACTCTGCTATAACAAACTACGCGATACTATGCGATGGTATACTATATATAATAATATGGTATCTACAGTAATACTTGTAACTACGATGTACGGAGGTCTCGTTGCTACGGAGAGACGCCCCCGTTGGGTTAAGTGCCCGAATGAGTTTCAGCTTTGTATTTCTTCGCTCGTCGCTTTATTTTTTTTTTCTTTTTTTTTGCTCTCATCTGCTTCTCGTTTTCTTGCAAAAAGGTTTCTGAGAGCGACGCTCCGCGCGGTGGGTATGGAGAGGGGGTAGAAGGGGTCGAAATAGCGCCAGCGAGACATCGCGACACTGGAACATGGAAAAGCGAAGATACCGCGGGTATCTGAAGATCCTATGCGAGAAAGGGTAATGCACTTTCTTGGATATGTTCCACGTGAAAAATCGGCACAGTTCCAGACAACTTTCGATTCTTCAACACAATTTCTAATCGTATTATATTCGTTGAAAAAAAATTTACTCAAACTTTTCGATGGTTTCGAGAAAGTTTTACCGATTTTTAGAAATCATGCAAGAGAAATCCTAAATTAAATATCAAAATTTCCTCTGGATTTTTTTTTCTTCTCGGAATCTGTTGACCGTCTAAAAAAAATATGGGGACTTGAAATTTTTACTTTTATTATTTAAAATTTATTTTAAATTGGTTTATTTATTTAGACTTTATTACGAATTTTCTTATTTATTTCGGATTTATTACGATTTTTGTTATTTATTTCGAATGGTTTTTTTCCCATCTGTTACCAGTATCGATGAAGGAACGTCGCGAGATCTCGGAAAATGTCCAATTCGCCGCTTCGCGTTCTTCTAATTTGAGTCGTATCAGGTCTACTTGTGCCTTGCATTTCGCGCAAACGTATTTTCTCGCGTTCGCGACACCGAGCGGTACTTATTTATTCATCCAGTGTCCTAACGACGGCGCTGAATGATATTCCGATTGGATTATCTATCGGAAATATTTATGAGCGGACCAACAGGTTTTTTAGCCTTCTCGACGGTGGTGGTGTGGGCGATTAAGATCGGTCGCGAAATCACTTTGCCGCAGCGAACCGGCGTTCTATACACAAAAATGAAACACAGCTGGTTACAAAAAAAAAGAAGATTAAGGAAAAAACAGTATCAAGGGAAAAGCAGAGTATCGGGGAGGGTTGGTGGAAGCCGACGCGGGAGACAATTCCCCTATTCCCGGACAATCCTGAGTTATTAAACCCCGTCAATTTTTTTTTCTTTTTCCGAAGAGTTGCTTCGTTCATCAATTTTTTTTGTTCCCCAAACTCCCCGGACGCAGTATTATTATCATGATATCATCGGCTTTATTTTGTCTTTTTTTTTAATACCTCTCTTAAAACCGCGTACCTTTCTCCATTAGTTCACACAGCGAATGGCACCCACCCAGCTTGGGCACAGGCAGAGGAGAGCCGAGAGAGGAACAGTGAAGGATGAGCTTCGGTAGGGAAGGGAAGGCAAAAATTCGCTGTTCAGCCGAGGCTTCCTCTGCCGGTCGATATCATCAGAGAGAAAATTTGCCATCGTTCCGGGCCGTTTGAAACGCGGATCGCCGGGGGTCCGACATTTCGCATTCCGCCTCGATTTTCCGCATGACGGTCTCCGCGACTGCGCGTATAAATTCTTTATTCCCGACGTGTCGCTGTAACCAAGGATCTACATAGTTCCGCTACGATAAAAGTCTCTCAAAATAAAAAACCTAAATAAAAAAAATATACATATGTACGTAAAAAGAAAAAAAAAACAATCCGGTAAAAAATGTTATGTTATTGACGCATTTTGAGAATAATAACAATATTAATATATATAATGCTCGTTTATTCTTAACATTACTGTTTTTTATTACTATATTAAAAATCGAACCGAAATCGATATCGATCGATAAAATCGTTTCGAAAAATATCTATATTTTGTGATTTTTTTTTTTTCACGAGGTTTATCGTAACTCTGATTCCACTGTTATAAAAATTCGCTCAGCGATACCATCGCTGCTGCGCAGGTTGAGACTTCCGGTTGGCGGTGCAGGGAATTCGATCAGTTTCCGTCGCAGCAGAGCGAAGTCCGCGAGCAGATTTTTTTTTTTTTCATCCTTTCGCAACAGTAGAGCCCAACGTGGGCAATCAGAAAATTTACGATCGATCGGGGGCGCAGTCAATACAGGGAAATTTATCCTGGATATATGCGAGACTCGGGGTATCGTCCGCATAAGGCGGGCATGTAAATCTCTATACAGTGGCCATTCCATATACAGTACATAGATTCATCGTTGGAGTTCCCAATAAATCCGTAAAAAATCGAACGGTCATTCACGATTCGTTTTGGAGTCGAATTTACTATCTCTTTCGGCAATCAAATAAACCGATGGACCTGATGCTTTTATTCTGTATATATCCTCCGTTCCCCTCCCCGGTCCCTCTTTCTCGCCTCTCTGGTACAGTTGCCAGAAGCTATGAGCGATTCGCTACAGTTCTGTTTTGCGCATATGCAGCCACACATCGGTCGGGAATCGAACGATTGGTAAAATCTGGTTTCAGGAAGTCCCAAGACCAGTGCGGAGTGCAAAACGATTCTATTTGTAGGTATAAATATATATATATATATATGCATTTCATCTATAGAAGAGATACGTATGAATAGCTTTTACGTACATGGAATAAATATACTATACTTTTTGTATATCTATATTTATATATACATATGTATATATTTGAACCAATTTTACGATTCGTTCACTTTTGCATCGAAGCTCCCTACCGAACCGACTCGGACGCATCGAAACTCGTCTGTGAGAATTATGATTCGCAGAGATTTTTTCGGCAGCCAAAATCCTCGATCGATCGAAAGAATATTTGACCCGATGGCTCAAAGGCTTTTGGCCCAAATATTCGAAACGATATTTCAGCATTCGATAAAAAGCACGAAAATGTTATACATTTTAGTATTTAAAAGAATAATGTAAGAAATGTATTTTTATTTATTTATTAACCTGCAATTTTTTTTTTTTTCATTCTAATCAAAATTTACCCTTAAAAAATAATTAAATTTGCAGTAAATTGCTTTGAAAAAAATTGCAAGTGCGAAACTTCACGATCCCGCGCTTTACCGAGGGTTCGTTCAGCCAAGAGGTCTACGAGGGCTATGGGAATTCCAATCGATCTCTTGCGAAATCCACTCGCGCAATATAAACCGCGTTCCCTGCGGTCTCATAACGTGCATTCGAGCGAAAATCGAGACGAGTCTCTGAGATGCGAAATAAAAAAAAAGGGGAAAGATCTATCGAGTCAAAACCGATTCTTTTAACCTTTGATACGTTTTCCTTGCACAGGACACTCGCGATAATTTTTTTCCCTTTTTCCTTTGCATCAACGTAACTCGAGGCACTTCATTCGAGTGGCCATGTATTATACCGACGAAACGCTGTTCATACACCTTAATACGTTTCCACTCGGAACGAGTTGGAAACGGTTACAAGTACCTACAGAGGATTTAATTTGTGAATCGAGATAAGCTTGAGCCCCTCCACCCCCGACCGTTTTTTTTATTTTTGTCGTCTAGGACACGCTATTATGCAGATGTATAAGTGGCGGTAGGGATTTCCAGTCTTTTTTTTTTTTTTTTTTCGTTCACATTTCCGAGTTCCCAAGCTGTGCTTATCGTATGCGTGCGCAGTTTTACATACGTCTCCGCATCGTTTTTCAACCCTTTTCGCTCACATATGGAGTATAAATGGTGAGAGAGAGCGAGGGACGGGGCGGGCTAGAGTCCTCTTCTCATTCTGCTCTTCCACTATTCACGGAAACGAATGGGAACAGAGAAGAACGAGATGTACCAGAGCGCGCGGAAGGGTATATGCATGTGTGCGGAATGGTTTTTACTTGGTATGGAGTGAGATAAAGAGGGAAAAGAGCTCGAAATTAACCGCACCACGAGTTTTCCTCCATTTTCCTCGTTCTTCCAACCTCTATCGTTCTTTTCACTATGTCTCATTTTCGTTTCACTTCTGCAACTTTTCCCATTTTGTCTTTTTGCTTCACTCTCTTACTACCGACGCCGCGCCGCCCCCCCCCCCCCCCCCCTCTCTCTCTGTCTCTCTCTCTCTCTCTCTCTCTCTCTGTCTCGTTGTTTAATAGCCGGAAGCGTAATTACCACAGGACGAAAGTACGCAAGGGATTCCCGGTACAAGGAGATATGCAAATTAAAAATTTTACTATTTTATACATTTTTCACGCGACGAACGATTATTTTATAATGCGATCGACACTTCGACTTCGTTGGGGCTTTTTAATGCAATTACATTTGAAGTTACGTAATAGTACAAAAACAAATTTTTTTTTAAGTTTCAAAATATTTCAAATATACTGTGATAATTGGATTTGTATGACGACTCCTCTTTTTTTTTTTGACGTCATTCACGAAAACAAAGTTTCTTCGTAAATCGATTCTTCCGCAAGAGACTATCCGTTTCTCAATTCCTCAAATATTTCTGTTTCATTCCTTTTATCAATTTCCAAATGGTAAATGGTCCCCACTGTTAATCGTGTTTTAGTTTCGATTCTCTGCATATCCCACGTTGCATCCCTTGCTTTGACATTCCACAATCGTACACAGCGCTGGCCATTGATCAGCAAAAGGAAATGGAGCTTTCAAGCTTTGCTATTGGAATTCACAATATTCGGCAGAACGTATCGCATCCAGCAGAATCCAACTGTTCTCCGTTCTTCTGATGGCTAAACGGCCAAATCCCTTGACATTCACCGTCCAGCGCAGACTTCCCGTTTCCTTTTCCAACCATCGTATTTGGTCCTCTAGCAAAGTCCACTACCGTCACACCCCGTCCATCAGCTACGAAACTTCTTCACATAACAGTCCACGCAACCCTCATCGCTTGTCAAAGACTTTACGACTCTCCGGAATATTCTGGACGGTTACCATGTACGTCGACAAGTCTGATTTGCGTGAAAAGCTTCCATTTCTGGTGCGATAACCCAACACCCAAGTGGATCACGTGCATTCACTGGTCCTCCACTCGTCCTGTCCACTTCCTATCTCTAATCTATTTACATCTCGTTTCTGCATTACACAAATGCGATGGGTACAGATTGCACATCCTATTCTCGCTTCCAAGGACCACAACGGTATTCAACCAACACGCTACTACCGAAACATCCGCAGACGGGGTTTAGTACAAACGTATGGTATCGGTATTGTGTACGAGGTGAGGATAGATCTCATTCCCCGACATTGGCCGTTGATGAACCACCACAGCCAGCGGAGCATCCCTCTCATCATACCTCACTGAAGAGGAAATTCGCACGCATGCGGTAATCAATCTGTCGTGCAGCATACACGGGTGTTGAATGGCATAGAGAAAACCGCATTCACGACAACGCCCCTCTCTCACCCTCAACACCCCCCCCCCCCCCCTCCACTCCCTCTCTACTCTCATATGCACACGTAGGACACTGGCCGGCGCCATTGTATCACTGTATATCCTAGCAATTCACGAGATTCGTTCATCCACTGCACGTTTGATGATAAGTAAATTTTATTCATTGCAAACGAATGCGGATATAAAATATTCTTGAATTTTCATCGATTTGATACGGGTACTGATACCAGAATTTTACCATACAATTCGATGGAACAAATGAAAGTTTATAATGGTAATTCGGAGATATTCAGTTGAAAAATTGATTTTCAGTCAATTGCAGTCATACTGCAGAAATGAAATTGCCAGAAATAACGCAAAAAAAAAATCATGAAAATTAAACATTTTCACAATATGTCTACATTCATTTATTTTATTCACGGAAATCCTTCTGTGAGAAATTTTGAACGCGTCGATATGAAAATCACGATTTTTTTTCTTTTCTCTATAGGGTAACAAATAAAAGAAACAACAAAAACGAATGGAAACAAAAAAATCGTCAAATTTCCCGCGGCATAATACACGTGATATCATAAACATACCCCAATGCAAAGTCAATGCGCTAATGAAAATTCATGTCATTCACTCATGGATTTTCAGAGGTGAAAAAATAAAAGTGGAATATCATTATATCGCAGAGAAATATTATATATTCAATGATGGAAAATTCTACGATTGACCCTATAATTATATTTCGGACTCGTGGAATGTAATATTACGTGACAACAATGATAATATTAATATTCCGTGATAAAGCGGGACGGTAATATTCGTCGTCGCGGACGCGCGAATATTTGCCTAAACCACCGAGAAGCGATAAATTCTCGTCGAAATCACATCAGCGAACGAGAGAATTATTCATAATAAAAATCAGAGACCAGACCTCATTTCGCGCGGGTGGAAAAGACATTCGGAGGATGAGGATGGCGCCCCCTGTGCCGACGGCAGGAGATGGCGCACCACCGGGCAATCTAATGCCACGAGAAATAGCTACGGTTAGACATTCATATAAATTCGTGCGCGCAGATCCGACGAGAGAGAAAAAAGTTAGGGACCTTTTGAGTATCTTAAAAATTTTCTAATAATCACCGCGTGCGCGTTCCCAAGTTACGAAAAATTACCAGAGAAAAAACTCCTCTGCCGGCTGCTTTAATTTGTTTTTTGTGGTCCTCGAGGGAAATGTTGGCTCCTCATGCTTTTTTTTTCGCTTTCGGCGAGCGAAAGAAAAAAAAATGGAAGATGCTGTGAAGCTCGCGGACGGCTCGAGAATCGTAGAAAAAAATTAAATAAACGGAAATAAATACGTAAAAAAAAAAAGTGCAAAAGCGATGTTATCAGCGAAGAAAGAGAATTAGAGAGCATGCCGAGTGAAGAAAACTCGAGTCAGAAAGCGAAAAAGAAGGGGAGGGACGAGGAAGAAGAGAAAAGGTCTTAAGGGGTCTGGAGGGGGTTAGTAGAGGTTAAACCAGCTTTATAAGCCACCAGCGGGTCGTTCAGGCGGCCCTTATGCTCGATACGTCTCATACCACAGTCGTTGCTATTCTCGACCATCTCCTCTGTCTTACTTTCTTCTTTAACGTTTCACGATTTTCCCTCTACCCTCATCGACCCTAAATATACCGGCGTAACATGTTTTTTTAAAGGTATTCCAAATGGGAAGGACTCTATTTTTCTTGGGGTCGCGAAGGAGTGGGTGTCGAAGACGCGGGAGGCACCAAATGACCTTACATATTATAACGTTCAAATTTCAGGAATACACGTTGGGAATTATTTAAGTTATATCCAAACGCGAAGGAGGGGGGGGGGGCGCATCTCGTGGGCGACCCTTCGAAAAATGGCCCTTAATGAACCCGCATATACAACGTTACATTTTCATGAAAATACCTCGAGACAAATTGATCCCAAGCGGCGCGCATCTGCGCAATTCGTCTCAAATAAATAAAATAATAATAAAAATTATTATTATTATTAATGATTTTTTAAATTTTTTCATTTTAATTGAAAACACACTGAAATTTCGACAATTTAAAAAAATTATTTTCGATCGGTCCCGATAAATCGATCGAAAAATCGATTAACAGTTTTCTCCACGGTAACTACTCAACTAAAGTTTACGCAAGTCGTAACGCGATTCTCGACGTTTCTGCGCTCTTATTTACTTGATTTCTTTCCTCTAACTTCTGCAAAACAAAATGAGCAAAAGGGAAATAGAGGGGAGAAAGAGGAGCAAAATTTCTCTCGACATTTTCTCCGGGGAGTCAACACTCCCCTATAATAACCCTCTTGAAGCTGCCTTTTGCCATCAACTACATTTTCCACATTCATCGAATTTTCATACAACCCCCGGACCCTTTCCAACGACTACTGGTAAAATTACCACGAATTACCGTGCGGACCGCGGTTAGACAAACAAAGTTTTGCTGATGCAAACGGTAACGGAGGGAAGGGCGAGAGAGAGGATGGGGGGAGGGGGCGGGAGCGCTGAGGGTTGGGAAAACGAGTGTTCGAAGGTAATTTTTCCGTATATTTTGTACATACAGGAGACTCCCGAGTGAGTAATCCATTAGCAAAAGCGGACGTGAGCGTCGCGTTGCGTGGGCAAACGTCCGCCTCCTGTTTTCACGATGATACTCGACTTGTCGTTTAATTTATCAGACACCGAATCGCCAACTGAACAAGCGAGTGGGCACACAGTCGCTCGAAATTGCATTATTTTAAAACAAATTACTGCACAAAGCTTCAAAAAAAAGAAAAATAAAGCTCCGATAACATTGGGTTTCACATTTGCACAATTTAATTCTGTTCGTGTTATCGCAATACGACATAAAAAAAAAATCTCGAATAAAACCGTATAATCGCGTGACTCAAAAATGCAAAGCCAAATGCACTGATTATTTGTCATTTCTTCGTTTTACGCGATAAAAGAAAAAATAATAAAGCTTTTAATAGAGATTATATAAAAAATAAAAATATGAATACCATTTTTTTTTTTTTTATAAAAATCTGTATAAAATGTTTGCATTCGGGAAATATTAATAACGCGAAACAGCGACAAATAGCACAATATTTGTCAGTCTGTGCAAAGAGATTTTTGTAATGTGGGAGAATTTTTTTCGTGTTTTGCATTTCGCAGAATATGTTTCATTCACAGACCTGAAAGATTATCGCGAAAGCCCGGCGCTTCGTTTCGGTAAATTGCGAACTGTTGTTAGTTAATGGCAAATGTTTTGCTGACACCAATATTCCGCGATCGTAATACCGCGCTTATGACATGTCGAATACACCGAAATGAAGTTGCGCATCGGATCGGAATGGAAAACATCGATAATCAATTACCACAGCCTTTTAAATTTGTTTGCAACACCGGTGAATCATGTAACGGTGTGTGTGTTTTTTTCGCCTCAAAAAAATGTTCTGAATAAATGGGTTTTCGTTGTAAAACATGCAGCGAGCATTTCGTCGTTGTGTGTTATGTCATTTTTTATACGGACACATTGCAGTGACGAAACATCGTACAAATTAGACTTTTAAAAGTTGATCATTATTTACGGATTTTCCGCCATTTTTTCGTATTAAAAAAGAAATTATTATTCGACAGTTTAGATTTTTTTTTCGGTAGTAACCGGAAAAATATTTGCTTGTCTCGTCTTTAAACCCGCCATTTGCAACGCCAGTAAATCATGCAATGGCCCGTTTTTTTCGTCCTAAAGAAATTTTCGGATTCCGTTGTGAAACATGCGCTGAGCATTAATTCGTCATCCCGCGCACAGTGTCATTTTTTTTATCGAAACATTTCAGTTCCAAATCGTTGCAGAAATTAGATTTTTGAAAGTGGACCATTGTTTACGAATTTTTAGCCTTTTTTTTGTTTATACATTTTTTTTTACATAAAAAAGTAAAAAACATTGCGTTACGTTTGAGTAATCTGTAATATTAGATCGGAAGCATGCAATGCAATGTAGTATTGCAGACCGGAGGAAATGAGCGATATATGTATACGCAGATAGTTAGAGAGAAAAATCTCGAATAGGAAGAGAGAACGAAAAGGGTGCGGAAGTCCCTAGACGTCTGGGTATTCTCGCCGGGCAGGAAGGATTTTATTTTACACGCCTTTATATGTCTCTCGAACCATTTATGGCCCGACGGGGCCTTTGTTTCTTACACGTTTCACCTTCTCTCCATTTTCTTTTTTTTTCTCACTTTTTTCTCGTAAAGTTTCGCTTGTACATTGCCTCACAAGACGAGCCGTGGAACAGTCCCCGGTGTTTCGATGTTATTCCCAACTTATTTCACAAAACTGTAGATGATCGCCGTAAATACGAGACGATCCACTGTACTTTTTTTCCATAGAGAGTCTCAAAAGCAAATATCAAATTTCCCTGAAACACATGTGTGTTTCTAATATTTCTACTCGTGTAAAATAACGATACGCCACGTGAAAAAAAATGATATACGAAATATATTAAAAATATATGAAATTTGGCGTTTTTCGTACATTTTCTAAAATATATTTCGAAATATATCCGTAATATATCATTTTGTGGTGAAAATATATTAGATAATATATTTTACGATACACTTATTTTTTAATTTATTTTCATTACTATCAGAGTATTTTCATTCGTCTCTGTGCTGCGTAACGAGGCAAAGGAAATGAAAAATTTCAATATGTCGTATGTTCGTTAATTAAAAATTCAATGTATGGGGGGACGCAAGACAAAGTACAAGATATTAACCGGGATTGACAGGAATGCTGCGTTATTGACCAACGAACGTGGTACGGGTTCAACCAGTTTTTCGATTATTCGAGATATTCTGAATTGGCAACTATTCACGGTCGCTGTGATCTCCAATTATCGTCAATATCGTCGTTATTATTATTATCATTATTGTCGTGTAATTAATATTACTGGAATATCGCGCGTGAATGGACGCGAGTTTCTCGACGACTTGGTTGTACCTCGCGCCCCAACGCCTTTTCTCGTGTCCCTTCATCCTTCTACTCCCCGACGTTACTGTTAATTAATTAGCATAATGATTCGTTCGAGAGTGAGCGCGCGTGCGGTCGTCGTGACAAAGCGTTCGACAAAGTTTCCCCGACAGCCCGGGGAAAGAGAGAGTGCACTGACAGGAATCCTCACGACGAGACGCTATACACTCTCTCCCTTGTCGATCCACCATCCACGAGCTTCCAACCCTCATGAGCACCGTTATTTTAATGAGGGATTCAACTGATACTAAGCTCGTAAGTGTACTACTGCACGATGTATGGCTTTTGCTCTCGTATGTGCGCGTGTGTTAACAGTAAGTAAATCACTAACAGGTAGAATTTTATTCGCGCTTTTTACCTTATTAATATATCATCAATTAATATGTAGTAAATGTATATTTTCAAAAAATCGAAAAACGTATATCGAAAATATATCTGTGTTATATAGAATATATTTTTATCGAAAAACTGTCTATTGTCTGAAATATACATGACCGTATATCATAGAAATATTGTCGATATACATTTTTTTTCCATGCGATGAGAAATGAAAATGATGAGATTCAAGGACAATAAAGACTTCATCGTTCTCTCGTTTCTGGACCAACGAAAGTAACGAAGCCCGCTTATATCCACCAACGTATACTGTACCAAAGCGATATGTGGACAGTTGCATCACGTCATATCGCGCGCGAGAGGCTCTCCTTCTGTCGCAATCGCATAAAGCAGACGAGCTCCGGTTCTCGAGTTCACGAAATCCGGGTACAATAGCAAAGAGCCGCCACCGATAGTCGCGGAGCCGCCGGGGCGGCGCAAAAGACGAGAGTGGAAAGCGAAAAAATAAAATAATAATAATACGTATATAAGATAGAGACAAAAGCGTATGTATATACACGGCCAGACATCCGGTGAGGGAGATATGACCCCCTCACGTCACTGTGAACTTTAAATTCTAAAAAACGACTCAACTCGCATGACAATAAAATATGTACAAAAAATATATATTAAATTCCGCATTTTTATATAATCGATATATAAAAAAAAAGGAAAATAAATTTTATTATATATTTTGTGGCATACATTTGCCGAAATGTTTTTTCGAATATATCGTTAATATATTATTTTTCGACAAAAATATTTTTTCGAGAACATTTGATTAAATTAAAAAAATAACTCGTTTTTTAACGCGGAGTGAAATTCTCTTCACAAGAATAGCATCGATTGACGAAGTTTCGATATCTGTTAACCGAGAAAAGAGGACTGAACCACGAGTCCACGAATCTATTTGACGCGAACCAGACGCGCTTCGAATTCGATTTTCAAAGCCACATTCGAAATATATTTTCGATGTCGAATTATCCTGACGTTAACCCGACAAGCTTGTCAAGTGGATAATATCGATGAGTCTGGAAAAGCTTTACCGAGAAAAGGGAGGAGGAATTTCGTAGAAAAGCCTGCCGGGCAATATCCCGTCTTGGAAGGGTTTCTCTTTCGCGACCCAGAAAACGAGAGAGATCCTATAAACGGAAGCCAAAGGTTTCTCGCGCTGTAGGGATATCGCGAAAAATGATCGATAGTAAATTCGAGGAAATTCCTGAGGACGCCGAAGCTTCGGGTGGATGGTGAAGAGAAAGTAAAACGAGAGGCGACGGAACGGGTATACTTCCCCGGTATACCTATCTCGTTGGATCCAACATGAACCCTGGAAGGGGTGAGAGCCTCTCTATATCTCGGTGCCCTTCCTTCCAATCCCTTCGCGGCGTTCTCTCGTTCCGGGAAAATTGCACGACGCTCGAGACGACTTCCGGCGAGTTACCGATTGAGAAGCAAGTAGCACAACCTCACGCGGAGACGAGAAAAAAACGTCAGACGAAGAGAAAGCGGTATAGAAACTAAACAGCCGCGCCCTTCGAGCTCTCGCTAGAGGAAAATCTCGCGTAGAAACTCGGGGAGGGACGATCGTTCGTATAAAATAGTATACTATCGAGAACCCCGCAGCATTTTTCTATCGCGACACGATACTAAAAAAAAAAAAAAATATCGAAAGATCGAAGTGTCCGACGATACATAAATACAGGGAGGATGATAGCAGGATCTTTCGCTAGTGCTGTTCTTCTGGTGATGTTCTTCTTGCTGCCGATATTCTCAACGACTATAACAACAATAACGAGGGGCGGGAGGGTAACTCTAGGAGAGACTTGTGCAAACGCGCGTGCGTGCCAATTGCTCGACGCCGGGGCTTGTTCTGTGTGGTTAGCCACATCGAGTAACGACGTCGTCTAAACAATGCTATACAGCTGTACGCCGCGGCTCTATCCCATTGGGTGTGTCCTTAGAACCGTGTATCTATGGAGAAAACGTGATTGTTCGGACACACGGTATCCGCACCCCATATTACCTTCACTGCGCCGGCAAACCCTAACCTTTTTCGTTTCTTTACACGCAACGATCTTGAGATCGATAATGCCAAAAGACTCGGTCGGTAACGAAACTGTAATGAATGCCATTTCGGAGCCATAGACATTCGAAGAAAAAGAAAATTGGGTTTCCCTGCTGAATAGAAAGAGGTGGAGAAAGATAATTTATTTTTGCTGAAATGTTTGTAGTCACGAAATGACATTCATTGCAGGTTTTGTTATCGACGGAAGGATGTTTTTCATGACCTTAAATACATTCGATCCAACAAAGTAAATCTCTTCCAAGTTAAAACATCCACCACTGAATGCAGTGAAGCGCTTTTCCGTTTTTTTTCTTTTTTTGTAATGTTCTCATCCCGTTTTGCACCCTCATCGTTCGTTTATATCGTTACCGCCGGACGTTCCGGTTGATGCGGGAAACCTCTCCATAGCCACCGGTTCTCCCTCTTCTCTCGCAACCCCCCTGACGTGACACACGTCCCGTAATTCGCTCCTTTGCACTGGATCCTCTTTGCCGTACGTGTACCGCGAGCGCAGAACGGAACAGTTGAGCGAAGCAGAGGCAGCGAGCTTTCCCGGAGAAGCTTTTTCAACTCGACACCGTCCCTTCTCGTCGACACTCCCGGTCACCTCGATCGCTCAGAATCTCCTCTATCCAACGTAACTTACGAGTTCGAAAGGACCCGGAAGAGCGGCAAGAGAATGGGGGGTCGATGAGAGCGAAGGGGAAAAAAGGAAAACACAAAGGCGAAGCTTCTCGACGGTTTGCCGATAATCGTCTTGCTTTCTACATCTTCTTTTTTTTTAACGCGTGCAAAACGAAATTTCACCTCAAATTCGACGATCGACGCCGCTCTCTCCTCCCTCCTCCATTGATTAAACGCAATGACGGCGAACCTCCGTACGACGACGGCGAAAGAGCTCAGGCCTCACCGCGCGACGTTCGTTTATCGTTAACAGCTTTTGGTGACACGCTGGCTGCGGCCCGTTTCCGTGTGACATCCTCGTTTCACTCGCACCACCTCACCAATACCTGGTCCCCCTTTTGCTTCTCTGACGTTTATCAAGATCGATTGAATAAAAATTGATTTATCGACATTTAATCATCGTCTGGGGATTGAGCTCTGTCGCCTCTTTCGGATCACGGCTTACGGATCAACGAATACATTTCGTGTGTTTTATCATATAGCATTGTATCGGAATCAGCGTTTACGATATTCCGCGATCTTTACTGGTTTTTTCATATATTCTTAAAATTATTAAAAATTAAATGAAACTAATTTTTTAAATATTAACCGTGCAGATTGACCGGAGTTTCGTCTGTAATTAGAATTAAGCGAGTCGAGAGGCAGAGCGCGGCAATAGTCGAGTGAACACAAGATCGGCATAGACGAGCTTCGCCGTGGAAGTCCCGTTAGTCCAACAAGCATTTGCGATGAGTCCGTAATACTATGGAAGGTAGAAGGACCGAGGGGCACGTATACTGTACTGTGTACCCTTACCAGGCATAGGACAGTGGTACAGGTCGTGTTGCGAGCGGACAGTGTACTTGGCACGCCACGTCACGAATTATTCCCTGAATACCGTAGTCCATTAGTGTCATGTCCAGTGACCCGAGGGCAACCCAACTGTGTCTCAACACGTTGCCCTGGCGTTGTGGGTTGAGGCATTACGTATACGTGCATATATATGTTATTATATATCTATATAGTATATATATATATATATATATATATATGCTACATGGATAGCTCTGTTCCAGGAAGGAGTTGGGAATACGACGATTATACTGCAGTAGAATCGATGAGTTAAACTATAGTAATAATACTTTCACATTGTTCAGTGACGCGACGAGGTTACAGTTTAGATTCATAGATGGCGTTGTTTCCTAACTCGTTATCGAATGTCCATTAAAAGCGGCGGTTGGTAGATGAACAGCGGTCCTATTTGAGGTTAAGAACGTTCCTAATTTGAAAGCAGTGTTACTACAGCCATTAAACGAATGAATGATCAGTTCAGTTGTGTTATTTTTATTATCGACGGCACTGTTAATGTCCACGATAACAGCCCACAGAGAACAAAGGTATATCGGAAAATGTATCTATAATATATCGTAAACTCCGAAATACACCATAGGTTAAAACAGGCTGAAGGACCCCAGTCGGCCGGTGGCCTTGACCTCACGAACACAAACACAGTCATAGACATACAACATAGAAACACAAATGTACAGTGAAGAGTAAAAACATTATTATATATCGATTTTTTCTTTTTTTTTTTTTTTTTTCATGGAAAATAGTATATTATATTTTAGAATAATTTTTTTTGGCATGTGGAATATATCGCGATGAGTTTTCACATTTTTTTCCGAAGGTCGTCCGATGATAGGATAAAGAAAATAAATTAGATGTCGAGGATAACAAAAAAAACGTGCATTATCGTATGATTCAAATTCTTCTCAACAGCATTTTTCACGGGAGATTCTGCCGCAGCCAATGTGCGACAGCACTTAAATAAGATGATAGTCTATGGGGTTTAGTATGATGATATATAGGATCGGGATGTATAGTATAGTTATAGATTATATATTTGCTAAGAGCCTTTATAAGGCTCGTGAGTAATAGGCTTCTATTCTTCGTAGACGTTGCCGTCGTGATGGAATATCTTCGTCTCCTGTTATTCTTCTGTTGCGCGTCGAGGTTCGTTTTTATAGGTTATACAAGTTACCATACTTTTCATCGACAAGTTTCACAATGGACGTTGTAAGAACTACGCAATTCGACAATCCGACAATTTCGACAATCTTTTCCATTTTTTCCGAATTATCTTTCATCCCATTTTTCGTTAAAACATAAATTATTATTATAATTTGATTTCTGAAAAAAGAAAAAAAATTCCGTCTTTTTACGTAAAAATTATTGGAGCTCTAAACCCCTCGTCGATAGATTCGGTCGTCGAGCTAAGTAAATTCTCGGAGCCCAGCGACTCCCGTAACCAATAGCCAAGCAGGTCATTTGCGTCAAGCAACTTCGGGTCTCCGTTTCGCCCCAATATTATCGCGTTCCACGCAATCCTGAAGGGGGTGAGTAGTGCATACATTGAAGATCAATTGAAAGTGCCCGGTACATTGGAAGCCTCCGGGGGGGGCGAGAAACGGGGGTATTTCACTGCTTCCTTGTATAGACTAACGCACGAGACGAGTACCCGCCGTTCGTGTATAAACTGATACACATTACGTGGGTTTGGTACAGTGTATACACTCGGTAATATATATCTGTTGCAAGATAGATGCGCAACTATAGTAGCCACCATGCGAGCTCCCGCAGTGCCTGGGAGTCCGGGAACCACCCACCCTCCGCGGCACAGCGGCAGAGGGAGACTTCCCTCTTTCACTCGCGCTATGGCTTTCCTTCGTTCGTTCTCCTTCTCTCGCATTCCTAACCCTTTCTCTCCTCCTCTTCCCACCCCCCCCCCCCCCTCCCTCTTCTACCCTCTTCCCTGCGTTTGTGTAATTGAGTTCGCCGTGTCAAAGTGTCGAGTAATTATAAACGATGCGATTTCCGCAAGACTCAGTCGGTAAGGGCTACGGGTGGCAGGAGAGCCTCGGAACTGCTTCGCGGTTTAATTAGACGTAACGTCGAAACAAGTGTGTGTATGCGTGGTGTTGGATGTGTGAATATATACGTATATTTGTATATAATACGGGGATGTAGTGTCGTAGTAAGTGGAGGTAGGTAACTCGCGCCGGGATTTATAACGACGCCCTGTGGCTCGCCCCCGGGACGATGGAAGACGAGAACGACGAACCCAAACGCTATTACTCAACGTTACACGGCCGATTTGGGAGTCACGAACTTTATGCTGTTCCTGGGATCCATTCACCTTGCAGTTCCCCCACTTTCGATTAATCAACGCGTGAATATAAAAAAAATGATTAAAATTACGCACATTTTCTTTTTTTTCCATTTCGGAAATTATTTTAGTAAAAAACTTCGCATCGACATTCGCACAAATCGATAAAGAAAATAACTTGACTTTGTACCTAAAATATAATTTATCGTGAAGGTCGTTATGCAATTCTGAACACATTTATCAAAGTGGAAAATTTGCGCCTTTGCGTATCCACACAGAATTGTATTTCACGTAGATTACGAGAGAATGTATATCAGAGAAATACACGGACTGTCCGCATTCTCGCATCGCATTTAATCAACGCTCGCTTCGCTAAATTCTCTCGGTCTTCGCGCGCGCGGTTCGTTGGCGGTGGTAGTCTCGAATATTCGGAAAGGTTTATTTAGAATATCTCACCGAGAGGGAGAGCGAGAAAACCGACCGAAAAAAAAAAAAAAAAAAATCTCGAAGGTATGCTCACCGGCGTCTCTCGCCGTCCCTGAAAACCGCGCGGTGGCAATGTGTCCTCTTCGTCCGAGTTGTTGTCGTCGTCGTCGTCGTCGTCGTCGTCGACGCCTGTCGCACTCGACTTTCCGAGTGAGATAATAAATTCGTCCTCGAGGCAAGGCGGACGAATAAAATCGTCCCGGACACGAATGAAATTTAAGCGCCTCCCCCCCGGAGTCCGTACAACCCGCGCTTCGCTTCACTTTCTCGCTGTTAAATAGCAGAAATATAGTCATGCGGCGTTGCACGCTGTCACCGTCGACTTATTGTCACACCAAGCGAATGAGATGAAAAAAAAAAAAATTCAAAGGAACAAAGTCGACTACGAGAGCAGAGTTCAGATTCCGTTCGCTCTTCCATATTCTACAATTAATGGAATGACGGAGTAGATTCATAATTATTATAGAATTCTCCGGCTACAATTATCGATATGGATCTCACTGAGTCAATAATTATAATAATGATAATGCATTTTTCTTTTTATAATCAGTTTAACATTTTTTTACCGCCTCCGGAACACTTTAACGGTACAAATGTGCGGACATTGCAAATTTACGTTTCCTAAACAGTCGTAGTAAAAGGCGCGTGCCGCAAATGAACGATATGCTCCGAAGGATTAGATAGATCAAAGATATTGATATAACTGAGCGATAAACACATTTTTCACAAACTGTATTCAGACTGTACAAATAGCGGTACATATTATAAATATATATAGTGCGCTTGCAAATACGAGTGAATGAATACGCTGTGCCACGCTCTCGGCGCTATCGTTTATTATTATTCCCTTCACTCGACGCAATCGGCGGCGATAATATCGATACCGGATGACTTCTCTGAATCGAGCATATTTATTGATGAATTCGAACGCTACTACGAGAGATTACTTTAAAATCATTTTATCGATCCGCGAATAGACTTCGGTAGTTGGATACAATTTTTTATATTTTTTTTCAATTGAAAGACAGACATTTTTTTAACCAAAAAAATAGTTTTTTTTTTGATAGTTAAAAAAATCTACAGTTTCGTATGGGAAAATAAATATTTAATGTCAATAAATTAATTTATTGATATTAAATGTGTAAATAAAAAATTAAAAAATTAAATCAAATATGACGTTAAATTTAATTTTTTTTTGCGATTTTTATTGTTATCTGATCAGACTTAAGCAAAATAAGTTTTTTTTTTTCAAACCGAAAGTTCGTTAAATTTTTAACATCGAGTAAAAGAGGATATATGTTATTTTTTTTTTTTTCGCGAATTTCCAATCACCGCATATCTGTGTTTATTTTCACGTGACAATTTTGAAAATACGTCACGCCGCTACGATCCGTCATACGTTACAAATGAGAGTTTCTCGCTCTGGCGGAGCGAAGAGCAAGAGAGAGCGGGGAGGAGGGGGAGAGAGGGAACTCGAGTGAGTGTATGGGAGCGGCTGTCCATTATCCGTGACTGATCGTTCGAGTCTAATTAATCCAACAGTCTCGCAGGATGTGAGAAGTAGAATAGTGTAGCAGAGAGACAGGAGGATAACAGCCGTATATCTGGCAGACTATTTTCGAAGAATCAATGGAGACAGAACCTCTCTCCGCAACGTTCGCGCGAAATACAATGACGCAATTAGTCCCGACATAATTATCAAAATTTTCGATGTACAGACGGTGGAAATGATTTCGATAAAAGATTTCTGTTATCACATATATATATGACTTTTAAAAAAATTAATTCGGCGATAAACGGTTTGCTGATTTACCGATGTTCGATATACGAACGGCGGGAAACGATCTCGATAACAATATTTTCGTAGTCATGCATTATAATTATTTTTTTGTTTGCAATAATTCGGTAACAAACGTTTCGCCGATTTTCGATATATCGGCAGTAGAAAAGATCTCGATAAAAATGTTTTCGAAATCGTATAAACATAACTTTTTTTCAAAAAATTTGATAACTAATATTTTGCTAATTTTCGGGAACAAAAAAAATCGACGATTTTCGCCGATTCGTTATTTTGTTTTTTTTTTTTAAATGTCTTTTTCAAAAATTATTTCATTGATTCTTCGTACCCACATCCATCCCAAAATTACACGTAATCGGTAAGACCTCTGCGACCGGTAAAAAAACAATGAGCGATTTAAAACTTTAATTTAAGGAAAAAATGAAATGAAGACAATTTGTCGATCGTCATAATGATGAAAACCACGAATGTCCGATGGATCGGGGCTAACGATTAAAAATACGGGAAGAGCAGATTGGAAACGACGACGAAAACAGGATGTAGCGGTAAGCGCTAATATAGCAGTAGCAGTTCCGATAACCATAGACCGATCTCGTTATCCATTGAACTCTGCAAGGGATTGCTGGATTGGCATTCGATAATTAGCGATCCCTAGTTGGGAATGGGTCCTCGGTTGGCTACATCACAGTCGGTGATATACTCACCGGTGTACAGCATCACCAATAGTGATATAGGTACATATAGACACGAGTATTACGGCAACGGACATTGTCGCGATATTCGCTGACGCTGGACCGCGCCCCCCGGTCTTTGATCTGCACATTAATTAGGGATTGAATCGCTTGCTCTCTCGCTCCGCCACTCGGACTGTTTCAATGTGTACGTATAGTTCGCGGATTTGCGTCACCAATTTGTACCTCAATGACGATTACAGAAACGGGCATTGGTGTTGGTTACCGTTGAAGTTTCACCGATATTAGTAAGCATAACTCTCGCCATGGGGCACCCTAAGTTCGCGAGAGAATTTCTCGATACCCCTTACCGATTGTGCCGCGAATCCCGGCGTCTATTGCCACGAGAAGGAATACAACCATCGCGCTAATGGAATGTCGGAAACAGGCGTACTTCCTAAACTCTCTGATGTATATACCTACCTACGCGCGCCTTCAGATCTATCGCTAGCGATCCAATTGAAAATGAGAAATTGTATAATTTAGGCATTTAAAATTTGGTTGGGAAAAAAAATAATTCAATTGGATTAGCAGATCGCTTCGTCATTTTGTTTTTTCGATCGATTACAGAGATTTTTTTACGTTCTTATTGAACAAATTTTGTAAATGATTACAAACAAAATTAGAAAGTGACAACGGAAGTCAAAAACATACGAAAAAAGACTTCGAAAGAGAAAAAAAAAACCTTCAGCCCCCGCCGTTGTAAGATAGAATCGCGTCTGACTAAAATTAAAGAAATTGCGAGACGGATTTTTTTTTCTTCCTGTGCAACTTTTAGTCCTTGAAAGGGCCGTCGTGTTTTTCTCGAAGTTTTACCTCGTCTCCGTCGTCACACCGACGTGCACACGTTGATATTTCTCTGCCGCACGTGCTCTCCCTTGGGTTCGTAAGTAACCGACGGGGAACTACAACGATCGCCCTTCCGTTGGCGCCAGGAATGCAAATAATTGTTCACCAGTGTAAGACTGCGTGGCCGCGCGATGCACAGCCTGTATAGCATATACTGAGGAATGTAAATAGAGTCGAGTCTACTTATGCATAATCTCTCTCCTCCCTGAGAGGCACCGAGGGGGAGAGGGAGGGTGGTTCCTCTATCTTTACTTTCGCTCTCTTTCGCTCTCTTTCCATCGCTCTCGCGACTCATAGCTCTCAAACCCCGTGTGCGTGTACAGGGTAACGCACTCGTGTACCGCGTTATACCTCGTATTATGTTCGTTTCAGCGAACTCGGACGACGACCGGACATGCATATAATAAGCGCTCCCGTGTGGGCGTCGCGCGTAGGTGCGTTACTCGGGCACTTTTAGCGAAAGACCGGTAGACTTTTATTGTCCGACGAGTGAAGGCGGCGGCGAATCGGCCGATTCTCCGTTTGCCGGTTAATAAATTATTGTTGTCGTTTTTTTTTTTTTTTTTTTTTTTTTTTTTCAATTTTTCAACACTTTTTTTTTATGTTACGACGATCTTTTGAAATGTCGTGAATGGTAAATGTGGCGATCGATAATTACGCTTTTACCGGTTATGAGTATTGTTTTTTTTTTTTCCTACGATCTTTTGAGAAATTGCAATTGAGGCGATCGATTACACTTTTACCGGTTATTATAATTGTTTTTTTTTTTGGGATTTTTTTTTAGTCTTATTATGATATTTTGAGAAATTGTAAATGAGTTCTAACGCAAGCCGTTTCGTTCCCTTCGTGTGTTACAGAAGCTGCAAACCATAGCGGAGGATTTCTGTGGCCTCGACGTGAATACACCGCTCGGGGGTCAAGAGCCCATGAAAGCTCCGCCGGTCATTACATTCGACACTCTTCTCACTGCGGTCGCTGCAACGTCGACCGGTGATTACACTGTCGTATTCATCGGCACCAACAAGGGACATCTTAAAAAGGTACGTGCAAATAAAAAAAAAAAAAGAAACGGACGATTAGGTTTAAAAAAAAATACTTGACAAGTTTTCCGTATCGAATTTGCATTTATCTGGGAAATTATGTTTTTTATTTTTTTATTATTTAATAATTTATAATCATATGATTATTATTTTTCTTAATAATAATTATTCATTTTATTACGCTTAAAAAAAATGCTGAGGGGGTAAAACTACCTGGAAATTCAAAAAACGACTCAAATGTTCGATCTTTTTTATTTCATAATTATAAAACTTATTAAAATCATTTTTTTTTACCGAAAGATGCATTCATCGTCACTTAAACAGTAAAAAAAAAAAGAAAGTACAAAAATTTAAAGCACAATCTCGACAGTCAAATCCGCTTTTCCCGACATTATCGACATCGTAATAAAGACTCTCGATCTACGAAGCCTTTTGCGACATGACCATCGGGTTTATACGATAAAAAAAAAACATACAAACTGCATTTCGCCTTTAGCTAAAAAAAAAATGTAACTTATCGTTCCATCGAGAAGTTTACCGGCCCTCGCGCGGTGTAACGGCTTTGTTCCATTCGCGTTCCCACTTCGCCCCTCTTAACGTCGAATTCTTCGGAGATCCGAGAGAAGAACTCGGGGGGTGTTGTCAACTTCTCACCGGATAATAGCGGACCACCCTTACCCCGTGGATTATGTACGTTGGCGGTGAAATTTTCCGAGTTTTCTCGAGGGTTCGTTGTATGAGAACTGACAAAAACACCTCCATTAACCCCCCCTCCGCCTTCTTCCCTCGCCTTCCGAGCGCGAGAAACGCCACTCAGAGAGCAGCGAGATCTCTCGCTCCGGGGTCTTCCTTTCTGTAACGGGATGCAGGCCCCACGCTCGCGAGAGCCCTCCTCTCACCGTTCCGGTATCAAAACCATCAGACACCGACGAAATCGTTTATCCTCGCCGGTGTGACGTTTCCGTTAACCCAACAGCGTGAAAAGTTGCCATATACGCTATAATAATGGTTATATATTTACCGAAACTTTTCGTACCTTTTTCCTGTCGAAATCTATCCCCCGTTTTCCCCCATTCACTCGCGATATTAATGTACGAATACTTTTGGGCAAAAATACACGATTGTTTTTTTTTTTTTTTTTTCGCAAAGTATTTATCTTTTTATCGAAATTTTATCGAAAAAAAAAAAAAAAAAATGATTACACTTTTGTCACAATTTACACAATTTATTTTTTACGATTTTTGATCCTTTTGATTATTAAAAAAAAAACACAGTTTTTACATTTAATTTCTTTTCTTATTTTATTTAATACATATTTATATATATATGTATTCTTCATATACCTGCTCCGCCGCGAGGTCGCGGATAAATCGGGAAAAAAAAAGTATGGTAGAGCTGTAGATGCAGGTGTGCGAGAAGCGAGAAGCGAGAAGCGAGCCTCGGCCCCGATAACTGGCTGCAATTTTCTCGGCTCGGTGTGTCCCATCGTCCAATCGCAATTAATAGTTGTCCAGGCGCAGTGGAGGTCGTTCGTTTCGCAGCCGGTGCCCCATACCTCGCACTCCGATAGATATTCTCGCGCGCGTAAAGAGATTTCGTGGATTCCGAGACTCGCGCACCGAGACAGGAGGAGTGAAGGAGAAGAAGAACGCGGGGCAAAGGCAAAACAGAGAGTAGTACAGCGCTCGCGCGCCGTCTCGTCCTCGTCGACGAGTCGCGGGCGCACGCCGGCGTGCGAGAGAAGTACCACGCTGTCCAACCATCGGCTTGATTCATAGCCCCGCATATCTTTCTCCCTTCCCGCTCTCGAACTATCCTCTCGTCCCGGAAGAATTATTAATTAATGATCGGACGCGCGAGAGAGCGCTCTCTCGCGCCGACGAGTGCCGACTCATTTGACTGCGGTCGCGGTCAAAGGTCACTCTATCCTCGTTGCCGCATCTCTGTGCAGTGATCTATCCCTAACCATAGGTATGCATAAACAAACAGATGCACTTCAATGTACAGCCAATGCGAACCGCTGGCTGCTTCATCAAACTTTTATTTATTTATTTATTCATCATTTTTTTTGTCACTACTTATCAATTTTCTTTTCATTTTTTTCGAGCGAATCGATTTTGCGTCGCTGTGAGAATATTTTTTTGAAAAATTTTAAGTACATTCGTTTTTCGAATCTAAACAATCGATTTCTTTTTATTTTATTTAACCGTTCGTCACTTTTGTATGACGATAAGTATCGATGGCCCTGGCAACGATGTTGCTATGACCGATGATCAGCTCTCTCGCGTTCTCGATTAACTAGAAAGAATATAAATCCGATACAATCGAATCATACAAACGCGAGCGCACTGGCGGCTTATAACCGCATTATGACAATGATTTCTTCGATATCGTTGTCTCATCCGCCGCGGCAACTCATGACAGCGTTAAAATATGTGACTTCATTCGACTGCGTCATGCATTTTTTTTCTTTGTATCGTAGCAGCCAAGTGACTGACATCTTACGACGCGTTTTTCAAGGAACTTTTTTTTAAATTCTCGAGAAATTCGAAATTTTCGTGAATTTCATATAAAATAATACAACATAATATGAATTATTAAAGTATTTTAATATTATATTATATTATTATTATTGTGGTTTATTGTTTTTTTATACAAAATATTTACCCTATAATTTTTTTTATCCACAGATTTATTGTTAACGACACACGATTGTAGTTCGAAGCATACCGAAGGTTAATTGTTCTCCCAGAGAAAGAGGTTTGATTATTTAACCAGCCGTGTGCCATTTTTTTTTTTTGTTGTTTTTTTTATCTCTCGCACCGCCGGCAGGGAGATCGCGCGGGATAGTCGAGTAGGGACAGCGTGCAGGAGAACAGAGTAAAAACAAAAAAACAGTAAGAGGTTCAGAAGCTTAACGAGAACTCGATCATCCGTATCAACCTCGACAGCCCTCTATTCGTTTTATTCTCCATCGTTCAACCGAGCGAATTTTTCTTCTCTGATTTTTGTCTGTCTCGCATTTTGTCTATTTTTTTATTTTTTTATTTTTTAATGGAACACTCAAAGCGGACAACGCGGTACTTGTCGATGACGATCAATTCGAAACTCCTATAGTGCCGGACGAGAAATCTACTCGCGGCGAGACTTTTTAATGACGTGTTCAGCACGTGGCGTACGCTAATACGAATATCATATTTTTTTGTGCATTTATACGCGCGCTGACACTCCGATAAAGAAGAGTCGTCGGAATAGAGAAAAAAAAAATTCTTTTACAAAAATATATATTTTCTGCAAAATAAAAGTAATATATAAATTTATAATAATATTATGACAATCATAATTTTAATAATATATTATATAATTTTTTTTCGAATCGCGTTATACGCGTAACGAAAGGAAGAAATAATATCGCAAGAAAATGCTAATTATTTGCGAAAAAAAAAAAAATTATTCTTTTTATGGATGAAAAATCACGATTTTTCGAAAATTCGAAAAAATTCTCAAAAAAATCATAAGTATTAAAAAAAAAAAAAAGATTTTTAAGTTAGACTTTTTAGGAGTATTCGAAATTCGCTCTGAATTTTACGTGAATCTCAATTTTTTGGTAATACGCAGCGATCTTTAAAGGATCCCGCACCCTCCTTAAAGGAGTTAATCGAAGGAATCGTCGAGAGATTCCGGTTGCTTAGCTGAATTAATAATGATAGTAAAAAAAAAATGTTTAAATGAATGACGCAGTCGAACGAAGCTCCGGGTTTTGCCTGCCCACAGAGAACGATGACGAGCGAATCGCTTCGATAATATCGCAACGGCGGTATCAGGATAATACAGAGTCTAACTATTGTATAGCCATAGGGTTGGACACCGCGATATCTTTTAGCTATTGTAAGAGAGGGCAACACGGACAGACACGCGGACAGACACACCGGGTGCTCCAGATTGAATCTGTTCCCGACGCGAGATCATCGTATCGAGAGAAAAAATAAGTGAGAAGATTGTTCCGTTCCTCATTCGCCTATTCCGTATCTTCTTGCCGGCGGTCGTGGCTCACAGCGAGGAAGAGAGATTAATTTATCCGTCGATTCTTACCCGATCCTCAACCTCGAGGCCGAAGTGAAGCCTTTCGATAATTAATGATTGTTCGACTCTCGTCGGAACGCCGACTCACTTGTTGCCGCAGCTCCACGCGTATTTAATACACGAATAATCTATCGTTGTGTTGGACTTTCGAATCGAAAGGCTCTTAGCCAACTCGAGATATGTTCCCGTAAATAAAGTAGATGTACATAAATAATCGGGAACGACGCAGGGGTGAGCGTCGAAGTGCAGATCGCGATGAGGTCACGAGCAATTCTAATCGACAAAGTTAGCTTATAAATTTCGCTAATGGTCACTTTATTGAACATTTTTTCAAATGGAAAAAGATCAATGTAATAATTATCATTATTATTATTAGATGATTTTTTCCATATTATAATAACAATAATTGACTAAAAAAAAAAAATGTTCGTCTTCAGTAAAGTTGGCGATAGCGAAATAACACATAGAAAATTTCATTCGTATATAATCTGTAGAATAAATAAAAAAAATATACCATCTCAGTTTTCGTAAAAAAAATCGTAATGAATTTCAATATTTATTATTTTATCAATAGAAATACCTGTCGTAATAAGTATTATTCATATTATTGCTTTTTAAAAATGTTGTTTCCAATAAAAATAAGAGCCAAGGAACGGAATGCGAGCGAACGAAAATGCAGATAATTGCGAAATCTAACGTGATGATCGACTATGAAAGAGTTGAAGGAATTTGTAGAAAATGTAACACGATCCCATTGATTGGCGAAGTTTATCCGCGAACGAAACTATATAGTGTATCGCGCGAGCGGAGATTTTCTTACTCGCGAAGTTTAAAGTGACGTCTATTTTTTTTTTATTTAAAAAGTTTATCTTCTCCATTAGGAAGTTCGTCAGATTTTCCTATTAATCACTTCGCGATATTCCGATGAAACTCATAGAGCGCAAGTTTGGATAATGTATCACATTAAAGTTTAATTGGTCTTAAAAAAAAAATTCAAACTTTATCGAAGTAAATGGTCCGTGAAAAAAATAAGAAAAAAAGGTGATATCATCGCGCATTTCGCGCACGAGTTACCCTCGAGCTTTAACCTATAGAGAATCTTAGTTTTCGATCGGAGTGTCTCGAATAATGCAAATCAGATAAGTGCAGTCTGGCGAAGTTGTTGGGGTGGGGATTTCGAAGTTAAAGACGAGAATCCAAGCGCATCTAACAGACGTTCTCGATTAACTTGCCACTACTCGCTAATGGTAAAAGTTTCTATCGCGCCTAAGGTGTGTGTGGGTGCGCGCGTTGCTTTGGCGCTGAAAACGTTACTGTGCCGCGCGCGATTGCCAAGTTCGATTGAGTTCGGCCATAGCGAAGGAGAAAAAAAAATACCGATCGGTCCGAGAGAGTTATAGATATAACCTATCCCAGTGTTGTACCCGCACTTGCTGCGTGCGGCAAGCGTGAGTAGACATATATAGTATATACATATATATATGGAACTAGTAGCTCTTATCGGGATTAATCGATCGAAGAGCCGTTAAGTGCGCACAGAAATTATTGGAGCGAAAGTTCTCTTCGCGAATCTTCGAGACATCTTACGATACCCAATACCTGGTCGGCGAATTTATAGCCCAAAAGAACATTAACGCTGTTTTTTTTTTTTCCAAGACATTGTTTCATTTTTATGCCGTTTTAAATTCATTTTCATTGTTTTTAAAATTATATCGCGTGAATGCAACGACGCTGAAATATTGAAAAATTTACGAAAATATCGACGAATATTCGTAATTTTCATTCGAAACAGCCATCGATAAAAATAATACAATGACATTTTTTATCAATTTTTAAAAATATTTGAAGAAAATTTAATAAAAATTATTATCGTCAAGAAAAAATGGTGCAAATGAAAATATGATAAAGCGACGCAAAACGAACTGTCGATATTGTTGCTGAACAAAATTGTCCGTTATGGTCAGACAAAAATAGATTAATCCAAAAAAGGAAAAAAGGAATGCAGTTACATCACTCATTCCGTAAATCCCCGGGCTATTCGACGTCAAGGATTTAGCAATTGGATAGAAAGAAACTGAGTAAAAGAATAAAACGCGAATTCGTACGTAGAAAAAACGCCTGCAGTGAGCAAAACGAAACTTTATCGATTACCAATGAATTAATGGCATCTGTTTTTACACCGATATTCATTTTTATTTTTATTTTTTTCCCCGACATATCAGTACTCGACATCGTATTTCAACCTTCGCGTAGGATAGCTTCCCGATAAATCGATTCTGCAAAGTCAATTTAGTCGTCTCCCCTCGAATTAAAAGTTCGTACGACGTTACCGCGCGTTATAAATACTCGAAATATAGAATAGGCGATCCAACTTTTTGATTCACCGCTTTAGTACAGCGGTTTTAGCGTAATTTACGTTTCCCGTGTTTTTTATCGATCATTTTTCAATCGATGTTTTGTCTTAACGAAGTAATGATAAAATTAACGAAACCCGATTATCTGAAAATTAATAAAATAATCAAATTTATTTATTTCGGTATCGATAAACATTTGTTAAAAATATTTCGTTTCTCGATTAATGTTTTTAACAATTGTTATAAATGGAATTATTAAATTCAATTTAAATTATCACGATTTCTATTGAAATTATAGTATTTATTAATAATTATTTAAAAATGATTCATTATTAATATAATTGAATATTTTTACCATTTTTTTTTTTTTCGATATAAAAAAATTAATTTGATTATTTCTTAATTTTCGATCGATCGACATTTTTTTTGCATTTTTATTGAATAATAATTCTAAAAAATCCTTTGGCAATGATAATTTTATTATATTCACCCTAAAAAGTTGAATTTTCTCAGATATATCGCATTTCACCCTTTATACGAAATTTTGGATTATTCAATTTCGCGCTGTCAATTATATTTAATTACCGTCTCTTATTGAATTCCCCTGTGAAGTTTCGTCGTTACACAAACACTCGAAATACCGAGCGATCGAGTGCCTTTTGCTCCGGTAGTTTTCTCCGCGTCTCTTATAAATTTATTGGAAAATTTACCTTCGTCAAGTTAAACACCGAACGAGAATCCTTTGCTGAATAAACGATCGGAGAGACATAAACTATTCCAGCGGAATTCGATATCCGAACGGAGAAACCGAAATCTCTTCGGAAAATCACTCGTATTTGCTATGTTAAATTCTCTATAACGCGGTTGTGATGCTTTTCATAGGTACATTTCTCCCTACGCCTCTCTTTCCACCCAAAATCAGTTTGGAGGCAACGCGAACGTCTATCGGCAAATTATTCTACGATGTCGAGTATTTCTCGAAGTATTAGCTTCCCTCGTTCCCTCTTAAGACTCAACATCTCGGTGTTTCTCCGCGGCGTTGAAGCAAAGTGAGACGTAAGCGTGTAGTTTCGCAAAAGCACACTTCTGTGTCTATCGTAGTGTATAACTATAACTATATCCCGGTTAATCTCGTTTTAACCCCCTCGACGTTTCGCTCGATCGATTTCACAATCGATTGCCTTCGCCTCTATCCTACCCGACTTGTGCCAGACGCCCGATCTTGTCTGAGATCCAAAACGAATGAATAGCATTTATACCTCTGGACTCTCGTAGAGGAACAGGTCGATCGCTTCTCGACAATGTGTCCTGATTTTCAATCAACGCAAAATCTTCAATTTGTCAATTTTCATGAAATTCAAATGTACGAGTATCGCGTTTTTTTTCATGGACAAAAAAAATATAAATTTGGAATAGTTTTTTCGTTAGTATCGTTTTATTTTCAACTCATTTTTTTAGTTTTCATGAAATTTTTTATTTTTTGTACTTCCCATATTTTGGAAATTGATTTTTCTTTTAATTTTCTTACAACTATTTCTGCAATTATCTATTAATTAATGTTTAATAATAGAAAGAAAAACGGTGGATATTTTGTTTTAACGACTTTCAAAATCGGTCTTTCGATACTCATTTCATTATTATACCTATAACAACTGTTTTTTTTTATTAATTTTTAAAAACAAAAAAACGATAAAATGCCTTTTTTCATGATCTCAAATCTCAATTAATTTTCTTATCGTCATTATCGCATTTCAACGTAAAAAAGCTTCTCCTTTTCTTTTATTATAAATTGCACGAGTTTTCATTTATTTTTATTTCAATTTTTCTTTCACGAAGCTGGAAAATCTTTTTACGAGAATTTTTTTTTTCGATGGAGCTGCATGGCCTCTCGTGGCACGATGTTCGGTGTACATGTATAGCAAGCCGCAATAATTTCTCGTGTACTCTCGCATAATGCGCGAGGTATTTCGTATCTTCCTCCCGCTCTCCCGCTCTCTAAGCCCCCGTTGATGTTTTCTATCCGCGTTTTTTTTTTTTTTTATGTTAAGTTCGTCGTTCACTGCCGACTCGACGTCCGCGCGCTCATCCGCACAGTAGGCGTCGTTGGCCCGAATAAAAAAAATAAAAAAAGGAAAAAAAAAGATCGCGAAAGTACTCGTAAACGTAATAAGAAAGGAGTAGGCATGGCGAACACGCACGACTAACGCAATGAAGCACCCCTCATCCCTTTTGCTCGTTCTTTCTCGTGGCTCTTTATTTTTCTATACCAAGCCGCCATTGCACCACTATAGCAGCTCTCGTCGTCCGACTGTATACACGCTCTTGGCTTGCGCTACCTACACCGCGGACATAAACTTTAAAGACGCGGTCGTTTTCCTCATCTGTCTTTCTCGTACCTACATTCACCCATATAACCCATTAAATATTCCTGTTGATGGATATTCTCTCGTCTGCGTTCCTTTAACGCGTTTACCCTTTTACCGATTTGCCGATAACGCGATATCGCATTTCCCTTCTCGTTTTAGTTATTTATTTTCTTTTTCAACAGTCGCTCGATGACTTTAGTAGACAAATGAACATTTTATTTTTAAACACCAATAATCGTTTTTTTTTATCGTAAAATATGAAATATTGCGATTTAATATTGTAATATATATATTATTATATTTATAATAATAATAACATTAATATATTTATATTAAATACGGAAGATTTTTGTAAATTTTTATTTTTTTTTTACTTATTGCGACGAAGCGAGAAATTTAGTATTTTGCGATAACGATCCACAACTGCGAAGATAAACGATTGAAGGAGATGAGTGTTGGTGCATTTGGAGCGAAACAATGGAGCCGAATACTTAGCGCGATGCGGTTGACCTATCCGGGGCGCAGGTCGATTTATAGTCCGGTATACATTATATCCGCGTCGAATCTGTCGTCCGGCAATGTACATTACGTCGTTTTTCTCATGGTTCGGCCCAACGGCACTCTGTATGTCTGCGGTACCGTGAACCGTACCATAAGATATACACGTATAGCGAAGTTTATTGTGGCTAAGCTTCGCCGTGGCATTAAAATTCCCAGGACTTCCGCGATCGGCGCTTCGATCTTCTCGGTACCGGTATCGGGCTGTTCAACGGCAACGAGAAGATCGAAGCCGTGTGTAAGCATCGATCCCGTATAAAGGTACATTCGTCGTAGTATGTGTATACTACACACACACCAACCGATCCTAATGGGGAGAGGGGACGAACGCACGATCAATCACCGGCAAATAGGAGCGCGAAGTGTAGTGGATATGCCGGTCGAAGGTGAAACGATCCGACCGTTCACGATCACCCGCAGGGTAGACACTCAATGGAATTCGATCTTCTCGCGGTTATGGTATCGTGTCCTGTATATAGTTTAAAATCTCGAATAACCAACCCGAACCCACTCGCGCGACTGATAAATGCAATTTCAATTTACTAAATTTTACAAGAAATAACAAAAATACGAAAAAATAATAATAATTCATAATATATGCAATCGGAAAAAAAAATTGCTTAAAAAATTGTTTTTTTTTCATCGGAAAATGGTAAATTCGGGATATATTTTAGGTTATATTTCCGCAAAAATGATCACCAAAAATACAACAATTTATTAAATATAAATAATAATATCATACTACATTATTATTATTATGCGGTTTTTTTTTTAATTAGTAATTTATATTTTTGATTTTTATATTTTCGATATCAATTATATAAAAATTAGCGAATATAATTTCTTTTTTTTTTTGCAAATATTTTATTTCCATTTGGAAATATATACGAAAATCGTAGCCTACCGGGATCTCTTGTTTTCAGCAGTAAAAATGTTCCTAACTTAACATGAAATCCATTAATCGCGTGTGAGACAAGATAATAACTTGAAACGGGGCGAACGAATCAATCGTTTTTTTTAGTAAGATGAAACGATTAACTCTCTCTCTCTCTCTCTGTCTCTGTCTTTCTCTGTCTTTCTCTCTCTGCGGAAAATCAAAGAGTGTCTATATACCAAACAAACCGTCGATTGTAATAATGTAATATATATTGGATTATTAAGTGCGCGGAAGTCGTGACAGGCTTCATAATAAATAAGGTACAGGTCAGGAATATTCTTGACCGTTCGCCACCTCCGAGTATCGCACTTATTCGCTTCGATTGTAAACAGTTAAACACGCGGTTGATGCCCGAAGGAGGCAGTGGGGGACGGCTTCTCGAGGAGTTGGAAACGTGTGATAAACAGTCCTCGTTAGACCTCCAAGTATAATCCTTTAGCGTTGGTATAGATACTTACTACCGCGGACCACGCGCCGCCTCGTTTTACTCATCAGAAACACGAGAGAAAGACGAGCAAAGAGACGAGCGAGGGTTTAACCTTCGCGCACTTTAGCGAAGAAAACTCCGACGTCTACTAGCCGGATGCAACGATTAGTCAAAGAGGCGATTCGCAAGGCATCATAGGGAAGAGGGCAGAGACGCTAACGCGAACGTGAGGACCGACTGAGGCCACCGCGGGTTATAGCGAAGAGAATATAACCGTGTAACGTATATAAACGAGTCAATGACTAATGATTCCCCGTGTCATGCCGCTGTTACGCGTATACTCTTCAGCAGCAACCAATTTCAGCATCATACGCATCGATCTATACACACTATGCATTATCCCGACGTCTAGATCTTGAAATATGACGACTACAAAGCACATTTTTTTTTTATTCGCCATTTTCTTTATCGATTTCTACTAATCGCAATTTTTTTGCGGAAAAAACCAAAAATATTCAAAAATCGGAGTTTTTTTTTCTTTTTTAATCGGTAATTTAATTATTTTTTTTTCATTAGGAGAGAAATTCCTCGCAGTGTCCCAGGAATAGTAATGTTTCAAACTTTTGAAAACGACATTGCGACGATATTTTGCTTTTGTCAAGGAGGAAACTCGATTGAACATTTTTCTGAGAATTTACCAACTTTTCGGACCTCCGAAATTCAATTATCCTTCGCTATAGAGCGGTCCGTTGAATTATTTCGTTGCGGGAAAAGCTGTACGCATAGACAAACATATCTCGGGGTAATTGTGTGCAGATTAAAATTCCCAAGTGAACGAGGAGAGTACACTGAATGGGCGCACGGGGCAGAGGCGTGCCATATCGGCTCTGCTAATTTGATACGGAAACCGGAGAGAGCACTCTCGGAATATCGTACGTATTTTACATACGTGTACGTGAGCACAGAGTCTATACACAGCCACACACCCTGTACGCTATCAAAGCTCACGGGCAATAAAGTACTCGTAAAAAAAAGAAAATTCAACAAAAATGAACGAAGGTAAATGAGAAGAACTTATGAGTTATAAATTCCACCCTTTAGCAGGCAGCGTAGGCATCATTTTATGGCGATCTCCTAACTAATAGGAATTTCGCATTTATTATTATTATAATTGTTATTAGAAATGCCTAATGTTTTTTGCCTCAGATTTTTTTTTTCCTTGCCTCAATTTCTCTTTGCTATTTGGACTTTTTTCTGTCGCTGGGACTTACATTACTATTAGTCGGGTGGGAGGCTGAGTGATGCACATGCTAGACCTGCTTATTGTAGGCCTTTAATGGTGTATTCTTCGTTGATATGACGGATGAGAGATTTCCGGTGAGGAACCGCGTAGACCGGAAGACCTGGGAGATCCAGCGATCTTCCCAGTCCGTCTTTGGATCTCTTCTTTTCTTTATGTTAGACGTAGGATTTGTTGTTTGTTGTTGTTTTTACAACAATTCACCCCCTTAATTTGGCCATCGAATGACGAAGTGGAAGAAAATTTGCCAACAAGCAGAGTTAGCGAACTCGAGGCATGCTATACTCATCTGCCCGCCCATTTTCCACTTGGTATGTGTATTACATGGACATGAGAACTGCGTCCATTGTACGATGTAGACATGTAATTAGGTCCGTATTACATACATTACGTTGCATTCATCCCGTTCGTTTATGTACAATTATGCGACATATATGTAAGCTGTGAATAGAGCGTACAATTATTTGTGAATCACCATAGGACGAGATGAAATTATGTGTACGCAAATCCTATATACGCAAGGAACGTAATTGTCATTATATTACACGCACGTGATGTTTGTACGTTGGGATGGAAAATTTGACGCACTCATGCGCAATTGCATTTTTAGAGCATAGACGAGAAATCGGAAACAACGGATTGCAGACAGCTAGAACTTTGTAGAGTTTCATCGGGAAAACTGTAGAATGCTTCAGAATCTAAATGGGCCACTGTACAATTCTTTAGAGTCTGAATGGGATACTGTAGAAGTCGCTATAGTCTAAATAGGACGCTGGAAAACTCTGCACAGTCTAAATGGGACATTGCAGACTTCGCAGACTAAATAAGACGCGGTGGCGGATGGACAGGACACTACAGAGGCTGCATACACTTGGCTCACCGCGATAATATATAAGAGGCCGTACCGTACGTTCTGCAAGTACCAACACTATTATTGCCCGCTTTTTTTTAACTGCTTCTACAGTTCGTGGAAAAAAACCGCGTGGATAAGGAATTCACAATAATTGTATACGCGAGCTGAAATTCGAGGCGAAACGGTAGCGAAGGAGGGAAAACGCTGAGAAGAGACTCATGTGTGCCATATTAAAGCCCAACCACCGACCTACACCCTTGTTGCCGCTGCTTGGAGATCAGCCCCCCCGCGAATGCCGAAGAATGCCAACTCGTCAGCGTTTTTCCCCAGTGTTACGCGCTTATCCCGCTCAGGGCGCGAGAAGAAAGATATAATATTGTATAGTATACAGAACGGTTGGAACGAAGGAAGCTGAGAGACGGGAAGAAATGCGGAAAAATAAAAATGACCAGCAGCCCCCCAGAGCAACGGAGGGAGTGAAGTGAAAACGCCACCGAGACTAAAATATATTACGTCAAACGTGGCCAGAGTGCGCGCGACGGAAATACGCCGTTCCCAACGTGCGCCCTCTCGTTCTTCTCGCGTCCACATGCACTATACTACTCTCTTTTCCTATACACTTTCTACGGGTTTCTTCATCCACGTCGTTCCGGATTCCGCGCTGCGTTAGAGCCCTTCTATTCTACCTTCCGCTTCGTCCCTATTATTATTATTATTTTATACATGTAGGTATATATATATATATATATATATTTTTTTTTTTTCCTTCTTTTTTCTTTAGAATTTCATAGTCGTAGCGGATGCTAAATTGCTCCTGTACATTTTCTTCTTCATTTTTCACCCTTTCTTTTTCAACTTTACTTCGTAATAGACTTCCAGGTAGTGATGTTAAATAATCGTCATTTTCCGTCACCGCGAAATGACGAAAAAATTACGGTTATTTTATTCTCGCAATTTTATCACCTTTTTCTTTTCAGGCTATTTTTTTTTTTTTAATGACCGAATTTTTTTGCAGTAATTTTTTAGTAATTTTTTCATCGAATTATTATTATTATTATTATTTCATACATTCAATCAAATATTTTTTCCTACTCGCGAGCATTTAATTTATCGAAAGAACATTCTCTCTCCTTTGCACACCGAAAAACGTATCCCTTCCTCAGCTCCGCAGTTAATCGCTTCTCGTCCTTTTGTACTCTCCATTCGTTATTAACGGCCTATGATAAAAATGAAAAAAAAAAAAAACTCTCCACAGGAACCTCGGAGTGAGCTGCTTTCCGATAGGGATTGCGCTAATATGCTCACCGTCTGCCATATAGCTCACCGGTATATTATGCCATAAAGATAAAGAGAACTCGCGCGCCCGGCTTCTCTTGAATATTCTCCGATCCCCCGTCTCGAAGTATTACGTCGAGATTCGCGGGGTTGTTGAAAAATTTATTCATCGAAGCAATGAAAACGGCTACGCCATCGATCACCCCCTTCCCCTCCCGTCAGGTGTACGCGAAGGATTGAAGAATTTTAAATCCGTCGTGCGGCAGGTCTCGTTGCAATGTCTCGTGACTACGTCTTTGATCCTTTTCCGCGTCGAAATGGTGTTCGAGTCAACAACGACCGGCGACGTCGCGCGCGCGCGCTCTACTGTACCCGTATGTATCGCTTCTCTCTGTTGTACGACGCCTTATTGCTTTACGTGCTTGTTGCGTTTGTTTTTTTTTTTTTTTTTTTTTTTTGCGCCACCCGCGAGATCGACGTAACGTCTTCTCGCGGACACATGGACTTATAAGTACCGGCGAGTCTTACGAGTGAATAGTGAGAAAGACGGATTATACTTGTAGTGTAAACAGCGGGAAAGAGAGAGCGAGAAAGTTGAAGTTGAAAAAAAAAAAAAAAAACGAGTGAAAGAGATAAAACGAGAAGTGTACGTGTCCAGCCGTCACGTGCTGTACGTCGTGAGCACATTTACACCAAACTCGGAGCGCGGAATAACTTTCACGCGAGGGTGTGTATTGCGCCATACAATAGGCGCGCCTTCGCGAAATCTGTTCCTCTGGTGTCAGCCGCACACAATAATTGGTGAATAGTTCGGCCGCTTTGTTTCATTTCTTTTTTTTTTTTTTTACACTGCTCTAAGCTCCGAACAATTTAATATTTGGGAATAAGCCGTTCGCGAGCTTTTGAGGTTTATGCTGATGACTTCCTGCGAAACTAAAGCGACCCGGGGAATCCCCGGCATCGTTAATTTGCCAGAAACTGTTGATTAGATGGAAAGCTGCGTCTAAACTCCTGAAGGATATCGAACGCGGTTCCTTGCCTTTGGCTGTTCGTACAATTAAACACGAGATTCGATAGTATTGCACCCCACAATACATGTGTTCGTGATACGCGTCTAACTCAAGGAAAATCAACTAAACATTAGAAAGTTAACAACATTTTGAATTTGAAACATAAGCGATGTATCGAGTTATATGTTATATATACTCTATATATCAATTATGATAAAAATAATAATAGTATATTATTATTATTATTATTTATAAATTTAATTAATTATTATAATTTTTTTAATATAAAAGAGAAATAATAATAATAATAATTCCGCCGTTCGCGTACTGAGTACACAAGATCCGTATAATTGTGCGTACAACACTCTCCGCGTTTGTCGACGAGACGATCGGCTCGAGCCGATGTGCCTCACGCATCCATGTATATATTTACGTACGCATGCCTGCACGCACGTTAGCATTGCACAATATACAGTGGTAGGTATATCTACCAACAGGGGAGAGGCATTATTACAGCACGCCCACCGACACACTGACCGGCGTCGGGCGGCTTTTGCTTCGTACCGACAGACACCGGCGAATCTCGTACATAGACACCGACGAAGGACCGACCGGACAAACCGACCCGTTCTCTGCCTCGTTTTCTCGTTTCTCTCATTTCATTCTGCGTTCTCTGGTCTATCTCTTTCTCTTTCTTTCTCTTTTTTCTTTTTTTTTTTGTCTTTTTTTCTTCCACTGAACTCGTCTAAATATAAATCCTCAGGCGTGTAATAAACGCCTGGAATTCCTACTTTAAGTTTGCACTCACCTTCGCGTCGAGTCGATCGTCACGGATGGCTAACTTGTGTGTGTGTGTTTTTTTTTCTTTTTTTCGCGTCTTTTTTTTTTATTCGGTTCTTTTAATTCTTTTAGGTTTTTTTTTCGTCTTTTTTTCTCTCCTTTGTAAACTCCCACGCGTCTCAAACAGTCAGTATACTCATGTTGCATTGTATCGCGCAATGTTGACGCGGATACCTTTGGAATACCCGCGGAATTCACTTTTCAACGAAAGCATTGGAATTCGAACGCAAAATCGTTTACGGAGAAAACCGGTTTTCTCCCGCGCGAGAGATTCTCTCCTTCTGGATGATCCGTTGGGCTCCCCAACGCACTTTGCATTGCATATGTAGGTACCTAAGCCTGTGCGGTCTCTGTGAAGGGCGCGCTTTGCTGTTAACTGATAACCTTCGTTTCTTGGCTCTTATCGGATAATGAGCATTGAATAAACGATGCTGCGACACGAATGCTACTGGTTTGTTAATTCAATTCGTCGGTTTAGATAACTACTTCGCGTTTCACCGATCGATCGAAACGAGACTCGATCGGTAAAGAAATCTGTAACGTATCTATTCGATGATCCAAGATAATTGAAAAAAGATCGGTGGATCGCGCCAGACACGTCTGATGAAATTCAAAATATGAATCAATTTCCGAATTCGAAAGTAATTTTTTTGTTTGTTTTTTCTTTCGAAAACTATACGAGGAAATTTTTTTTTTTTTATGGAAGGTATATGTATCGAGAATTACACAGATAGAATTGTCAAAATGTATTGTATCTTTTGGTGAAAAAAAAAAGAATTGTCCAAAAAGTAAAAATATTGATCAGAAATAAAAATAATACAGAGATATTCGTTAATTCTGACCGACTTGAAAAAAAATCAAATAAAAGGCGACCGATTCGGTGCAATTTGCAATTAAGTTGATTAATTCTCGAAAGGATAATTTTTATTTTCTACTCCCGATCTTCATTAAATTTTATCGAAAATTCAATTGAGATCGAAACAATTAAATAAAAATTGCACTTCGCGATGCCGTATTACCGAACTTTTTCGACTAATAAAAAAGTGAACCCGTAATTGGCTTTTGGTAAGCTTTACGAAAAAAAAAATGCATTATACACAGTATGCACCTTTCGACACGAATGAAAAAATAAAAAAATTCGATTGAATTCGCTAAATTTTCAATTGCTTCAAATTGATTGATTGATTGATTCTCAGATTATTTTTTTTTTATTTTTCGCTCCGCTTCGTTATCAATTCATATCGCAAATGCATTAAATTAAATTTTTCAAATTGATATAACGTTTCCCGCAATTTCGCTTTTGCGAACTTTTCGTACGATTAAAAAAAAACCGAACCTACAATTTTCGCAAAATAAAAGCTTTGATCACGAAAATCAACATTTTTTATTTTTCAAGTTTTGTACACATCTAGAAAAAATGAATTCCATCGAATCCCTAAAGTTTCGTATTTCGTTCATAAATTTTCAAAAAAAATGTTCCCGTTCAAAATATTCTGTAAATTTCATCTGAAAGGTGAATTAAATCTAAACACATTAAACTTTGCCAATATCATATTTTCCGTACTCTGTCTCTCTCTCGCTCTCTCGGCGGCTCGGAGAATCAAGGGCGGAATTGGCACAGAAAGGAGAAAAAGATTTGAAATCAGAAAGAGGGAATAAAAAAAAAATAGTTTATAGACCTAAGGGCGTTTCCCGGAAGGCGAGTTTTCATCTGTACTCGGAGTCTCGTCGAGGTCGGTCTCTATATAGATTTGGAAACGTCATTTAATTCGTCGGGTCAAGGGTCCACCTCTCCCGTGGGGATTTCTCTCTTTTCCCTTTGGTCGCCCCCTCGACGCTCTTTGGATCTCGCTGATGGTCTGTGATGGCTTGTAGTACGCGGTAGCCACAGGACGACCGGACGGTTCGTTTCGTCAGAAGACCGCATCGACCACCGTTCGTGACCGCCCCCTACCTCTCTCCCGCACTTTTATATTATATTTATTTTATTTCCTACATCCACAGTCTCGTTCAATCCTCGTTCCTCCGCCATCTCTTCTCCGCTCTGCTCTCCCTTCGGCCTCTATTTCTCTTTTATTTCCTCGATTTTTATACCTCCTCGGCGCGACGATATCTCGCGTATCGATGCTGCACCTGGAGCCCCTATATCTACCGGGAAAAGGGCGAAGGGGGTGGGTGGGTGAAAAAAAAAGGAAGAAAGTGGAGAAAAGAGACCGAGCGAACACACGAAGGGCGGTGGGGGGAGAGGGAGGCAGGCGAGCCTCCAGCGTTCTCTCAATCGCTTTCATGCTGGCAAAACGGATTTTATTTTTATTTTTTATCTTATTTTTTTCAACCATCTCCCTCGTTCTCTCTTTGCCTTTTACGTGTACTTCATTTTTTTCTGTCTTTCTATTTTTATTTTTTATTTTACCAATAGCTCACCCTCGGTGCAGTGAGTCTGTTTTAATTAGAACCCAGTCGTACAACCGGTCCTTCTTGCTCCGCTTCTATTTCTCCCTCCGCTTCAATTCTTTCTTTTCTTTCCATCGTTTTTATTTTTATTTATTTTTTTTTCGCTCTACTCGGTCCTTTTTTATTTTTTTTCATTACACTCTGATCGCTCGGTCTCGTTGAGCTTTTACAAAGGCTCACGAGAACTCGCGAGTGCGCGCGCGCGCTGCCACACGGTTCGCGTGGAGTTTAGTTTTTCGATTTGGAAGATTGTGATGAAATGCGTCTTTCGGGCATCAAGCATTTTTCTTCGTCGCGGGTTATTCAAAATAAATTCTATTTATTTATTTATTGTCGAATTTCCGTGTTATACAAATAAAAAAAAATTGTATACTACCATTTGCCATTTTTTTTCGCCGATCGATTCTAAAATGCCTCTTATTTGCCTCGATTCGGATATTCCTAATATTTTCCTCTATTTTTTTATCTCCTCGCGGTGCTTGTTAATGCACACTCTTCGCTCCGTTTATCCTCCGCGTCTGTTCATTACATGACCCTCGGCACAAATTGAGACTATAGGTTTGCAGTAGAACCGGGAAGCACGATTTACTCAGCTTATTAGTTAGCGTTCCCCATCCAGCGCCCGGGAAAGTATATAATAAAACATGCTAAAGTATGCTTCGTGTATAAATCCTATACGGTGGCTCGTGGCTCATTTACTCTCGTCTCTCGTAGGTGCAACGGGAAGCACAACCCTCTCGACCCTTTTCCTCAACGTGTACCGTGTAAGCTACCGAATACACACACACAGAGACTGATGAACTATGTATACTCCGCGTGTACACGTGAAGTTTTGGTATTATAAACGTGGCGTGGCGTGATGCAGACGAGAAAGCGAACAGAAGAGGCCGAAGGTGCGAGAACAAGCAAAAGGGCGAACGGAAATACAGTGGAATGCCGTAATAGTCGTAGTTACTCCGAGACAATATTCCAATTGTCATTCAAAATTCGAATTCGATATGTAAACCTTCGAATCCGATGAAATGCAATGCGATTAACGAATTAATCGATCTATTTACTAACTAATACGAATTATTCGAATATTAAATATTTCCGATTATTTTTGAATTTTGAGAGATTTTAAGTATTTAGGGGGAAATCGCGGAACTATCGAGAAATTTGACTGTACAATACGACAACGAGAGGAGAAAGCGAGGAAGCAAGTAAACGAGTCGTTGTAGCGTCTGGTTTCGTCTCGTGGGCATATTAAAATGGAAGTCTCTGAATTTTCGGCGCTGCCGGCCAGGTAGACTCGATGAGGTCGCGACGAAGTGAGTAGGGGAAAAGGTATGAGGAAGAGAGGGTTGAACAAGGGAGGGGGAGGCGGAGGAACTCATGGCGACCCGGCATAATTCAGTACCGACCGGCGACAAAGGGATGTTAGAGAGAAAAGCGAGGGCGAGGCAACGGTTACGGGAAAGCTGAGCTTCGTTGCTTCACAAGAGACTCGTCGTCGTCGTCGTTGTCGTCGTCTACGACATGACGACGATGCGTGGAAGGCTCGAGGCACCAGACAGGAGAGACGTGCTGGAAGCTCGCCGGTGCGAGCCTTGTGTGTCTCTTTGTATAATGGTTATACGTATAGATATAATAGACAGAACAAAGCTATACGAGTATACAGGTTAGCGGTACGGAAACTACGTATACCGAGGAAAATTCTGAGGGTATGTTATAGTCCGTGTAACACAGAGCTATCCACTTGCCCCAGAAAGCTCTCCCGCGCTGTATGCATTATGGAACTGTAATGTTGGAATTAACATCGACTCGAGCTCTATAAAGAAGACAGGATTACCTGCGCGGAAACTCGCGTGGTTCTAAAAAAAAAAAATATAATATCGTCGTATTTTCTTTTTCTTCATCGCCGAGAGAGCTCTGTTTTCACGATTAAAACCTTTTTTTTTTTCGTCGTATTTAATTTTTTTCCGTCAACGGTATTACGAAAAGAACTTTGACTCGTCTTGACGAGATTTATCTAACGAGACGAGAATTTTTATTTTGTAAATTAAAATGCATTACTTAATAAACAAATCAATAGAAAATATCGTTGTATACTTTTTTTTTCTCATCAAGTATTTCATCACGAATATCGATTATTTCTATTGGAGGAAAATAAACAAAAAAAAAACTTCCTACGGGGATTCCTCCAAAAAATCGTACCGATCAAAATTTCCCGAGATTACAAAATAAATAGAATGAAATGAAACAATAGAAAATTTAATGATTTAAACATTTTTTCATCGGTTAGTTAAGCACTGAATTCAATATTTTCTATTGGGAGGAGAAAAATGAAAAAAAAAACCTACAACGGGGATTCCCCGAAAAAATCGTATCGTTCAAAATTTCTCGAGATTACGAAAGAAATAGAATTAAACAAAATAATGGAATATTTAATGATAAAAACGTTTTTTCATTGGGTAGTTAAGTTCTAATATCAATATTTTCTATACGCAGAAGAAGAATTAGAAAAAAGAAAGATTTACTAAGGGGATTCCCCGTGGTTAGCGTTCGCGTTGGAAGACGTTGGCACGGAGTTGCGTCGAAGCTTCGGAGAAACTAGAAACAGGTCGACGGGGGGTTGCGCGTAGTGTGAGACACGATGGTGCTCTCGTAGGTTAATATATTACGCGTCGAGTGAATAGCACGAAAGGCCTAACGAACGAGCTGCCTATACTAAGAGCGAAGAGGCTATATAGACGACCCTTCTGAACGTTCAGGCCGGTCGACCCTCGCGAAGCTCCGGTCAATGTCTCCTTACCGTCTCAGTCGCGACAACCTCGTACTCCTACTTCTCCTTCCTCTCGTACATTATACGTATATATATATTGTATATACAGATATATACTAAAGAACATACGTACAGACTCGGACGTCATTGAATTTTCAGGCTAAATAACGTACAATACACCGACATTTCGAAGGATTCCTTTTACCGGTTGGTTACGAAGTTTAGGGAATGTACACACACGCGAGGTTTGCCTATTACAATTTCATATCACATTCAGGAACCTACCGGCATTATAATTTTATTAGCTTAGGACGAGGAACTGAATGGTCTCCGTCGGGAATCACTCGAAAGAGCTATAAATTTACGAAGTTCTCGAAATTGTACAAAATTTTCCCCTCAAAGTTTTTTTTTCTAAGCTTTTCCCATTGCCGTGAAGTATTTTGAGTTACAAAAAAACGAAATTTTTTTTTATATTAAAAAAAAATAAATTCAGAAAAAAACAGAACAAATTTTTTTGCGCCAAATTTAAATAAATAAAAATATACTTAATAGAATGGATAAAAATACAAATATAATTTATATGAAATATAGAAATTAAATAAATTTCGAATTTTCTTCGAACATCGAACAATCAAAAAAATATTTGAAACTCCCGCTATTTTTCGAATTCATAATTTTCAGTGCTTTGCTACATTTTTTTTTTATTTTTCGTAATGTCGTCAGTTCGCCATCGGCTATATTTTTTATTTATTTTTTTTCATCCTGTGTAAGAAATACCGTGTAGTTTTCGAGTCCAAATCCCAAACTCGATCCACTGTGGTACACCAAAGGAGGAGTATCACTGTCATCCGCAATACTGTTATCCTTTTGTTATATATATATATATATATATATATATATATCTGTATAGACCAACGAGAATTCAAGCCTCAAACGAGACTCGTTCTCGTGTTTTACGACTGTACACAGCGAGATAGAGTTGAGGCTTTAGCTGTGCCAAGAGCCCCCGAGAGGCGAGAATCACATAAAAGTAATCGTCAATTTCGTCGTTGAACGACGAACGAATACGAGGGATGCGACTCGGACAAAAGGCTCGTTGCTCGGTACATACCGAACGTGAGCTTTGGAGAGACAGAGGATGTCTTTGGACAATCGACAAATTCTGCTCTCTTCACCGTCACCGGGAAGGGAGGGAGGAGGGGACCAACGGACACCGCGACGTCGACAAGAGTAATTTCGTTTAAAGAGCGATGTACGGGAACGGAGGCGAGAGAATAACGACTACGAGTGAATCGACAACGAGAGTACATATACCTCCTAACCACCTGCACTGTACGAAACCCGCCGAAACTATGAGAGCCCCAAGCATTGCTTGCCAAAGTGAACACTCGGCCTTTGTCTTTAACCCTCTTGCGGCATGTGTGACGCCTTTGTCATCGACGGTCATTACTTGTCGCGTGGTTGTCACAGAGGCGACCAAGTCGATTCGCAAAAATAGAGCTGCGGCTCCGAAACCCCGAATGTGGAGACACGTGGCGCGTTCCACGCAGACGACACCTCAGGGGAAAGTTTGGTACCGTTGATCGACATTTTTTGGCAATTTTTTTTTTTATCGCGAGTTTCATATTTTTTTCAAAATTTAATCAGTTATTGTTTTTTTTTTAATGTTCCGATTTTTTAAATGTATCGATTTCTAATGTTTTTTTTTAATTCATTGAATTCTTTTTTTTATTTATGTTTTTGGCTTGATAAAAATTCGGAATATTCGGAATATTTACCGATTCGCTATTCGCTGTGTCTCATGATTAAAACGGACAATCTCGCCCGCGCCACCCCCACATAAACCGACAAATTGCTCGCGGAATTTTGTCCCATTTGTAAAGTCCTCGGAGCGACGTGTACCCGCTCTACCTTCGTAACTCCCGCTTTCACACTTTTGCTCTCACCATCCTCTGGCGCATTTTTCTTCTCGTTCTCGTCTTCCGGCTGAGATCGATCTTTCGCACGCCAGTCACGATGTGAATATGCAAAATATTTAAGGGGAATGTGATAGGTGATGAAAAAAATTAAAAAAATAACTGTGCCGGAGAAACGGGAAGCGAGAGGCGAGAGAATAAAAATCGGTAAAGCGTGGAGGGTGTAATAAATTCGTAAGAGGAACTCTCGAATTTATATTTATTATTGCGAGTTAAACGCTTATTAATCGTTTCATAAAAAATATAAACCAATTTCCGGTAAAAAAAAAATTATAAAGAAAAAATCTCATATTAATTAAGTAATATTTTTATTATATTATTATTATTATTATGAGTATTTCAATTTCTCGCGTAGAATGTTAAGTTTGCGAGAAATCAACCTGTGAAACTACGAATAACGAATGCGAATGGGACTCGGAAAGGTAAGAGCATTGACTGTTCGCGCTAAAGCGACAATTTTAGATCGCGCGAGAGTTGTACTCACGTCTCACAGAGCGCAGACATTAGTTTAGGAATTTCTCGAGAAATGAAAACTGCTAAACTCTGAGTATACAGCACTTGAATGCATATAAACTATAGCTAAGGTCTCCGCACTCCCGAAATACGCGAAAAGCAACGAGGAAACGTAGGATCGCGAAATATATGGATTTACACGACGAATGGGTAAATGTGGAAGTATATAGAAAGTATATAGTAAATACGTATATAGTAAATACGTATATAGTATATATATGCAACGTCCCAGTGAGGGTTTCTCGCGCCCGGAAGTAGGAAAGTGCGAAAGCGCCGCAAGGAGATTGTCGAGAGATCCAAAGGTGTCGCCCGATCTCTATGTGCTGTTAATCACAGTAGCGAAGCTCCGAGATAGAAGCGCAGAAGGCGGTGGAGTTGAAGCTTGTAAACAACTTCCGAAAGACTATTTTCTCGCCTTACAGTCTATGTCTCGACTACCTGCGGGATGTGGAAAAGTAAAACGCACGACCGACTCTCTGCCTTCGATTAATCTTCGATTAACCCGAGAGTTATTTTCGGTGAGAGTACGAGAATTTGATATTGGTTTCTACGACATGACGACGTTGTTCCAATTGCTGTGAAGGATTTTTTTTTTACTCCGATTGTATAATAGTAAATATATTAAGATTTTTTTTTATTCTCGTGGTCAGCAGAAAAAAAAAATTATTTCATCAATCAGTTTGAAATTTTTATCGTAAATTCTTTATAAAAAAAACACATTTTTAATAAAAAATTTACTGTAAAATTAAAAAAAAAATTGACGACGCAGTTTTTTAGTAATTTACATTTTTGAAGATTTTGACCGCACGAATTTTTTAAAAAATCTGAACATTTTTCTAAATTCCTTATTTATCGTTCTTCGAACGGTAATGGCGAAATATTTTTCGTCTTCGTAATTCAATCGCGAAAGCTCGTAGCTACTCGAGACAAATAAGTACAGAACCTCGAAAATGAATATTTATAGCGGATAAAAGGAAATTATTAAGAGAAAATAAATAAAAAATGTGCGTCTAGACTTTTCGCACAACTAACAACATCGGACCCTTGCGGACAAGTCTCGATGGCCTCTACTCTCGTTAACACAATTTTCCGTTTGTGATGTCGTTTCGTACCCACGACGGAACAGTCGCACGACCACTGTAGCGAATTAGCAACTCTTTTTTTCTCTCTCTCTCTCTCTCTCTCTCTAGGTCGCCGAGGACAAGGGTACGTTAGGTTGCTGCTAACGAGCGTAGTAATTCGTTTGTTGGTGTGTTAACAGCTTCTTTGTACCATTCGAAAGTGTGTGGGGACTCGGGAAATTTGTTGGTCACGAGATGATGCCGGAAAGGGGGGGGGGGAGGAGAGAAAGTTTTTTTTTACATCCGGCGGTCGAGACGTGGAAGAAAAAATGCATAAATCTTATTTCACCACAGCAGACCGTTTCCCAACATACCGCCTCCCCCTCCCTTCCGCGACTCTCACCTGGAAAAAAGTCCGTAAGCTTCACCCTTTTATTTATTATTTTCTTCCGCTTGTTGATTTTATTTCCCTTCGTTAATTCTCTCGCCCCGGAAAACACTTCAAGGGAAAGGGAAACAGAAGTAGCGAGTTATACTGCAGCGGATTAAAACCGTACAGAAGTTTATACCAACGTGTGTATAGGTTTGACGACTATATACCCTCGGGGGGTATAGGTGTACACCGGGTCCACTCCACTGGTGTGTCTCGACAAAGCCTACGGTCGTTTGTCACAGACAACTTAACAGCTATGAATCGTTCTCTGGGCACTGACTCTTTCGGCTTTATTGCGTCTCGCAGCTTTCTTTCTGTATATAAAGCTAATATAGAGCCTACAAAACGGAGAGTTTTTTTTTTAGATATTGTATATTCTTGTAGCAAATGCGCGAAGATCGGTGTGAATATTTTTTAGGTTTTTATTAATTATAGTTTTTCGAAATCCGGCAATTTCTATGAGACTTGAAATTTGTTTGAATTTTTTTTTTTTTTTCATTTCAGTATTCATATTTTTTATAAACAATATACACAATTGTTATTTTATTTTTAAATTCGACTTAAATGACTGTACTTCATCATTTTTTTTTTCTGCTCGATGTTTTCCGTCGAGGCAACAAACCTTCGTTTTGAAAAGTTCGACGGCAACTTCGTTCATTTGTCGCGGCACTCGTTGCTTTTGAGACGGAAAATCGAATTGGCCGAAGTGCGCGAGACTTTGATTAATCTCGTTAAAATCGCGATAGCAAGAAGATCCTCTTGAGGTCGCGTTTGCATACATATACAGGTGTGTAAATTCAAATATATATATATATATATATACACATACGTTAGTCTGAGATGACGATGCGTCTTCCCCAATGTATTTCACCGAAGCGTCGACAAACTTCATCATCCTCAATGACTCTTCGACGTGGAGGCTAACGAATTTACGGAAATATCGCAGCAAACTTCATCGGAGAGTTAAGCATTCGCGCTATCGTTTCGTAATAGTCGACTTGGTTGAGGAAAACTATAGTTCTGAAAATTTATTTATTTAATTATTTAAAAGCCACTTTCGATTTTCCGTTATGATATTCTGTTATGGACGTTAAGATATTCTATAACCCGACATCCGATAACAGAAATTTATTTCACAAAACAAAATTTATTTCTCTCGTTTCTGTTCGTTTCAACCATCCGCCAGTTTTCTTTCTTTTGCCTTTCTTCCGTTGCGTTACCTCATCTCCTCGCTTTTAACTTCAACGCTTATTTGTCTTATCGTTTTTTGCTGTCTGCATCGATGGTATCGTTTTTTTAAAATGTTTTTCTCTACTTTACTTACAATTTCCATCCCATCGTTTTACCCAAAATGAAAGTATTCTCAACGTCTCGTTCAATCGAGGAATATCGGAAATACCGCGATGACGAGAGTTCTGATACTTTCGAGTAGTACCCGGATATCGCGGCTCAATGAGAAGACACTTAAAGGTAAAACAAAAAGAAAAAAATACCCTGTAAAGAATTCTATCCGAGGTAAAGGGAAACTCAGTGCGGTAACAGTTGGGGGTACAAAGAGAAGAAAAATCAGAGATCAGCCTCTCCTCACCGCTACATAGTTTTTGTCGAGTTACTTATTTTGCTTCTCGCTGGTTTGATCTATAGTGGGCTTTGTCGCTGGTCCGTTGGATAAAGAGCTCGAGCTCTTGGAAACGTCGAGAGTAAACCGTTCTCCAGAATGAAACAGCCCTTCAAAGAGCCGAACGAACCTGATACACCTCTATATGTTCATATCCCCTATACTTTTTTTTTCACCGGTATTGAGTGCTACTCGCACACTAACGACGCCAGAATTTCCGTCCCTTTTCAACATCAACTTCTCGAACCGAAGCGACGCGGATTTGCAATAAAATTCGCGATTGGTCTATTATCATCGAATAATACCACGAAAGATCGCGAAAAACACTTCAAAATATCAAAATTTGCGGCGTATTGGCCTCTCGTATTCGAGACCCTTCATGCGTTTTGCCAAAAATGACTTTAATTATTTTTTTTTCGCGTAGAAAAAAATGATTTTTTTTTTAATTTTAAAAAATGTCTAACCGAACTGTGCTGAGAAATTAATGGTAATTATCGAAAAAAGTCAAAAGTTCCGAAATTAATGATAAAATGTTTAATTTGTGGAGTTTTTTTTGTCGGTAAAGATGGTGAAGGTATCGATAATGGGAACAAAGTAATAGCACCCTTTCCCCATCAATGCCGCCTATTCACCGATCGATGAAAGTGAACGCAAAGACGAGGAAGAGAGATAGAGCTGTATATTGTTTTCTCTGCGTACCTCGTTGCGCAATTAATGAATGACATTATCGGAATTACTGGCACATAAATAAGGTTACGCTATTAAAGTTAGCCGGGAGCTCGCGTTCGATGTATAGTTAAAATTCCTTTCATTATACGTGGTACGAAGTGACTCCAGGCGTCGCGACGTTCAACCGTTCAATTTTTCTTAAAACAAACCTTAATCCACTCTTTCCGCCGTTCGACAGAGCAACGATTGAACCCCTTTGCATTAATTGTCCCATATTTAACGATCATTTGCCAGTCGACGCATTTCGCATCTGCGATTGAAAATACGCAAAATATTGTACACTTGACATTGGCAACTGTATAAAAAAAAATGACGTTTTTCATTTTTATTCTTCAACATTTCGTTTGCGCAAAGCTCGCATATGCATATCCGAAGATTTGCAATGCCGACGGAAGCAAAAATTCTCTGCGGTATTTCGTCTCTTTTTCTCTTCTCGACGAGACACAACGACTTCGATATATTTTTCAACGAGGGCTTCTCTCTCGGCTTCCGCAACCCAACGTTCTTCATTTCTTCGGCTATGCGGGCTCAACCCTCACCCCCTCTCGCTCCTTCAAAGACAGACGGAAAGAGATATCGCAAAAGTTTTCCGCAACGAATATATTCCCCGTCGACGAGAGGCGTTCTCGTGTTCCAAGGAGAGATACGATACTATGCTTCTTGAAGAAATCTTAGGATACCTGTATGTGCATTTTTATTACCCGACACTTCTTCCTCCGTCATATCGCGGCCCTTGTTGCTTCGTCAATTCCGCGGGATTCTCGATAGCCCCACAGGGATGTATCGATGTGTCACGGGTAATCGAGATTCCTCGGGGTTTCGCGTTTTCACGATACATTGCAATCATAGACGAAGCTGCGAAACTCATAGCTTGCGACCGCATATTTTGCACACACTGCATAGCTGTATATTCTTCCCAAGAAAAAAATCATGTAAAATACTGGTGCACTTCATCGTATTCAGAATTCGCAGCTGAACAAACCTTCCCTTTGCAACTTTTTTCTAAAGTCCATAGTTCTCGAGATACGGGCGTTTGAAACTCTCGGTTAAATGCGGTCGTTTCGTCGAAGACGCGACGCCATCTGTCGAACGATCTTATTAGGTGAAAACTTCAACTCATCATAACTCCGAAACTACGCAACGTACAAAGTTCTGTCAAAGGAAAAATATCATCAGTTTCAAAGCCGCAATAAGGTCCGACAGTTTTTTTTTTTTTTTTACCCCCTCAATATATTTGTCGATATTCTTGAGCGGCAATGATAAAACTGCACCGCACAATCTGCCGTATCACGGTAGACACCAGTGCACATTGACATAAAACGAATATACGAACTCGATGCATCTCGTCGCGATGCCCCGTCACCTCGAAGGGCGGGGCGGGGGGCAAAAGATCGACGAGCAGAGAGGCAGAAAACTGCGGAGAACGCGCCTGGGCCAAGGAGATGAGATTCTTGAATCTCGGGATGATTAAACGTTTTTGCGAATCGCCTGTCAATCGGACAAGGAGTGGGAGCGTCGAGTAGCCTCACGTTGAACGGTTCGGGTGCATCCGGTACACGAGAGGCGTCTCGACGCATTATGGGATGCTGGGGAAAAATGCATACATTCGCATATCTCCGGTAGCTCCCACAGTTATAGGCGTACTAAATATATAGTTATACAGCCATACGCAACTTTATAATCGTTTTATATGCGAGAAAAGTCTACGGGGCAGGTTTTTAACGAAGCAATACATTCTGATAGCGCAGGCAAGAGTTCTGCGGAATGAAAGAACGAAAGGGAAGAACGCGAGGCACGAGGAAACTCACTTTCATACTATTTCCAGTAATTAAGACGTCCCGTGGCGCAGAAGCTCGTGCACTATAAGCGATTCCTCCTTTTGCTCTTCTATCTCGAACGAGGAGTTCTGCGTTTTCAATATATTAATCGCGTTCCCACAACTTCGGCGCTCCGCGTCAATGTACAAAGGGTGGACACGTTTATCTATCGCTTCGACGCGATCCACAGAAGCAACGATACAACATTTTCTGCAGAGGCGCAAAAAAAAACGAAATGGGAACGGAAAAGACGAGGCGAGGAGCAACGATATAGCTTCCCCCGCATTATTATCGCTACGGGAGAGAAACAACGAACCGGCGTTGTCCGAGAAATCGCTCGAATTCGTGGGACGGGGAAACTCCGGTGATACAACGCGTGCCTCTTGCCTGCATCCGAGACCTCTCTTTGTTCGAGATCTTGACCTTTCGCACGAGATCGCGAGAGCTGTAACGCGCGAGTCTCTCGAGATCTTCCCGACCGCGAGAGCAATGAAAGTATCGACTGCTCGAACTCTCACGAAGCTTACCTCGTGCGAATATCAATAAAATTTTAAGGGTCATTGTGAAAAGGGAAATTAATTAATTAATCAACTTCTCCGGAACAAAGGAGTGAGGATTTTATTGAATTGATAATAAGTCCCGAAAAATATACCGAAAAAATGTTATATTTAAACAATGATAAGGAATATTCTAAAATATATTCACAGTTTTTTAGATAAAACCATTAAGCTATATTATTATTTATTCTTGGTTCCAGCGAAGGGAAAAACATTTATAGATTGAAACTGCTGGATACCAGAGGCTTTTTCATTATTTTTTTTCTTTAGTTAAACCAGTTTGGCGGGTTACGGTGTTGTTGAAATCGTTGGGAGGATGAAAGCTTTATTTCCGCAAATTTATTTCTTGCGCAATGAATTAAACAGAAAAAAAAAATAATAAATATTATGATAATTTATGATTAATTCTCCTAATAACATTTTTTTATCAATCTTTATCTTGTAAAACATATTTTATAGAATTTCCTGACGAAAAATCATCGATAATTGCATTTTGTTATTTTAATACTTACATTTTTTTTTAACTTCGTATGGAAATTAATTGCCGGATACCGAAACATTTGACCATTTTGAAGAACCGATTTAGTTCCAATAAACGAGTTTTTAACTTCGATCTGAAAATTTTGCAATTCCAATGCCGGGAACAGTAATTTTACAAAATATAAAAAACTCTCCGGGAAATACTCGTTTAATGCACAAAGTTGTTGAATTTCAAATTCCTCTTTGCATTAAATTACAGTTGTTTATTTTCATTCTGATTTTTTTTTTTTTTTTTTTAGCGAGTAAATTCATGAATTTAGTTGTTTATGGTTTATTTTTAACGGAAAAGCTTTTCGAATATTTGATACACGAACAAAGAGGAATACGAGCAGTAGAGCTTCGATATTCTCGAGTTTTCACCCCGCGGGCACGAGGAGTATGCCGACAACGACAGAGAGGAGACTCTCTCGCGCGGCTCTTTTGCGCGCTGAAACTCGCTGAGAAACAGTACACCCCGGAGACTGGTGAACTCTGAGAGCCTCCGGAGGCATGCTGCTTCTCTATGTTGCTGCATTCCTTTCCAGGCGCGCAAGGAACCACCGCGTCACGCTCTTTCCTCCCTCGACCCATATTTTCCCGCGGTCTCTCGCCGCGATGGAGAGAAAGAGCGAGCGAAAGAGATCTGTTTCGCTCTCTGACCGCTCGTGAGCTTTTTTTTTGTATTTTTTTTTTTTTTTTCAACCTCCGCAATCTCCCTGTTTATACGCGAAGCTGAACTGCGCAAAACCGATAGATACTTCATAGTATATATAACATCGCGGAGTCCCGGCGGGTCAATGATTTTTACGATAAACATAACCTTTTTCCTCGATCGCCATAGAGTAACTTTTTTTTTTTATGATATTTATGAACCGCAACGAAAGGGTTGGAGGGGGAAAAAAGAGCGGCAAGTGGGAAGCGAATTGGCCCCCGAGGCGAATCGGGGACTTTGATCAAACGCGGCGACAATGCGAAAGAGTGAAATGTGGATGGAAACAGAGGAATAAAGATACGGAAGGGAAGGAGGGAGGGATGCGCGACAAGCCTCCGGTTATTTTGTACGCCCCTTCGTCACGCGATTGAATTATTATCGATTTAAATTTTTTATCGTGTCACGCGACGCGTTACCCTATCTTTCATGTTTCATTTTTTAATGGCAACCTATGTGCGTAATTGTCGGTATATAATTTTTTTTTTTTTTTTTACATAATAGACCTAACTAGACACGGCAACCTTCCCGAGCGACCTAATCGAGTCTCTTTAACCCGATAGAATCGGTCATCAGTCCGCCACATCCCGTGGGAATAAACCGTCTGTTCTTTTTCACGATTTCATAGTTGTGTTATTTCAATTTTTTGTTTTTTTTTTGTTTTAAGATAACTTTTCACACGACGATACCGATATATTTTCGATAGTTTTCAATGAGGGATTTTTTTCTTTTTCAGTAAATTAAGAAATTCGAATATTAAAGATGTGATTGAAGAAAAAAAAAAGAAAAATGAGAACAGTCTGCGATTTCGCATTTAAATAATTATGCAAATTTCAAACGCGCAACAGTTCGATGACAGCGATATTTATCGAGATTCGAAATTATTACCCTTATTTTCATCGAAAATACGATTAAAAAAATTCAACTGTCAATTAACCAATATTGAAAATTACGATAATTTTATCCATTCTCTGGTGATACGCCAACGACATTCGAAAATGTCATCAACGAATATCGAATTACTAACGATCAACGCGAATATATGGATGGATATATAGTACTAAACGTAATTCGACGACTTTTGCCTGTCATATTAATCTCTCATTTTCCGCATTAATAATAAAAAATTTTTAAAAAAACGGTATATGAAATTAGAGTGCCGATAGACCATTAGCTATTCCCTTTTTCAGCAGTCATTTTTGCGATAAAATTATTGCAGTTAATCGAATTAAAAAAAAAAAAAAAAATCGTTTTTTTTTTCGCTCGCCTCGTGGATATAAAAAAACCGGAAAACGCAGCTTACGCGTCGGTGTGTCGGAGTATTGTAAATCGATTCGTCGAGTACCACGTCGGGGAGTATCTTCTTCATGTTTTTTTTTTTTTTTTTCGTTCCTTTCCATTTTCTCCTGACCCTCCCACTCTCTTTCCGGGTCTATTTCTATACCGCGTACTACTCGGCCCGGCGAAAGATGAGACTGTCGCAAAAGTATGTACATATCTATGGCTTTGTTGCGCCCCGCAACGGGAGCATTGGGGGATGATGTTCTCATACCTCTGTTTGCCCTCCTCGCTCGCCGCGAGTAATTGCTTCTTCTTCGCCCCCATTCCCATCCCTCGCGACCTCGTCACACGCGAGAAGCTTCGCGATTTTTTTTTTTTTTTTTTCGTACACAAAATGAGAACGAAGCTGCTATGGATGGGATGCAACTATTGTATACCATCGCTATGTATATGTATATGTAACAGAAAAGATATGCGAGTGAAGCCGATAGAAATAGGAGGATTCGGATATGTTATCCGTTTTTATTTTTATTTTTTTTTCGAAGTTTTCCCCTATGCAGAGTCGCAACCGAGAAATCCACGAGAAGAGTCGCATATTGTAAAATTTTTAATTCGCCAATAGTCTCGAGGACTGTTGCTGCGGTTAATCGCCGATTGCAGTTTTCTTACGTTGGAAATATAGGGGCGACCGGGGCGAGTTGAAACACATATAATAAAAACATCGAGGATCTTACGATTATTATTATTATACGAAAAAAGAAAAATGTTATATTATTTATTATTGCATATTGACTGTTTGAGAAATTTCGGTGCGAAGTATTCTACGCGAACGATAAATAAAAAAAATAAAAAAATATCTGTACCGAGTGGAAGTTTGTGTCATTTTTACCGAACGGATCGATATCCTTCGCATAGCCGACTCGACGACTCTTTTCATTTCAACATTTCGCATTGTTGCCTACCGCTTTTGTTTTCATCCGCCGAAAAGCTTTCCGCGCATGAAACTCGTACCTCGAAGTTTTGAAAAAAATCGAAAAAAAAAAAAAAAACAACAACAATTGTCGGGACAGTGAAAACGTAAAAATCCCAACGGAGTCTCCTCGCGTTCGCGGAAAGATTACGAAAGTACAAAAAAAAAAAAAACACAGTCGAAACAGAAATGCGTAGAAGTGACTTTCTTTCTCTTCGCATTGCAACGACAACAATGACGGAAAGAACCGCGCCTTTGTTTGCTATCTCAATAGGGTTAATAAATATACCGTTACACCGATTGAGAAACGTCAATCGTTCAGAGACGTTTTTATCACGTCTGTCTGTTCCCCTTAATCACCTCCGATCGATCTTTGCTTCTAAGATATGTTTTTTTCTCACTGGCAACTTTATCTTTTCGATTTTCTCGGAGGCAAAGGATTGAAAAAGCAAGACGAGTAAATATCAATGATAAGCCAATACTTTCGACGTGGTTCCGTCGCGATCTGGCAAATACCGATGTTCGTACATTGAGAAAAAAAAATAGTGGCAACATTCTTATTTTTGTTAATAATAAGGATAATTTGTTAATAATTAATATTATTTATCATATATTATTATTATTATTCACGGTTCATAGTTAATAATAATAATTAGCTAATAATTAATATTATTTATCGTATATTATTATTATTATTCACGTTTCATGCTTAATAATAATAATTAAATAAACCATTTACAGTGTGGAGAATGGAAAAAAAAAAAGAAAAAAAAAAAGATTTGTAATTGCGCGTTCCGCGCGAACCCTGTCGTGGACCCGCGGAGCTACAAAGTAATTTTCTATCTAACGTTCATTTACAATCCTCTTTTTGTTCCTCCGCGGCGTGGTACACGAGAAAGAAAGAGCGAGTAAACGAGGAGAAACGATTGGGCAGAAGGGAAAGAGAGTTCGAGGTTACAACCGCTGTACTGCGGTTAACAGCTCTTCCGTTACAAGATCTCTTTCTCTCTCTCTCTCTCGTTGCTCCCCCTCGAACGGTCAAAGGATCATCGCGCGACCGCAGATTTATCTTTGGTATACTATTATCAACGGAGCTTCAAGCAGCGAGCGTACGAAACTGGTGGCTGTAGCATAAAGGGCGAAGGGAGTGTCTCGTGTGAAAGGTCCAACAGGTACTTGTTCGTCGTCGCGTCACGGAAGTATGCTGACTTCTCGTTGAACGTTCGACAAACGAGGCACTTTGAAGACTATTTAATTTCGTTGGTAGGTACGAAGCGCCTCGGACGCGTACGAAACGATTGCTAGTCGCGATAGGGCTATATGGGGTGACCGGGGTTAGTTGAAACACGATGATTGCAAATAAAATAAATGATAGCCTTATAGTAATAATGATAAAATAACGAAATAATTGATATTTTGATTATTATTATTATGTTTTCTAATGTCTCGCATTCGACGTATGTTTCAGGTTGTCGTCGAGAGTTCCGTACTTGCGCTCGAGTACGGAGACCTGGAAATCGAGACGGATTCGCCTGTGAACCCCGATCTTTTATTCGATTCTCATCTTATGCATCTGTACGTACTGACGGAGAAAAAGGTCTCGAAGGTGAAAGTTCAGGAATGTTCGGTATACAAGACGTGTTGGGATTGTCTCGGAGCTAAAGATCCGTACTGCGGCTGGTGCTCAATCGAGAATAAGTGCAATTTACGTAGCGATTGTCAGGATGCTGCGAAGGATCCTCTTTACTGGATATCATACAAAAGCGGCAGATGTACAACGATTACGACTGTAACGCCCGATCAGCTGCAGAGAACAACGGCGCGAACTCTCGAACTCGTTATCGACAATCTTCCGACTCTTAAGGGACAATTTTTGTGCGCATTTTCGGCTCTCGACAAAACACTGATTACAAACGCAACGAGAAAATCTTATGGCGTCAATTGCACGACACCGAGAACCGATCTTTTGCCATCTATACCCGCCGGTCAACATCACTTCACCGCGAAATTATCGGTTCGCATGACCAATGGACCCGATCTCGTGGCTACGAATTTTACCTTCTTCGATTGCAATACGTACTCGTCGTGCACGCAGTGCGTCTCGTCGAGCTTTCCATGCGACTGGTGCGTCGACGGACATCGATGCACACACGACACCGCGGAAAATTGTAGAAACGACATTCTCGTTACCGGCGTCGCTGTGAGTATTTCTCAACGATTATTATTATCATTACTTTTTTCGTTTAATTTGATCGCGAAATCAGAAGAAAGAATAGAAAAACGGCGAATTATTTGAGCTAATTAAATATTTTGTTAACGCGAATTTTTTATTGGTACTTTTTTACGCAGCGAATGGGCCCGAGCTACAGAAGCGGTCCGGGATTCTGTCCGACAATAAATTCGACTGATTCACAAGAGATTCTCGTGTCTTCCGGCATCAAGAAGGCCATAAGAGTCAAAGTCCATATAATAGGGGTGAGTGTTACGTCGAGTACCGATCATCAAGATTTCCTTCTTTAAACGTCTCGAGTGCACGAATTATCTCTACAGAGTTTATCTCTGTAATTCGTGCGGTCGATTGTGCGTTTGAAAAAATCTCGTTTACAGTCCGTTTCAAAGACACTAAATATTTCTTTCTCAACTCCGGCTGTGGAAAAAAAAAAAATGTTTCTTTTGATTTATTTATATTTATTTCGTTTGCAGCAATTCATCGTTCAAACGCGATTCGTATGTCAATTCAACATCGAGGGTCGAGTGACCAGTGTCAACGCCCGTCTTCTCGCCGACACGATCTACTGCGACGAGACCGAGTTTTCCTATACCTCGCGTACCCCAAACATAACAGTGCCATTTGCCGTTATCTGGGGCGGTTCTCGGCCTCTCGACAACCCGGATAACATCCACGTAGTGATCTACCGTTGTCGCGACATGGCTGACAATTGCGGAATGTGTCTCGCGATTCCAGCAAAATACGACTGCGGATGGTGTCAGAGTTCCGATAGATGCGAAGTGAAAGATCAATGCAATCGCGGAAACGGTATTTGGCTGAATAGAAACATGACGTGTCCGAATCCCGAGATCCACTCGTTCGAGCCAACGATGGGTCCGTGGGAAGGGAACACAAACGTAACGATTCGCGGGATAAATCTCGGAAAAACGTTCAGCGACATCTATGGCGGCGTAACGGTAGCCGGGGTGACTTGTCAGCCTTACGAGCATCTTTACGTGCGAACAAAACAGATAATATGCCGTCTCGACGGACCCGGAAAGACGGAACCGCGTCAAGGGCCGGTTATCGTAAAGATCGAAGATTACCGCGGCCAATCGGCGCAAAATTACGAATTCGTCGATCCGCAAATATCCTCGATATTCCCGGAATACGGACCAATGAGCGGCGGTACGATAATAAAAATAACCGGCAAATACATGAATGCCGGTAGTAAAATACGAGTCTATATCGACAAGCTACCGTGTTCCATAATAAGCGCCGAATCGAACGAAACATTGTGCATAACTAGCGCCAGTGACGAGAAAAGGATCGGTAAGCTTTCCATGATATTCGACGGTGGCAGACGGAACTACGATCGTTTTTTCGAGTACGTCGACGATCCGACGATCGACAGCGTCGAGAGCGGAGTTGCCGGTCAGATGAAAATTCCCAAAGGAATTCCCGCCGGTGGCATTAAGATCAACGTCACCGGTAAAAATCTCAAGTACATCCAGGATCCGCAGATGTACGTTTACTACGACGAGAAAATGTTTGTCTCGCGCTGCGATGTTTTATCCGAAACAAATATGGATTGCCGATCGCCAACTATCGACGTTCCCGAGGACGTTGATCTCGACGCGGAGCGCCCTCTGTCCCTGGAATACGGTTTTCGAATGGATAACGTAACCGGAGTACAAAATCTTTCGCAAAACGGTTTCAACAAATTTCTCCTTTATCCCAATCCGATTTACGATGTTTTCGACGAGGAGGTTAAATACTACAAAAGCGATTACCTGACGATAAATGGCCAACATCTCGATCGGGCGTGTCGCGAATTGGATGTTATCGTGCAGATCGGTAACTCTTTCTGCAATGTTACATCGCTGTCGAGACAACAATTGACCTGTAGACCACCCGAAACACAACCACCGGCACTCGACGCCGAGGGACTTCCGGATAAACAAGAACTTCCGGAAGTAATCGTTATCGTTGGGCGAACTTTGAGCTTTAAGATCGGTAAATTGAGTTACGCGCTCCCGGCGGGACTCAACGGTCCCCTTTCGAAACCGGCGTTGATCGGTGTTATCGTCGCGATCGTTGTACTCGTTATCGTTTTTATCGCGTTTTTGATCGCATATAGACGAAAATCGACCGAAAGCAACAGAGTTTTGAAGAATATGCAGGAGCAGATGGATATTCTTGAGCTCCGAGTCGCGGCAGAGTGCAAAGAGGCTTTTGCCGAACTGCAAACCGAAATGACCGATCTTACGGGCGATGTTACCAGCGGCGGTATACCGTTCTTGGATTATCGCACATACGCGATGAAAATACTCTTTCCGAATGTCGAAAATCACGTCGTACTGCAGTGGGATAGACCGGAATTACTACGAAAGGAAAAAGGATTACGACTCTTTGGACAACTTATTATGAACAAAACGTTTTTGCTACTCTTCGTTAGAACCCTCGAGAGCAATCGATACTTCTCCATGAGAGATCGCGTCAATGTCGCGAGCTTAATTATGGTTACGCTACAGAGCAAAATGGAATATTGTACCGATATTCTGAAAACTCTACTCGCCGAACTCATCGAAAAATGCATGGAAGGCAAAAGCCATCCGAAGCTGCTACTCAGACGGTGAGTCAACGAATTATTTATGTTTCCAACTTTTTCTAAAATTACAACAAAAAAATTTAAATCAATGATTTTTTTAAATCATTGACATTTTTTAAATCTGTAAATGGCAAACTATTCCTCGTCTAAAAAATTGAATAATTTATCGAATGCCTCGGAGTTGTTTTTTTTTTTTTTTTTTTTTTCGTAGTATTTCACTGGGATTTTGCTCTTGAATTTACAGGACGGAGAGCGTAGCGGAAAAAATGTTGTCCGCTTGGTTTACATTCCTGTTGTACAAATTTATGCGCGAGTGCGCCGGCGAACCGTTGTACATGCTGTTCCGCGCAATGAAGCAGCAAGTCGACAAGGGACCGGTCGACGCGATAACATCCGAAGCGAGATATTCTCTTTCCGAAGAAAAGCTCATCAGACAATCGATCGATTTCAAGCCAATCGTAAGTAAAACAAGAAAAATCGTCTTCTACATTTTTTTCTCGCTGCTTCATCGAGGAAAATGGAGAATCTTTCGATTTTTCAATCTAAAAATGCTACTCGATGTTATTGTTAATGAAAAATTTAATTCTGTATTGAAAAATTGCAGACCGCCTATGCGTCGATCTCGCAACAGACTGTATTCGTCGGTGGATTGGATCCAAACACGGAGAACGTACCGGTCAAAGTTCTCGATTGTGACACCATTTCGCAGGTCAAGGAAAAAGCACTCGACACTATATACCGCGCTACGCCCTACAGTCAGAGACCCCGAAAGGACGATCTCGATCTCGGTAAACAAAAATCATTTTTCTATAATTCGTAAAATATATCTCGAAATTTGTGTAAAGAAAATTTAGATCTTCATTACGTTAATTTAAAGAGAAATATTTTTAAAAAACGATCGAAAAGGCTTCTTTTTTATTTTAATTATAAACCATTTATTTTTGACGCAGAATGGCGTACCGGAGCATCAGGCCGATTGATCCTCTACGACGAGGATTCGACGACGAAAACGGAAGGCGAATGGAAAAAGAGAAATACCCTGAATCACTACAGAGTACCGGACGGCGCTTCTCTCAATTTGGTTTCCAAGCAATCGTCATCGATATACAATCTTTCGATACTATCGGAAAAGAACGACAAATCTCACAAATACGAAACTCTGAATCTCAGTAAATTCAGCTCCGCGAGTCCACCGTTGTCGCGCGCAACGTCGCCACTTAATCACGACCACGACGGCGGATTGAAGAGTTGGCATCTCGTAAAGCATCACGACACCGACGCGCAAAAGGAAGGCGAACGCGGCAATAAGATGGTATCGGAAATATATCTCACAAGGTTACTCGCTACAAAGGGTACACTACAAAAATTCGTCGACGATCTGTTCGAAACGATATTCAGCACCGCTCACCGGGGTTCGGCGCTTCCCCTTGCGATCAAATATATGTTCGACTTTCTCGACGATCAGGCCCTTCATCACGGTATTTCCGATCCCGAAGTCGTTCACACGTGGAAAAGCAATTCTTTGCCACTCAGGTTTTGGGTTAATCTCATTAAAAATCCAAACTTTGTCTTCGACATTCATAAATCCAACATCGTCGACTCGTGTCTATCGGTCGTCGCGCAAACTTTCATGGATAGTTGTTCCACGTCGGATCACAGACTTGGTGAGTCGATTTTTACTACTTTTCTTCGCGCAATTTAAAGGCAAAAAATTATCGAAAAATCGATAAAAAAAACGGATAAATTTTTATCCATTTTTTTCATGATATTAAATTTCAGATTTCATGCGATTCTTTTTTATCGCAATCGCGTATAGATTATCTTACAATATTCCTTATGCCGAATATAAAAAAGTGTTAACAAAATATTATCTTTTTATTAATTATTATTTTTAAAAAAATTAAATTTCTAGAATTTTTTATATTTTTATTGGCAATTTTTTTTATACGATGACAACGTCATTAGGAATAATTTTTTAAATAATAAAAAAATTAAACCTCTATTTTAGCCGAAATCGCCGAAATTTCCCCTTAAAATTTCGAACCTATTGAACCTATTCGTTCATTTTGTTGATAAAAAAAAAAAAGTTTAGCCCTTAAGAAAATTTCGAAAAATCAACGAATTACTTTTTCTAGCGAATTGGCTCGAAACATTTTTTTTTTCGGACGAAAGGAGGTATTATTAAATTTTGTTAATTTTCTTTTCGCTTACAGGCAAAGATTCGCCAAGTTCGAAATTACTCTACGCTAAGGACATTCCAGTGTACAAAGAATGGGTGGAGCGTTACTACTCCGATATCAAGATAATGCCCGCCATATCGGATCAGGATATGAATGCGATGCTCGCCGAAGAATCGAGGGTAAGTTCCCCGCGAAGTCTAATAAAAAATAGCGCTCTTCGGCAATAACTCTATATTAATGATTTCTCAATTATTATTATTAACTTCAATTAATTTAATTTATCAACTTTCCTTTTCTTTTTCGATCGGATTTTTATTTGATTTTTTTCGAAACTTTTTATTTTCCGTAAATCGCATTGAAAGTAAATGTTTATTTCGTTTTCCTCTGTTTGCAGCAACACACGACGGAATTCAACACGAACTGCGCTCTCTACGAGTTGTACACATACGCGGGAAAGTACAACGAGCAGTTGATAGTAACGCTGGAGGAGGATGAATTTTCGCAGAAGCAAAGGTTGGCGTATAAACTCGAGCAGGTGCACAATATAATGGCTGCCGATGCCAATCCCTGATGCCCCGTTATACCGACAAAGCATCCGACTAAACCCTCGCGCCACGAGTGGCCCTGCTGAGTCGCGTAATTAAGCTATTAACGAAACACACAAAACAAAACAAAACAAAGAAACAAATAACAACAAAAATTCATAAAATTTTGGCTAACTTCGTAAAATGGCCTAAACGCGCACCGAGATCGTGAAAATACCGCTAATCGTCATTTAAATACGTCGTTGTCGCGAAAAGCCATTCGTTAATGCAAGAAAAAGATAAATAAAAATGCATCGAAAACCCCGAAAATCTGAACGCCGAAAGAAAACAAAAAAAAACACTTGAATTCTATTCGAGCGAATAGACGAAGACATTTCGCGGGGGCAAAAACGACGACGACGAATGACGACGCGAAAAAAATAAAATAAAAGATACGCGATCGTGGAGCAGCGAGCCGGGGGTGCGTCGCGCGCAAAAGAATGGAAAAAATATGTGTTAAAAAACGAAACAAATGAACAAAAAAACTACGATACATTCGAAAAAGTCTTCTGGAAGGCCGCCCGGCTTTGGAATTGTGTGAACGAATATTAATAACTGTATCAATCGCACTTACCAGTTATTTGTACATAAGATACCAAAATAATGATATTTGTAATAGGTGAATATGTATTAATTGTAATGAGCTCACAGAAGAGGAGAGGCCCGGCGGCGGTTCTTGGCAAATGAGAAAAAACAAAAAAAATCAAGAAAAAAAAAACAAAAAATTTCCCCGTTAATAGACGAAAGGTAATTTTTTTTTTCAAGCAAACGAATAATAAATAATAAAAAAAAAAAACAAACGAGTATATATAATAATAATAATACAAGTAATAATAATAATAATAATAATAATAATAATAATAATAATAATAATAATAATAATAATAATAATAATAATAATAATAATAATAACGATAATTATAATTATAATTATAAGTATATCGATAGATTGATGGGTTGAACTGACGAGACGTTCAACGAGGATATTTGTAAATGTGAGAACGGGGAATGAGAAAATGAAAGAAAAAAAAAAGAAAATACGAACGCCGAAGACGTTCTCAATCGAAATCGTCGCGATTTTTAACGAAAGAAAACATTTCCATCCAGCGCTGTAATAAGAAAGATTGAAACTCATATCGGTGGGCGTACGAAACCCGTTTCCGAGTTTCAAAGGATTGCGATAATTATTGAATAAAAAGATTAATTAAAGGAAAAAAAACGAAAAAAAAAAAAAACGGAAAAAAAAGAAAAAAAAAAAAAAAAAAAAACAAGAAACGAAACAAAAAGACACACGAGAAAAAAAAAGATTACACACACGCGAACAAAGACACGTTAACTTGATTACGAGTATATTATACACATGGATGGTATGTCATATGTATATGTGTAAATATATACACTTAAAGAACCCGGCGCAACGCATGTGTATTTGTATATAAAAATATGTGTGCGTGTGCCCTTCCGTTGCGTGTAATCGTCGCGTTATAAATATTATATATATGAAAAAAAAAAAAAAACAATATAGTATATATAGACGCACACAGAGACACATTCGAAGCGGAAGACCCTCGAAAGGAAGGACACAGGTGTATCTGCGATGTTTTTTTTTTTTTTCGCGACGATAATACGAAAAAAGCGCCAGGGAAATAAAAAAAAAGGTAAAAAAAATACGCGCGGAGAAGAAAAAAGATAAGAGAGGAGAAAAAAAATGTGCGAGAAGCGTGTAATAGTTGATAAGTAATGATTATTAATAATATGGACTATGGCCGCGCGCGCGCGAGGCCAGCTCTCGATGTGACGGTTGTGTTGAGTGTGCGTGCTTCCCCTTCCTCAGTCCTCCGATACGGTGGGAAAAAAAAAAAAAAAAAACCACAAAAAATTTTTCCCCCGAATCTGCCATATTATTCATTCGTAATTGCGTTTCATCCTCATAATTCTTTAATTTTTTTTGTTTTGTTTTTTTTTCGTCCATCGCGATATATCGTCTTCATAATCGTCGTTGTATTGTCATCATCAAAGCTCATTTATATAAAACAAAGAAAAAAGATGATGATTCCTCTTTTTAACTTACCTTACGGAACCACCTTGTGCCACTCTCCCTCATAAAGAAACAAAATGCTTCAACGCCTCCGTCGTCATGTTGTTGTCACTCTTAATTATTGTAATATATACGAAATAATGAAAAGAAAAAAAAATCACTGTTGAGTATTGTCTGATTGTAATACATTGATATTGAATTGATATGAATTGATAATCATTAATTAACGGTAACATTAATCTGTGGACGTATAGCCATATTAGTGTGAGGTGAGAAAGTTTGGAATAAATCCGTGAACCGAGTGAAAGATCGATCGCGAATGTGTGAGTTAACGGTCGTAGCCGCGAGATGCGCAGAACGCATGCGCGCTCTACGAATGAATATAAACGATGTGAAAATGAGTTTTGGGTGTTCCTGTGCGTCAATTCAATGTGCAGTTGTTCGTGGAGAAAGTATTTATTGCTCAAAAATATCGGAAAAAAAATGCGAGTAAAGCGGATGGGAGAGGTTAGAAAAAAGAAAACACGATAGAAACGAAAACTTTGCGAGAACCGCGAGACGAGAGAGGATGGGATTGAAAAAAAATGGATATGGACGCGACAGCGTAGAAGAGATTACGGGAATTGGGGGAGGTGGGTAGTAACGTCGTGATACGGCTAATGAGGTTCTGAAACCGCACGGGGCTTCGATTACCATTGCGAGACACGCTTGTGACCTTGGAATTACAAAACTTTATTTTAAACTCCCGAAAACGGTGAAAATTCTATTTCATATTGATAAAAAAAACTCATTAAACGTGTCGGAATCTTTTACAATCGTTGGGAGGACGAAAGTATCGAAGTCGAAATTTCGATATATCGATTCAATCGAATCGCCGAGATCACGCAGAAAAAACGGAGGAATATTAACTTTTTCGATAATTTAATTTTACCAAAAGTGAAATCGAGACTCGCAATGAATGCTCAGGTACCCCGTGTGGCTATTGGTAAAAATGTTCGGAAAAGAAAAAAACAAAAATAGGCGAAAGAAAAACCGAAGTAAGGAGAGGTGGGCGAGTGCCCGGGGAAAGACGGGAATGAGAGAAAAAAAATCATGTGCAAGGTATTAAAACAAGAAAAAAAAACAACCAAACAAAAAGAAAACACGATATCCCGGATATCGGCGGGTGTTTTTAGCGTCGTCGTAGATCGATCGACGTCCGACGATCGGAGGCGTGCGGCGTCCCTCCCCCGCGCACGTCGACTTCTAATGGTACTAATAAACCCAAAGTGCCTCTGGTAGATTTTTGGGCATAAGCTTGAGTAATAAAAACTATAAACATTTATTAAACGATAACGAGAAGAAAAAAAAACAAAACAAAAACAACACGCAAACACAGAATTCTCACGAAACACGATAAACATAAACAAAATACGAACTTATACTCGTAAAACGAAAACGAACGAAAAAAAAAATAAAACTAACAGTAACATCAACAACAATTAACTAATAAATGATAATAACGACGAAAAAAAAAACTCTACGTGTGCACATGCGTATACATATCATGTTAATGTCGTAATCTCGGGCGTGTATGTATACCGTGTGCATGTGCATCTAGGTTAGGATTTTTAGATAGTCGGTAGTAGCTTAGTCTCTATGTCTGTGTGTCTGTATGTGCCCTGAGTGTCTTTCCCCGGACCCTCCCCCACTCATCGTTAACCCCAGATCGCTCATCGAAACCTTATCAATCAGCCCATACGTGTCGTCCTTATTGTTCAACCCCCCGTCACGGTGTCGTTATCGCTACCGCATTCCCTCGATCGTTCGTATCGAAAATTTGTTGTACTAATGGCGAATCGATCGATCTCTCATCGTATTAATCTACCGATCATTGGCGTTATATAATTTTCCGTCGATATATATATTTTTTTCTTTAATAATGACTGTTAGTCATAAAAAAATCGTGTGATGAGACACGATACGCGAAATAAGAATGGCTGAAAAACGTCACAAATCAAAACATACGAACTATTGATAATTATATATGCATTTTGCAAACGCAGGAACAAGAAAAAATCATTTTTTCAATCGTAATACAGTTTTTTAATAATTTCCGGTGATGTTTTTGTTTATTGAGAAATACTCGATTTCAACTGTTTATCGTTGTTTTTTGCATTTAATTTTGTCACAAAGAAGATCGCGCAACGTCCGCTGTCGGTGCTGTATCGTGTGATTCCGGCCGGCTGTGCACGCGTTCGATATATATTGATTGACGAGATCGCGCCGTGTCCCAACGCGTGTATCTAACGTGCGAAATCAAGTTGCTAAATAACGGAAAGGGGGAGGGAAGAATAATTTATCAGTTTATCACGGGAAAATTAGAAAAATGCCGATGATCGGTTTTTTTCGATACTATCAGATATTTTTCGCGGAAATAAACAAATCCGCGTCGCCTACACACATGCCATGACATGCCACTTCCTATCCCGCGCGTTCCCGCAGCCCCTCCCTCCCCTCGAAATATCACAACCAGCGTCATTAACTGTGCTCACGCCACGCGTTCTTCGCCCACAATTACCAATTGGCACACGTTTTTGCTGAATAAATATTTATATCGATGGTTCCTCATTAACTATGAAAAAAAAAAAAAACAAATATACGGTCCCAATTTGTAAAATTCGACTAAATAAGATGTGTAATTAACCGTACCCGTTCGTACGCGCGGCTTGCTGCCCAGCAGTGTACTGTCGTGTGCGCAAAAAAAAAAAAGATGAAACATTGCTGAATAAGTGCGCGCCGAGTGTGACGTTTTTTTTTCTTTCTTTTTTTTTTTCGTAATGATTGTGTGTTACGAGTGCGTGAGATAATTATGACGATCCGCGCGCTGTTCGACATCTCGATTAATTCGTTCGATCGCAATGAACGATCGGGGGCGCGTTTCTCGTCCCCAACGGCGACACGAACGAATAACCATTTATATATATACGCGAAACAAAAAAAAGATATCGAGAGAAAACGAGATGGCGAATTAATAACACGATAAAAAAAAAACAATCGAAGAAAATAACCTCGAAAAAATTAACAAAAAAACGAGAGAAAAAAAAAAGGAAACACGCGAGCGGAAGATGTATGAATGTCCATGGACTGTGCAAGACTGAGAGAGGCAGCGAAACGGGGTCAACGGCCCATCGACTGGGTCCAACCCCCCAATCCCCCCCCCCCCCGACCCACCCCCCACGCCGCTCATTTCTACGTCGTAAATATTAATTAACAATTATACATAAATAATGCATCCAACACAATTGCGTTACGTTTAATAATAGTCATGTTCCTTTCTCAATCGTAATTATTGACGAAAAAAAAGCAAAAAAAAAAAGATCGAAAAAAAAAAAAAAACTGAAAACACGAGAAATCTATATCGAACCTTCGCTAAACATTATTTTCTACTATTTTTTTTTAATCTTAATATATTAAATACGTATATATATATATGCCGATATATATATATATATATATATAAATAAATAATGCCGTTTTAAGTTATCCAAGTTTATTATTATTATTATCATTATTATTATTTTTGTATAAATGTGTGATTAATAGTATGGATAGTGTAATAATTTTGTATGTTTATTGAACCAAAAATAAATATTATTGATAAAGATGAAATGTTATTCGTCTGTTTGTTTGGCGATTTGTTTGTTCAACGGAACTTCAACTTCCTCCGCGTATTTTTGAGATCCTTCGTCAGTTTTCGTTTGCCTCTTTGCGGGACGCAAACTCTTTGGTCCTATTGTACTGAGAACAACGGGGAGAAAGACGAGTCCGTGCCAAATGCCGAATACGATTACCATGAAAAATATTTTGAAAAATGTACGGAACACGTAAGCGGTGGAGAACGCCATCAGCGATTGGGACAGCAGAGTCGACCCGGCGCCGTATGTGACCGCCGCCCCGATGTGCCGAACGGCAATCAACGTTCTCGTTTTTCGCGTATTGCCGACTTCCGGCGATTCGGCGTTCAGGAAAGCGTGAGCCACGTGAGCGGCGTAATCGACACTGAGGCCAACCGCGAGCTCGAGACCTGCGAAATATCGTATTTTATCGTAATTTTCATTGAAAAAAAAAAAAACGACTGTGAGGAATGCGAAATTATGAATTCGTAGGGATATTCTGCGAAAAATTATTTTTCCAATAATTTTCCGTAAAATAAAAAAAAACATTTTAAAAATATTCGATTCAGAAAATTAACATTTTTAATTTTTTTTATTTTTGAATTTTTATTTTTAGAGCGTTTTTCTAGAATTTTTGTTTATTCTAAACGAGAAGCCTATATTTGTGAAATTCATAGAGATATTGAATTAAATATTTCGCTACCCATTGGGAATTTTATAATTACAAAAAAAAAGTAATATAAAAAAATGTAAGACTTAAGTTTCCCTGACTATAAATAAAAATCGGACATTTTCTTGATTTACTGAAAAAAAAAAAAATCCCAGTAATTTCCTTGACGTTTCCGGATCTTTCGAAATTCTAAATTTTTCAGATTTCCAGATCGCGCGGTCACAAATTGTATCGCGATTATTCCGTCTCTTCCCGATTCCCAAAAATGACAAACCCCTCGTGGGTCTAAAATATAATATAAAAAAAAAAAATGTAATCGCGTAGATTTCGTCGAAAATTAGGAAAAAAAGAAGAAGAAAAGCAATTGGAAACTCGTCTCCTATACGCTAAAGGAACGCTACGCTTTTCCTATGAATGTGTACGCAACGCCTTCCGCAGCGAAAGGTTTAAAACGACGCGTATGCGTTCTCGAGGTCCCAAATAGACTCCGCTGTGAATCTGATTATCATTAACAACCGTCGCAACACTCAGCAGGACTCACCAATGCATGAAACAATGTCGATAGTCAAGCCCCAGTAGTACATGAAACCGCAAACGTCGAGAAGCGTCAGGAGAACGCACAGCAGAATCCAGAAACACGTTTGCGGCTCAGCAATTAGTACGGCAGTTGTAGCCATAACGCATATCAATGCGAGAATGAGATTCCTAGTGACCTCCTCGGCAATTACTTTGTCGGTTACCCACGACGCGAAGACTCGACTCCAAACGGTCGCGAAACCATGAATTCCCGATTCTGCCGCAACGCGTTTCGCATTGTCCATCGCCGGTATCCACTCGTCCGGTCCGCTGAATCTTGCGAACGTGAAATCGATCCGGGAAACCAGAATACTCGATGCGCTCGCGCCGCATTTGAGTTCATCGTCGAAGCGGAAGTTACCCTGATACTTGCCGCCGCTACGACTGAACAGAAACTTCGAAAGGTACTGATGAAAGTCCTCTCTTTCCATCGTACGTTTTCTCAAATCTGCGGGATCGTCAAATTAATTACGTGAGTTTTTTTCTTCGATTTTTATACCCGAAAAAAAAAAAAACAAAAATTACGAGTTAAAAGAAACAAATAGTCAGTTGAGAAAATTAAAATTGTACCAAATATAGGTTTTTTCGATTAATTATTTCATTTGTCAACTGGTTTTTTTTTTTTTTTTTTTTTTTTTTCGGGATAAAATACGCTTCGAGTTTCCGTTTACCTTTGTCGTAATGCATATTAACGAATTCGGCAAAATCCGCAGGCCACGACTTTACGCTGGCGATAGTAGTCATGTTGTCGAGTGTCTCGGTGAGCGTTAATATCCTCGAGAATTCTTTGTGATATTCAACATCCCCAATGAATACGGAGCCCGGATGGCCCACTCCCGGAAATTGTTCGTTTTTCACGACTAAATAGTCGCTGAGATAACTATCTTTCGGAAGAAACCATTCGGGATCGAACCACTGTTCGAGTCCACAAGAACCCATAATTCCAACGCTCGATACACCGATCGTTATCAACATTATCGTTACTTTGCCGGGAATCGTTAGCAATACTTTCGAGTACAGAAAATCGATGAAACGCCAGGATAATCGACGACTACCGCTCACTATCTCCGGTTCATAATTTGCGTGAACTATACAAGGAATTACGCCGTTTCTCTTGTTCTCCACGCGCTTCACGTCCAACGTGAAAAACGCGACGAAGAACGTTACTTGCAGAAGAAAAGTCATCATTACGCCCACAGCGGCGTATATGCAAAACGAGTGCAGCGAAGGTAATATCTGAAAAAAAAAAAAAAGTTGCGAAATTTGATAGTTTTTTTAATACGGGAGAATTTTTGTCGTTGTAATAACGAGTTTAGAAGGAAAAAAAACAATACAAGGAACACCGGGACCGCTAAACATGGCGGAATAAAAAAATATAAATGTTTAAAACGAACCGTCGATGCGCCGATAATGAAAGCAACGACATCGGTGAACGAAGTAACGGAGATCGCGGCCCCCGCGTGGCTCAGCATCAAAGCGACTCTCTCGGTGAGAGGTTTCGAAAGATTGGGTTCGTAGGAGAGCACCTGTTCCCACGAAGCCATCATCACGAATATATCATCGACTCCAAGACCCATCAGCATGAATGGCAACGACGTATGCACGGGACCATACGGCACACCGAACAGCGAACACAAGCCGATCGCGACTACGAAAGCTCCGCCAACACAGAGAAGGCCAACGCTCGTCAAGCAGAACTACGAAAATATTTTTGTCAGTAGTCGAATGCTTTTCCGTAACAAAAATACTTTTTTTGCAAACGGTAAAAGCGAAAAAAACATTTATTTTTGCTGAACATTTTTTGACTAAAGTGCCGTTTCTTTTCAATATCGCAAGAATTCAACTTTAAGAAAAACTTAAGCTGCTTTCACATAAAACACAAAAAAAATGTTTGAAACTCAACGAAACTTACGCGCCATTCGACCCAATTGAATCGCGAAAGTATAAGCTGTACGTAGACAGACATCAGTATGATTCCGCACATCAGTTTTCCAATGTCCTGAAACATCGTCGAAGCGCTGATATCACCCCAACTTCGTCCCGCGCGATACCAGATCTTCAAATTTAGCGGATTCGTTTCACCAACAATCGAGGAATTTAGGGATCTCGAGCTTTCAGCGAGAAGACGCAGATATTCCGATTCCCAATTCAATACTTCGAGAGTCGTCTGGAATGCGATATATCGAATATGTTTTCTCGTTCGTACGCGAACGCCGATCGGTCCAAAAACTCACCGTACCCAATCCGCTGTTCCCGCATCATTGCCGGATTCACTCATTTTTACGTTCGTAAAATCGACGTGTACCATCCACGAGGTTTTCACGGCTTTTGCCGCAATAACGTTTCCCCTTTCATCGAGAGTAACGCCGCCAAGAAGATCGCGGAAGTTCATCGGATGTCCGAGAGTCGGACTCCGCGTTGCGGAGTTAAGTTTCGTTATGATATCGTCTTTAGTTTGATTTTTTATGAGATCGCTGTCGTATTCCCATATATCGAGAATACTGAGAATGAGACATCCACGCGGCAGTGAGTTAAATATTTCGCAGTAAAGATCGGTTGGCGCGTAATCCGCGGGATCGAATGTACTTTTGTTCATTCGGGCCGCTGGTTCTTCGTCGAAAAAATTATCGTCTTCCACATCTCTTTTCGCTCGGCTGAGTTCACCGGATATTATCGGAACTCTTATGAAAATAAGAAAAATGCGGTTTACATTTTTCTGGAGAGTTTTCGTATTTCAGTATTTTTTATATTAATAAAATGTTAAGAATAAAAAATAAATGTAATTATTGAATTTAAAAAAAAACACAAATATTGAAATTGATTAATTTTAATATTAACTAATTTCTGGCATTTTTTATTATTACCATTATTAATATACGATTTATTTTATTATTTTCATTTATTCAATTGTTGACGATTTTTTTATTAAATTATTAATTAACGAATTTTAAAAAATTTGATTTTTAATATTAATAATTAAAAAAATAAAAAAATAATTTTTTTGTTTTTCGAAAACCGAACGTGAAACATTCTATTTTATTGACTAAGACAATGGAAATGCTTACTTGAAGCAAACATCGGTCCACGATATCTTTGGCTGAGTTGATGTTTGCAATGCGATTACTCGTTTCGTTATCTCATTAAGCTGAAATGCGGGGATGAATGTTATTCTCGTGAATTTCGTCGATAAAAAAGAAAAGTTACGAATTTTTGTTATTCGATGAAAAATTCAAAGTCGATATAGAAAAAATGTTTAACAATGAACATTTATCGATAAATTAATGAAATTCGAAAAAAAAAAAAAAAGATTCGTCTTTGAATTACTTGATAAAGAGCTCGAGGCTCGATGACGTTGTCTCCCGTGAAAATCATCGTTTCTGCCTGCTGACCTTCCATGACATTCGTCATTATCCATTCCGTATCCCGGACAAAATCCGAGTCCGGTGGAATCCACAATTTCAGAGGGTTTTTCTCTTGTCGAAAGCGAAAAAGACCGAAGAGACAAAGCAATACCATAACGGTACTCCCCGATATCCATCGTAAAGGATTTCGCGCGATTTCAAGGCCGAGACTACGATAAACAATAATGGCGTCAAAAGAAGCGTAACCGCGTTTTCATTGAATTACCGCGGTGCGAACGTACCGATAAAAAAAGTTCTCGACTCTCGTAGAAATAGTTTGAGGTATACGATGCAAAAATTTCCATAGGTCGCGACTCTTTGTTTCCTCTTTTGTCTCCATTGTTCAAAAAACCAACATCCAAGCACGCTGCCGATATTGGTACTCGAATATTCTTCGTGTCGAACAGAACGGAAAACTACTGCTTACAATTACGAAAAGAAAAAAAAAGTAGTCGATATATTTCCGAAACACGGCAAACGTTCCATTTCACCAATAAAGATGACATCCTGTACTTAATACTTTTTCCGAACAAAAAAAAAAAAATACAAAATCGACCTATATAAATTCCTCCCGCCCGGCGGTGAATTCGTTTAATTTAAATATTTCAGTAAAACGAGATTTACTATAATCATTTATTAGTCCGAAATTTGAGGTTAGATCGTCTCTTAAAAAACGGCAAAACGGCTGAAAAATTTTTAATTTCCTGATCACGTATAATGAATACGTAAACACGCGACGTTAAGTACATCAGAAGCTGCGCGGTTGATGAATGCGACAACTTTGTTCGCCGCGAGTTAGATGCACGCGAGTTGAGTCATTGGTAATCGATTAGATTATACTTCGTCAACGTAATTGCACTCGCACACACAGTCCATTAACACTGACGATCGTAATTATTCATTACGAAAACAAATTGATTCGACAATGTCGATGATTCGTTGAATATGGATTTGAATTAACGCGTAAAAATTGGCCCAATAATATTCCGTGTGTACTTACGTAACCTCAAAGTTCACCGAGCCTGCATGTGAACGCGCTATCGAACCGAGCAAATATATTTAACTGAGAATTGCATGTCGTAAAGACTTTCAAGATATTCGTTTATACGTTCGGTACACAGTAGCCGGAGAGTTACCACTGTGCGTTGTTTGTTCGGATAACGTCAACTTCGTAAAACAAGCGGCAGAACTACCGTTGATTTTACGTTCGTACGTGTAGCACGAAAATTTTGTATTTCCGTCGCATAATAGACGATTAAAACAAAATACACAGCGCGATTTAAGAATATCGCAGACTAAAATGACGGTGGGGACAAAGAAAAAATTCAAGAGCCCGACGACTAGACTGGCGATATAGCAACATCGTCGTTCAGAGTCCAGTTGGGATGAAGTCGAAAAAAAAACACTGCCATGCGCACGCGACTGGAGGGGGCGTGCGCCACTACGGATACGACAGTCATATGATTATCAGCGATGAATGGGCGAGTTACACATCAGTCGTACTGCAGACGTTGCAGCGGAAGGTTAGAATATTCAGCGAGTATTAATACGAGTGATATTGACGCGAAAATAATCGATCTTTTGAAGCCGGGAAATAAGCGAGGCTGTTCCCATTCCGATATGTTATTTTCAAACAATTACGAACTAAAACGGACATTGATTTTGTTGTTTTTCAACCTGATGAAGCTTTGCTGTCGACTTAAATATCTTTTTTGCGCGTTTTCTTCGATATCGTCACGTATATGCGAAACTTTTACAAATGAATTGAACATATCCATGCCTCATTTCCATTAGGTCATTAACGACGAGACCGCAACTATTTTTTCATTGCTATAAGACGCTATAAGGCTCAGTCGGTAACGAATACTTTAATTTATTTTTCGTCAACTATCTCGAATATCTTGAACTAAGTGTAATTTGGGGTAAACGAAGGACAGGTTTTGCGTCGCCTTAAGACGATAGTAAAAAAGACTCAATCGGTAACAAAAACTTTAATTAATTTTTTTCAACGTTCTGAAATGATCCGGAAAAAATGTAAATTATTAACTTGTTCATTTAATATCTGTACAGATACTAATCATTTTAGTTTTCTCATGAAAAGTTTCTCAAGTTACCGATTGAGCAGATCGGAGTAGACTCAGGGAAGAACGATATCGAAAAGTCTCAACTGATAAGAAAAACGCCGATCCATTTCTTTTTTTTTTTTCGAAAGCTTCGAGAAAAATCGGACCGGAGATTCACATCGCCGTAATCCCATATGAGACATTTTTTCGCCGGATTCATGGGGCTACCGGCCGGACAGTTGAACGCATCGGCGAACTATTTCAGGTTGGAGAGCGCGCCGATGATCCTTAATCGATTGGAACTATGACTGTCCGACACGTAACCTTTCAATGCCTTTTCCGACACAGTTTCGCAAAACACCTATAATAATAGAATCCTATTAATCGTCCTATTACAATACTTTCCCTTATTTCGAAAAAAAAAATTCCAAACCGTTTTCTTCGCGCATTATGCGAACAAAGATCTCGGGGAAATTACCTGCGCAAGTTGGTAGAAATATAATTGCTCGTCGCTTATATCGGCCAGAAGACGCGACTTTGAACTATTGATATCTTTGGCATTCTTAACGGTTTCAAACACACTGAAGCTGATCCGAAATCTCCTGGTGTCCGCGATATTTTCTCTCTGAGTTTCTTTACCATTGCCCTGATCATACATTTTAACATCGAATTAACGCTGCAAATGTCCTTCGAGAATACAAAAAAAACTCGAAACTAGGGTTTTTAACATTTTTTTTATATACCTACCTACGTAAATTGGTTTATTGTCGCGATTTTTGTAGATTAGATATTTATCGAACTGCTCGATAAAACACTTCGCTTTATTGTCGTACGTGTTTATTGCCGGTTGCGGCCACCATTTCTTAGAGTTACCATTTTTCTCGTAAAGTCGTCCTGCGATAATCATTGAAAATACGTTAATCGATGGAATAACTATAAATATTGTTTTTTCTTCTTCGCTGCCATAGTGCAATTGAAATGAAAACGTTTTTCGATCTATTTACCTATATTGTCGAATCTGTGAGATACCTCGTGTCCGACAAAAGCTCCAAATGATCCGTAATTTAAAACTCTTGTAATACAGATTAAATCGTTGAAAATAACTTACGGAGTAACTTACGAAGTTCTTCCATCAACGAACATGGGTGACTGCAAGATCGCGGATGGAAATTCTGTGAATGAAAAATACTATAATTTTCACTAATCGCATCTTATTTATATCATATTTCATATTTTTATTTTAAATTTATTACTCATTGACAAAAAATGGAGTTATTATTTATTGGATCAAAGACTTACTCAAGGAATTCGTAGGTAATGCATACTGCGCATTTACGGTATGCGGATACGCCGCATACCCCCTGAAACGTAAATCCGTGGTTTATCCGATCGAAAATAATAAAATAAATAAGACAAATGGGTTATTGAGATTAATGAGATGATGATGATGATGATTAAGATCGATAAGACCGATAAAAGAACAAAAAAAAAAAATCTCGTCAACTTACAGGATTTTGGTTTTAGTCGTCGGGCTTCGGAGTCGCAACAATTTTATCTTAGATTCGAATTTCCTGGCAAGGATAGCATTTTTGAAATAGTCGTGACCACCGGTGATCTCAAAAATCGTATCGAAAGGACGTGAAACCAAAGAATAAGAGTCCAAAGCTTTTTCATAGTACTCGCGGAGTACTATGGAGGTCCCATTCCGCCGGCAATGCTGCAATTGTCATGCGTAAATAGTTATTATCATTGTCCTTAGTCTGAGCTCCAAGCGCCGTGATCTAATAGTGCAGCATGTAATTTAATCGTATTACTAGCTACTAGATACTTTTGTTTTTTTTTTTTTTTTTTTTCAAGAAAATACATTATCAAGATTCTTTTCGAATTTGATCACTTCCCGAATGGCGTTGTTAAATTTTTTTTCGTCAGCACTGAGTACGTTTGAATTTTTAAATGCTTTCGCAACAACGGGAATGTATTTTCGGTAATCGTTTATCCTCGCGAAACGTTTCGATCGAATGAGATGTTCTAGTCCAGAAAAACGTAATTTCAAAGCAAAAATCGAATATCGTTGTGTAATCACTGCAAACACGGATTCTGTTGAGAAATCGATAATGATATATAGGGCATTTTTTTCCGCATTCAATATTTTTCAGTCGCGTATAGCAGAGTCAATTAGTTACGCGTTAATAGGATATTAACTTTTTTATTCATCTTAGCGCATCATCGAGTTTCGTAGCATTCGTACGCATTCATAAAATCAGGTGAAAAAAGTTTGAATTTTTTTCGAATAATTCGAATTATTTTATATTATTCGAAAGCGAAATGGTGCAAAAACAAAAAATCGGGATATAAACGCCGCGTTTACGTGTCATTATCAGCGTCAATAAGACGCGCTTCTGCAATGAGGAAATAGCGGCGCAGCAAACACAACTTTGTACGGTAATGTAATATTTACATCACACAAAATAACGTGTCAAGGTCACTGGTGATTTACCAGTGATACATTATTTCTCAATCAAAATAGTCACAAATAAGTATTCTGTTACAGAATGGTTATATTTCTGTTACTTCAAATAACCGACATCACGTTTCTGAACAAGAATATAAAAATAATAAAGGTAATGATAAATCATTGTTTACCGAAGATTTGTTTATTTGTTTGTTTGTTTATTACTTCACTGCAATGATTTTACGGAAATATTGGCATTGGTATTGGAATTTCTAAGTCTCGGTATCAGGCATTACAGAAATGTTCTTTAACTTTTACGTTTTATTTCAGCAAAATTTTACATCACTTTTTGACATTATTGTTACATAAAAAAAGCATCACATTGACGTAAACGCTATATGTAGCGTTACGTTTTTTTAAAACCCGAATGTTACATAGCTGCTACATATACCGTGTTTGCTGGGGGTGTTTATTTATCGCTTCCTATATAGTTTTGAGCTGCGTGCAAAAAAAACATAAGGAAACATGTGGGAAGGCAAAATTGCATCGTTTTCTTATAGTCTTTTGACTACCGAAATAATGAAGAGGTATGTTTTTGAAATGTTTTTTTTCCATTTACGATGAGGGGAAGAAAAATAAAATTCTCCCGCACCGCCGTCTCGCCGTGATACATTGTATAATTTTCCTGAAGAGGGCACAACTAACAATTTCTACAGATGATTCGGTACGCGTATGAGTGTGTATCTCACTGACTCCCCACCCCCGGAAATTCTCGTACCCCAGCAATTGCCGGATGCCAAGAGACAGCTCCAACGAAATAGTCGTTTTGTTGATAATTGCGTATGGCATAGAGGTTATAGTAGCGACAGACCCCAGTAACGCAATATCGATAGCCACGAAAGCGTTTTCAATCGCGCGCGTACGAGTCTCTCTCTCGAAAAGAAACAAAATGTTCGTAACCCACATCGAGGGCTACGAATATACTTTGTGAAAATAAAAAAAGATCCTCGGTTTTCTCCGACAAATCAGCACGAAGAAGAGTTTTTCGGAGTAATGAAAGTTGTTGGTTATACGTTGAACCCGAGAGAATGAGTGATAACGCGAGTGTTACGAGCGACCGAAATCGTCGACAAAAATTTCTTTAGATCGATCGTAAATCATCGTCAGGAAATGCATAGTTTCAAGTTCCGTGTGATACACAGTAGATGACGTAATGGAGCTTAAGGTGTGGGTGGAGGGTATACAACGGATCGTTTGCGGTGTCACAGAATCAACGACCTGTCAGGTGCCTTCTATCAGTTTTTATTCGTCTTTTAATTTTCCAATCGTACCAAAAAAATTGAATTCTCTAACATTCTTTCGTTCATACGATTGTTTGTGATTAAAAAAAAAATGAAATTCCGTTTTTTTTTTTTTTTCTTTTTTCGAAAATTCGTTTTTCTTTGTGTGTTTCTCAATAACATCTCGAAAAAATCAAAATTTAATTGTTCTCAGGATGTTGTTTATGCACTTGCGCACGCGACGGCTCAGACCGGCCGATTTACTCTGGTCGAACGGTGGCGCACCAACGAGCGGCTCCTCGCGCCACACGAGAGTCCCGTTAAGGTATGAAAAAACGCTTAACGTTAAAATTTTAAAGAAAAATGTTTATGTTAAATATTAAATTTCAACAAATGTATCGTTAGCATTAAAATGATATAAATGTAACAGTAACGTTGAATTCACGTTAGTGTTTGACAAACGTCAAATAAAAAAATAATTTAACATTTTTGTTAAACTATAAATTTGCAAAAAAGCGTAAAATTAACGTGAAACGTAAAATCAAAAAATGTAATATTTTCGTTGAATTATAAATTTAATATTCAAATGAGCAAAGAAAAAAGAAACGCGTTGGAAAAATAAATAAAGATCTATCAGTTTAAAGCGAAAGAAAAACGTATGGTAATTATAGGAAACATATTAAATTATATTTCGCAAAGAGATCGGTCGATAAATGAAGAATAAAAATAAAAATAATAACAATGATATAACGTTTTCATTACACAGATATTGATGAAATGGGGAGAATACGCCTCCGAAGTGCAATTAATACTTCGCAGATCGACGCCGGAGGGTACGAAGACACAGCCGGCGTTGGGAGTTCACGTGACGCAGGGTACGCGATCGAGCGGATTGCCGGGATCGTCGACGGAACATACCGCCGTGGGACGCACTCACGACGATTTCAAGTCGACTATACCGACAACGGATTTTGACGACACACCGGGAGTTCTCGAACGAAATCGCGACGTAAGAAAATCTCTAACGTTCAGCGGACTTCACGGAAACGCAGGCGAAAGCAACGCCGAGGTAATTACACTTCTCGAATATCGACGGAAGCGAAGGATATAATATTCGTTTATTCAACGAGAAGCTTTCTAAAACGGATATTAATCGTTTTCTTTATGAAATATTTTTAATTATTCTGTTTTTTTCGTTATTTTTTCAAGGTACAGATGGAAAATGTTGCCATAGTTCAGCCGACGCCCCAATCAAAAATCAAAGAATTCGGCGGTCGAAAAACGGTCCATAAAAACGCTCAATCGCCGACCGGAACTCTCGCAAGCGAAGGTAATCTCTCAATTCCGTTGTTTCATCGAAAACTATGGATATTTTTCTGGGATTCTTAAGAATAATTATGATACATCGGTCGACAAGATATTAAAAGCCGTGTTTTTTGTTTATCCGCGCGATATTAATGATAAAAATTGTGGTGTAAATCGTTAATCGTTCATCAGGCAGCATATACACTCAACACAAAAAAGTTCGAGAATTGCCGCCTTACAGGGATCCTCCCGGTCCCACGTCGCCGTTGAGAACTTTACCGCCGTATCGCGATCCACCCCCACCGAATTCTAGCAGTCCGGGCAGATCGCAGTACCAAGGGGAACCGAACAGCGGCGGCACAACTCATTACAAGGAGAATCAATCGTCGCCGAGAAATTCGACGAGATTGAAGAGAAATCTCGTTCAGGTTTTTGTACAATTTTCATTATTAAAGTAAATTGAACAAAAAAAAAATTAATAAATAATAATAATATTAAAAGTAGTAACTATTAATATTATTATTGTTATTATAACAAAAAAAATGATTAAGACATTTTTTTTAAATGATATTTAATCGGAAGTTTTTGGTCCGCAGGAGTTTCAGGAGTCCAAAGTCTCGCCGCAATTGGGATGTTCCGGTTCCGGACAATCGCCGAATATGGTAACTGTCGCTTATACACAGCGGTACGTTGAACTCATTCGACTAGTCAACAGACAACGAGATACAATAAACGCCCAACAAGCGGATCTCACGAAGGTAATTAATTACGTTGGATCCGCCGGCGTTTCGTTAACCAAGTAAAACAATTGAGGATTATGAATCGTATGAATGGTAAAATTTTTTTTCATTTTTAGTTTGACGCCGAAATCGTTTATTGGGAAACGAAAAATCGGGAACAAACCCATCAAATGGATTTTATATCTCAGGAGGTGAATCGTATCGAATCGACTGGTCGGGTTATCGAGGAACAGGTGAGCGATTGGATATAATAACATTAATAACATTTTGTTACCTACTGCAACCCGTCGATAATGAAAATTTAAAAAATTCTCCGCAGCTGAAAGATTTGGCGCACGCAGAAGAGGAGAGCGAAATCGTTCGACAACAGGAAAAAACTCTAAAATCGGAAATAACCTTGCTGAGATCCAAACTTGCAAATTGCGAAACCGAATTGTTGCAATGCAAAAATAAAATTAGGTGAGTTATAGATAAAAAAAAAACATTTTAAACAGTATTTTTGAGGTGTTTTCCGAAAAAAAATATATTTACACAGCAAATAATTAATAATATTTTTTAAAAATTATTTATTATTATTATTAACGCCTTAAAGCGAGCATTTTGTTTAACGAATTACAAATTTCCAATTTACCAATCATATTTATGTTTAATAATAATTAAAAAAATGGTGTTAAAGTTTCAAAATGTTATCGATTATTGCCGCAGATTGGTAATGGAAGAGTTAGCGTTGGAACAGCACAGCATGAGTCGCGAGTTGGATGAGCGCCAAGTATTGGAGCGAAAGATGATCGGCGAAGTGGAGCATTTGCAGGAGGAAGTCGAACACGCGAAGCAATCGACGGAATTGGCGTGTCAATGCGCTGAGTCATTGAAATTCGAAGTCAGCAGTCTCGAGGCTGCGATCGTCGAGAAGAAAATGCAAGTCGAGCGCCTCGTTACAGACATGAAAGAGGCTAATCTTCAGAGTCTGACTGTCGCTTGTCAAGACGAACAGGTCAAACATTTATTGGAAGGTAAAATATCCATCCACAAAAAGTCTTAATATCATTAACAACTCTTTAATTCGATTAATCGATATTTCGCAATTTTTCGCGAAAAACAAATTCTTGACGAAAAAAAATCCAAAGTACTTTAATCATTTTTTTTGTTTATTTTTCAAAATCAAGAAATATGAATCATTTAATTGTCTCACAGGCGCGCAGAAACCCGGCAGCACGCGTAAGATAATTGGCTCACCGAGGCAATTGGAAACGGCGGTACCGACTTCGAAAAATCCGCACGGTGTTTGGGTCTAATTCTTCCCGAGAACGGGAAATACCACTCCGTAGGCTAAGACTTCACAGTGACTAAAATTATTCTGCATCGTTGTTTTTTTTTTTTTTTTTTTTTTTTTTTTTTTTTTTTTTTTTTTCTTTTTTCTCAACGCCCAAACACCGTGAAAATGTTAGTCTAATTAACGATCCCGAAGTTTAGGTAAGTGATTTTTCGACGATTATTCAAATGAGGATCGCGTCAAAAGAGGATTCGATCAAAATTAAGTTAAGATACTTTGTTACTTCGGAGGTGAAAATATATGAAAAAAAAAAAAAATGCTAAGCGTTCTCGCCGCTCCGATGGACCATCGTAAATTTTTATAAATTCACGAACCGTACGAATTCATTGAATTTGTCGGAGAAAAAAACAACAAAAAAACACCGTATATAAATATTTTATTATCGTGAAGCAATTATCTATCGAAAATTAGCACGCGATTTGACGGTAAAATGATAGACTCGATACCTTTCGCAATGCTTAGATCTCAGATTCTAATGGTAATGATAAATGTTCAATTGCTTTAGGATACGGAGTCTTTACTCGTCAAACGTAATCGTAGGATAGTAATTTAACGTAAAAAAAAACCTCAGACATCGGACCACAAAGAAATAAATTATATAAAATCGACGCAATCCCCACGTCAACTCCTTTGATGAGAGTTAATTCAATCGAATCAAAATGCCATATATATAGGTAAAGTGACGATAGTGTATTATATATATCGCAATGGCGAAACTCGTCAATATACAATTTTTAAATGGACAATTTTATCCTCGATATTGTCTTCGCGGAATTTTGGCAAAATTTATAACGAATTCACGTATTTGATACGCGATTTTTTTTTTTCGCTTTTAGAAGAATTTATTGATGAAATTGATGAAAAGAATGTGCTGCGACTTGTGGGGCGTTTATTGAGGAGAGTGTATCGTTACATTTTCAGCCAATAATGAGATTCCGAGAAAATTTGAAATACTTCCCGATGGAATAAAAATACGATAAAAATTAACCATTTAGAAGTGTTAAGAATATCACTTTTGCATAATAACTTGAATAAAAAATTATTTAAAAAAGCGAAAGAAAAAAAAAAATGTGTGTATACGGAAACATTAATGAATCAAATTCGCTAAAAACAATTTTGAAACGATTTTTTAAATTACTTTTTCGTATTATTATGGGAAATCAATGTTCTTAACACCTTTTTTATCGTTGAAATTTTTCAGATTTTCATTTCTTTGCGAAAGTGTTCGAAATTTCCTCCGCATCTCACGTTTACTTCGCGAGTTGCTGCATTTCAGAAAATTTATTTCCAAAGACAAAAAATCGCGCAGCTTCGAGTTTCGGATATTACGCGGGAATTTGGCGACATGTATGATAAATTTGGCGATATGCGGATGCCAAAGCGAAATTGCTACAGCTTTGCCATCGCGTGCAAAATCGAAACGTTAAAAAAAAAAAAACAAATTTAGAACCGCAAAGAAATTTGTGAATTTATCGGCACAACTCATATTATATGAAATTTAAATGACGAAATCGAAGAGGAAAAAAATTGTCAGCGGAGCTGCGTTTAGGATAAATCACAGCGTTTGATTAACACGAGTGCCCGTGGAGATTTTTTAACGGAGAAGTACAACACATCGTCGTTACGTTGTACATTATTACCGTAGCGAGTACTCCGTTATTTGTATAATGTACTCTACTGTAATGTATAAATTAATATATATTATTTTTAGTGTATCTGTAGTCACTGCCATTATTAATTAACGCCAATAACGTTTTATTCGTTTAGTTGAGTTGTATTCACCCACCCAACGGAATGTCTTTTATTGTATTGAATAAATCTGTAAATATTTATTCAAAATTCGCTTTTTTTTTTTGGTCGCCCACAATTTCAACAACGTGAGGAATTGAAGATCAAGTCGATTCGGTAAATGAAGATAAAAAATACGGACTTGCGAAAAAAAAAAAATCACGAAAATGATTTATTCTCAACGACGGAAGTCTAAAGTTTAAGAATCCATCCGATGCTTTGAATTCAATGAAGTATTAAATAATAAAAAAAACCTTAAAACACGCGAAATAGTAATTTTTTGAGGTTGGCCCACTTTACTTTGCATTTACTTTAACTGAGTTGTATAAAATAAAAAATAATGGTCAACGGGTTAATAGATCGCGCGAGCGAAGCGGTCCATTGAAATTTTTCGATCGTTCGTAAATCTTAACAACTTAAAATAAAGTTGCCAAGTACATTTTTTTTCGCGTATTTTCCATCGTCTCAAATCTTAAAATCTACGAAACGCTCGGCGGTTAAACACGTTTCGCTTCGGTTTACCATTATCCAGATTTTTATTTTTTTCCTTAAGAACCTTAACTTTGGTGGTGAATAAAAATGTCATAAATCGGTATAATATCAAATAAATATATTTGGATAACGTTCCTTTGCATTTGATTCAGAACCGGTACTATTGTACGAAGATGGCATGTCGGTTATCACTTCTTTTTGGTAACAGTTTTTTTTTTTTTTCGATTTTTTTTTTTTTTTTTAACATTGTTTCACATCGTAGTTTGGAATGCATGAGTTCTTGAACGTTTCGATGTTGTTGCACCACATTGCGGTTCGAGAAAATTGCATAAAGAAACTTTTTTTTTTTTTTTTTTTTCGTTATACATAAAAAAAAGGGATAAACTATGAACGGTCTAAAGGTAACTACAAGTTTCTCTCTTCTTATATAAATCATTTGGTGACTGGTCCATGGAAGGATTTCACGAGTGCGGAGTTTAGCTTAACAATTACGCATGACATTCCGGGGCATTTTTTTTTTTTTTTTTTTTTTTTCGGTCCGTCCAGTCCGCCCCCGCGATCCGCGTAGACGAAACGACATTGGATGAATCTTCGATAAATCCGAGCGGTAAAAACCCGTTTGTACCGCGCGAAGGCTAGACTTTCGGCGTAAATCAACTTAACACAGAGTCGAGAATACCACAGGCAGATGTTTTTTTTTTTTCTTTTCGTTTTCTTTTTGCGTTTTTTTTTTTTAGTCGGCGCGACTATGCGGATTGGTCCCGTTCGGCATTTTTCCTTAAGTACTGGTGACACCTTTGCGCGCAACTAGAAGATTCAGGACGGGATGCTTTCTTATGTAACCGACTGCTTGCTTATGCGTTACCATCGTAAAGTCGTATCCATTGCATTGCAAAATCTTGTCGTGCATTCTTAATCCACTTTTCGCCGCTGGCGAACCCTCGTGCACTTCCGTCACGTATATCCCCTGAAGAAAAAAAAGAAATATTAATATTAAGAAATACATTTTTTTTTTTCGATACTTTAGGATTATGATATTGTAATCTTCAGTATTATTATTTCATATCCGAGGAATATATTTTTAAATATATGTAAATATTTATAAGTTTGCTTAAATTTTTTTTTTTTTTTCAATATCCCCAATTGGTATTGAAGATTTGATTAACGATTCTCGTGTCTTTCAATTGATAAAATGAGAAAGACAAAGATATACATATATTATTAAAACTTTATTGCTGAAATTTGTTTTTGTTCAATTTTCATTTTACAATATTATTTTGAAAAATATATCAATACCTATATTTATGAAATTGTAAAAAAAAAAAATCTTATTAAACTGGGACAATTTTTTTGTCGGTAATTTGATTGGTGCTTTTGATATCTTGAAATTGATAAAATGTGTTATTTCATCCCGAAATACCATGCACTTGGCGCAATGTAAAATAGACGCAAAAATCTTTCGTTTGTTTTTACTTTACAAAATAATGTCTCTTTTGACATTTTCCTAATGCATCTTTCGCAATAGGCGTATGAAAAAAAAATCATCGTACATTATCTGTGTATCCTTGAGGACTTTTTCTAAAATCTTGATCTATGCCTCCGCCAATCTTGAAGCCGCATTTCATAACTTCCTCTCCGTTGGTATTCAGTTCTGTTTCTTTGTGTAGCGTTATGGGTATCTGAAATAATAACAATAATTATAAAACTTAAACGTATTTCCAGCCGTTGGAACGAAAAAAAAATACGATAACAACAATAATAAAAACGAACATACACTTAGGCACTCCATAGCGGTGCCCGCCTGGTGCTGAAATGCCATTTTCGCGCACATCTTGAAGCTTTTTGGTGATCGTACAGTTTATTTTATCAAAAAAAAATATATATTATTTATTCACTCAGCCGTCGCGCTCGTCGTCGTTTATTGTCCTAACATTTGTCCAAAAACTGCGCGTCCGCTTCGCGAATTCGCAAACAATTGATCACTCCACCCTGAACCGCACGATATGCACAACTTTTGAGGTTATAATTGTAGTTATGATATTCCGGGTTGCAGTTTCCGACCGACGAACAAATGCGTCTCGGGTCTCGTCTAGTTTTGCGCCCGATATATATTTTTTTTATTATCTCTGCGTATCACGCTACGCACGCACACACACATACACACGTATACGCCCGTTACGTGCGTAATCTTTCGATGCGCGAATACTGAGTCACGCGTCAAATTGAGTACTTTCTTGAGAAAGTCTCGAGGAACCGCGTGTGCGACAACAAAACCACTCGTGTATATAAATATGCATATATATATATATGTGCGTGTGCGTGTGTGTACCGTAGGAATTATCGCGTCAAGCGACAGCTGAGAAGAGCTCTCGTTCCTTACTACAGTAAAACTTCGATTAACCGGGAGGAGCGAGACTTAACCGAGCAGCGGATTAGACTCGCCAAAATTTCTTCACTCCTAATGCCCGCGGCAAGTTGATGAAAATTTCACGTTTATCAAAAACAATAAAACGAAAAAACATCGAGAATCAAGTTGAATTGTATTTAAATATTTTTAACAACCCTATATAAACGTTTTTATCGATGTTACTTGAGAAAATGCAGCAATAGCAATGATTCCAAAATCATAAGTAAAAAAAACCCTTCAATTTGTTAAAAAAATTATAAAAAATAAAGGACTTTTTTGTACTCGGAAATTAATTTTACGAACATTCGAAGTGGTAGTACTGTACTTTCTTCTCTAATCGCAATATTTTTTATCGAAGATCGCCAATGAAATTATCGTGACAAAAGTGTGTATCGCGATGGATTTATACGCGATTTGAAAATAACTGGAAAAACTATGTTTTATGATAGAAAATATATATTTTCACTTACAATACCATTTGTTTTTTTTGAAACACGAAAACGTTGAAATATAATAATGACTTTTAAATTCAGTCGATTTATCGATGAATGCTTTACAAAATCGTCAGCCGTAATTATGAAATATAATGATGATGAGTGCATTATAGTTTAATTAAAAAATATACGTTTAATCCCTTTTCCGTTTAAACTTATTTTCAACGTTTGTATAAAGAGATTATATGGTACAGGTAAAGGTAAAGTAAAGTAAAGTAAAGTAACGATCACGCGATCGTTTCTAAATAATGTTTTTTTTCCATGAAATATATGTATTTAATGACATTTAACACATAAAATCATAAATACTGAAAAAATTCATCACGCTTTCGAGTTTTTATCGAAGTTTTTCGTCGTATCGTCGTTATTTTTCGAGGAAAAATAATTTTCGATGTCTTTGAAACTTTTACCAAGAGTTTCGGGAATAAATAGATAAACAAATGCGGTACCTATAAGGGACATTAGACTGAAGAAAAAAAAAACATTTTGGGGTCCGATAGCGAGGAGAGCGTAAGGATAACTCTTAACAACGGCGAACATAAGAACGTAAGCGACGGATATCATAATACCACCGCCGACGCCGCGAAACGATATTGGCAATAATTCTCCGATTAGTGTCCACGGAATAACGATAAATCCTAATGTACTCATGCAAACGTAAAACAATACGATAACGAGCAATAGCCATTTTTGTTGCGCTAACGACGAACCGGCGTCGCCGCTCGCGTCGCAAAACGAAGTTAAATAAATGAACATTGCGGAGAAAAACATCGCGAACGACATACCGAGACCGCTGGAGATGCAGAGAACGCGTCGTCCGATGGTGCGGCTGAGAAAAGCTGTTAAAATGCTCATGAAAAATCTTATAACCCCGAGAAGCAAAAGCGCACCGTATTCGTCGAGACCGCTACCAAAACTTCCGCCTATTTCCCGAAATACGGAAATAGCGTAAAAAATAACGACGTAAGCACCGGACAATTGTTGCATCAACAATATGATGGATAGCAACAGCATCGGCTTATAAATTATCGGTTCGCCCAATTTTTTAATATAATATTTGCTGCGCTCGAGAAATGGCCTTTTGGATATTACCGCGTCGTTCCGATCGCGACTTTGACTCAATTCCTTCATTCGCGCGTATTCTTGATCGTACATCTGTCGACAGGAAAAAAATAAATAAAAAATTTTTAATTATTAAAATAAATAATAATAATTTATTTATTTATTAATTATTTATGAAAAAATGATTAGAGGATATAATAAGATTTTGTGAATAATAAAAGAGAAATATTTTTAATATCATTAACATAATGATATAATAATAAAAAAAGTTATTATTATTTATTGCTTATAATAAAATTCGACGAGTAATAGAAAACAAAAAAAACAAAAATCATTACCGTCTTTTGTGGATTAAGCCATTTGAGACTCCGCTCGGCTCTGGCGGATCTTTGGGGATCGACGAATCCATCGGCGAAGCAAACGAGCCAATAGGGACTCTCCGGAACGATGAATAGGGCGAAGAATATGCCGATGTCGATGGCGAGAAAAAGCATCGCTATTCTTCGCCAATCGAACCAAAGTGCGAATAAACACGTGAGAAGAATTCCAAGTGATACGAAGACGGAATTCAGACACAGAAGCATCGCTCGTATTCGCGGATGAGTTATTTCGATAACGTAAACGAGACCGACGGTCGTGAGGCCCGCGGTAATGCCAGCAACGGTCCGCGCGGCGTATATCATCGCCAGAGACTCGGAGGCTATCAGAAGAATCCACGATATCATCGTCGGTATACACAGTGCGATGCAAAGTGTTTTTCGACCGAATTTATCCATCAATGGTCCGGCGATCAACGATCCAATTGGCAGCGTTATCGTCACGAGACTCGCTACAACAATCGACATTTCCGAAAAATACAATCGCGATCGATCGTATAGAATCAATTATTGTGAATCTCGCGATTCGCCTACTTCGGCATTACATACAAATTTAAAGTAAAATTAAATCAGAATCAGCCGTTATGGATACATATATTTTTGCAATATTTGTATCGTAATACTTGAAAAAAAATAATTATTTTCTCGAAAACTCCGAAATAAAAAAAGTCAATTTTTTTTTTTTTTTTTTTTCGTCGATCGAATAGTATTAGTCGACACGAATTTTGGATTATCAGAAATTAATGAAAATCGATAAATTTCTTTACCTATCCACGATTCGTGATCCTTGTCGATCGTTAAATGTTTAACGATATCTCCATTGTCACTATAATCCGTACCGTTTTTATTTGCTTGCAACCCTCCGACCAAAACTGTACTGTAAGCCATGTTAACGCCCGCCTGAATAACTACGCAGTGCACAATGCAACTTGCAAAAACCTATGATCGATGGAGCAAAAAATAAACCGATATAACGATGAAATAAAAATTAAAAAATCGAGCCGTGAACATTTTTTTTTTTTTTTTAAATACATACATTTTGAGATAATCGATGAGAATAATGGGTGATAATTAAAAGAAATTGCCGAACGGGAATAAAAAGCTTCGACTTACTTGATGCAGCGTATCCCTCCACGTGGGTTCCGATATTTTTCCCCTCGACAGCGTGTCCGGCAGAAAATTACTGTAAAACAATTTTCTTACTGGCGAGAGCATTTTTTTAAATTTGTTTCTTCGAAGCTCCTATTTTGCATGGAATTCTAATGTTGTCTATTGTTCTCGACGATTTTTCAATAACATCGATTTTTACTCGTCGCGCGAAGACGAACAATGAACTTTACACGCGAGTGTCCGATCGCCGTCTGAATGCAATTAGGCGGCATTGACACAAAAAAAAAAAAAAAAAATTCCAGGAAGAAAAAAAGATCGTGACTATTCGTTTCGTATTGTTTACGTTTTCGCGTCCGAACGTGCCGACAATAAGTAACCCCCCTCCCTTTTGCTCGTTTTAACTTGACCGTTTGTTTCAAAAACGCGCGGATTTTCTTTTTCTGTCGCGCGCGTCCGATTGCTCGGAAGGGAAGCGATGCTACTGCATTGCCGAGATTTTTCCATTTACGCGACGGATATACTTCGAAATATAGACGGGAACGTGGAAATAAAAAAAAATCATCGTTATAACGCTCGAGTGACGATATTCACCGCTAGTCGCGAGGCAACAGCACAGCTTTATTTAATTTTTTTTTTTTTCATTCGTTATTCGTCTCAAGTGGAACTCAAGGTCAATGATGAGGTAACAATATCAAAGGGAGAGTCACGAATAGGAAAAGAAAGACCTCCTTTATTTCGCCAATTGACACGTGACACCCGCGCGTTGCTTAATCGCGAATAAAACACACGACACGAATTTACAATACGTCACGCGCAGGCGCGAAAATTATCCTTAACATTTGCGCTTTTTTCAAGGGTAACATTCGCGAGATTCTGATAAATCGGCCTAATGAAGCGTTGCCAATTGACTCGCTCGGTGTGACTATAGAACCAAACGTTTGTTCGACGCATTCATTCGGTACGCGTCTCGGTGAAAGGACGTGGAATATAGACGAATTAGAACACAGATACATTCGCGAGTTCTCGAACGGGGACGCGTCTCCGCTGAACCTTGTTTATTTATCTCGATCGATATACATCGATAATTACATTGAGGAAAAAATATGCGAATGGTCGCTCTATGTAGTCGATTTTTTTTTTTTTTTACCTGACTTCATCGTCGTTCGGCTTCGGATTCGAAGACTCTTCGAGGAGAATTGATTCGCGGATGTCTTCGCCCATTTGTATTTATTTTTATTCGGGACCTCGGGCTTCGGTCCGCGTTATTATTGTGGCAAATGACTTTATCCGTGAAGGGTTCAAGGTCAATCGCGTTGATCGAACTCAACGTTGGGACCCAGCGAGCTGTGAAGAAAACAAACTTCCTGTTGTTTTCTCGTTTACTTAATTTCCTTCAAACCTTCCTTCCTTTAAAATCAAACTCTCGGGGTTTACGGAATAATTTATGCTCACCTCCCGAGACAAAAACTATTAATGTTCAATTCGCTCACTGGCTTTTTTCTTTTTCGTTTTTTTCGATCGAAATTTTTGTATCAAAGCTGACTAGTAGTTCAAAAAGGTCAAGAATATGACAAAAGACTATTAAACTAAGACTAAGACTAAGACTATTAGTAATGGAAAAACTGACGAATCACGCCACACGATTGCTATAATAAGCAAAGTACACCGTCGTAAAAGAACTTACGCGTGAGTCGACGTCTATTCTCTGATAAGTTAATTATCCACGTTTATAGCATCGTATCGACTCTTATTTTGATTATCTCGGGATAATGAATGGACACGTGCAATTGTACTTAACAAATAAAGCGTAACGAACAAAATCTTGATTTATACTCACGTGAGATCGCCGGTAACGGGTTCGTTCTTCCAACGCTCGTCGCTTTGCCGTGTGTCTTCTTCACCTCGTCAAACACGTTTAAGTAATTTAACGAATGATACAATATATCTTATCGCGTTTTCTCTTCCGTTATCTACTGAATATCTACTTTAGAGGTGATCGACATCGTTCCGTTATAACTATATTTTAATACATATAAGTTGTTCGCAGTCAAAGGTCTCTAACGGCTCTTCCGGCAGCCAGCGTGAGGGGCAGTGAGGGGGGAAAAGGATTTGTTTGCCGGGTGGAGGCGTATACAAAATACGTCGGTATCACATCAGCTGATGGAATAATGGAATTGTCAAAGTCTACGATAAGGGGATTAGAGAATTTACAAAATTCAAGTTTGATTAATGACGAAACGTTTAACCAATTGCTCGACATTGTTTGCAACGATATAACACGCAAGAATGACGCTAACAGAAGTGAGTAATGAGAACAAAACGACAAAATCTAAACGATACGAAATTTGAGGTTATGACAAAAAAAAATTGTTTCTTTTTTTCATTGTTCAGGCATCACGAGAATTTACGGATCGAAACCCGACGTAATAAAATCTGCTTACGCGGATCTAACGAGTTTATTCGTCGATGCCGCGCGAAACAAACTCGACGCCGAAAATTTATCGACGTTTTTGCACTCTGTGAAAATATTTGGATCGAGAGCCGAGAAACTGTGCGATTTTTATGTGAAACACAGAGAAACGTTTATTGGACAATTGGGACAAATCGGCAATAGTTTGCCGTCCATCGTCGATGTTGATTGGCGATTGGATTATTGCGTAAAGGTAATTTTGTGCACTCGACAAATGACGCAGTTGCAAATACATGAATTTTTCAAAACAGAAAAAAAAAAATTCCGAATGCGACGGACGTTAAATTATTCGAAATCGGAGTTATCTATGCAAAACAATTCGATGTGTACCTTTTTTTTTTCATCGCACTTAGAAAAATTGGAATTTATCGCAAATTTGTGAAAAAAAAAATGTAATTTTCATTTTTTTTATACTAAATTTTGCTTTTCAGTCGAGTACAAGTAATTCGATCGGCGAATACCTCTATCATGTGCGCTTGTCGACTAAAAAACATGGAAAACTGGAACACTTGCAATTCGCCTGTACGACGCAAGAACTTCAAGATCTGGTCTACAAATTGAAAGACGCCGTTCGCCACATAGAGAAAATAGCCAATTCTTAAGTTCCCGATGTCTTATCAAGAGAATCCTCCAAATTGCTCATTTTTGTCTGTAATCTTTGCAAAGAAAAAAAAATTAATTTAACAACGATCAATTTGCATCATTACTTTTCATTTTTTCCGATTTTTTCAATTTTTCTGGATTATACAATTTTCCTCGTTTTTTTCGAATTTATTGTTTTTTTTAATTATTCATTCGATTATTAACTGAATTATTCAAAATTAACTCAATTTTCGACGATAAAACTATCTGCATATTTTTTAAAAAGTTTTTGCGAAGTTAAGTTCGTAATTGTACTTAATTTAGAGCCGAAAAAAAAGAGGAGTTGTGAAATTAATTTAACTTTTTTTTTCCGATTGAGAACTAAAAAAGTAGAGACAAATTCTTCGGTGACTTTGTAAAATATGTTTCATCAAAAAAAAAAAAAAATGTTATCCTTTCATCAAAATCGAATGAGAAGTTACGAATTTCACGAGAACTTCGGAAAAATATGTCGATAAATTTATTGACTCGACTGAATGATTTTTTTTTTAAATAGATTGTCTATGTAACAAAAAAAAAAACGAAACCATTTTAGCGCCGACCGTTAACGGGTCAACGAAAATTACGAAAGAGGGAAAAATAGTATTGAAAAAAAGACGACTGTTCTCATACAGGTGCATTTCAATTATATTTGTTGCATGAAAGAGCAAAAAACATTTTTCTCCTAAATTCCACGTAGAGATATCGATTATTAATAATATATATTTTATTTATATATAATAACTGATTAAAAATACATCATTCTTCGTCGTTTATTTCAGCCAAATATTCGTCTAAAAAATTGATATATATATCTTGTTTTTATTTTTTGTTTTCGTGAAGTTTTTCGTAGCAACTCGACGTTCATTGCTTACATACATACGCACACGCACACGCACACGCTTTCTTCTATCCTCCGCAATCGTCAAACGTCGTTTTTCCTTCTTTTTTTTTCCTCTCGATAGCGATTTTCGTCCGATAGGAAAAAAAAAACAAAAAAAAAATAAATAAAAAAAAAAAACAGAACGAAAAACGCCGGACGCATTTTTCTCCGAGTTTTTGGGAGGCAAACGAAATAAAAATTCAGTGAGGCGAATTGTGAAGATCGTCTATCGGCTTACAGATTTTTTTTTCTTACCGCGTTAAATATCTATCATTATATTAATTAATAATTATATATATATGTGTATATATATATATATATATATATTTATATATAGCTTCTTTACCATGGTACACTATGTACAATTAATTAACCGGAGGCTTTGACTCCGATCAGAAAAACAAAAAAAAAAATTGAAACCTCATTTTCTCGTCCGTTCATTGCCCTCGAGCATTTTTATTTCGTCGTTCGTGACAAAAAAAGAATTATTGCTCTCAAATGTTCATTTAAAGTCGAAACTCGAGTCATAGGGCGGTACAGCAGCGCACATTTCTGCGCGACAATCGTGAATTGATTTTTTTGCTGTTTTTTTATTACCGATTTTTGTTTTTAAAGGTAACGTTTTCGGTGCAAACGAGGAATAATGCGAATTAAAAAACAAAATTCCGCGACGCAAAATAACGATTTCGCGGCAATTGATTTACAAGAAAAAAAAAATGGAAGCTACAAAATTGACTATTTTTTTTTTCCTGACGCGGATGCGAAGCAAAATGGCCGAATAATTCGTTAAAACATAATGAGCCGTCGCTCATCGAGATTCATTATAAAAATTACAAAATTGACTTGTAACTAGAAAAAAAAAAAAAAATCCGTAAAAACGTATCTCGTGGATTTTATCATCGGAGCAAAATTAGTTTTTTTTTTCTGGAAATTTATTATACATTCTTTGTTAATATTTTTTTCGTTTCTACACCAAGTAGGAATTTTTTAATTCGTATCGATCTTCGTTTACGCGAGTTTCGCCACAATGTGTAAATACAATTTTTGAAACTTCGGTAACCGATTGAACGCATTGACTGCACTGCCGAAGAACCTCCCTGTCTCGCGATCGATCGTGTATTCTATCTCTTCTCTCTGCAAAACTATTCAATTCGAAAAAAAAAAAAAAAAAAAAAAAAAAAAAAAACCGAAATACTCTCGAGCAAACGCCACTGCAGAAAAATCACAAAACGACGTACACACAAAAATTATTTTTTTTTAATAGTGTTATATTATTTATTTTCAGTTTCGCAAAATTACTTTGTTCTCTTCGCGATTGAATTAAATAATTCAAATTCGGAATTTTTTCTTAAGATTTTTTTTTAAAAGTGTTGTAAATCGATCGATTTTGATGATAAATAATAAAAAAAAAAATTGAATAAAAAAATACAGAGAGGGAGCAGAGATACAGAGATAATTTCGTAAACGAACGAATGGTCGTCGAGGATTGAATTATTTACATTAATATACACAGGACATGAAGAATTTTCGACGAAATTGTTCGTTATTTCCGCTTATAATATTTTTTTTTTCTTTTTTTTTTTTTTTCACTTCTCACTTACGATCGTCACACGATTGCACTATTCGGTTCGTTACAAGTGAATTAACCGTTCATCGTATCATATACCTTCTAATTAAAATGGTATGCGTTATGTACCAAAGTTGTCGGGGTATGTGATTTGTCATTTTTTTTTAAATCGTTTTTCGTTTTTTCGATAAATCGAAGAAAAATCTGTTTCACAATTACGTTCATCATAACAATACACAATGGTTTAATCTTTTTTTTGTTCACTATAAAAACCCAATAGATCGATAGATTATCGATTATTTTCGAATTATCGAATTCTCGGGTTTCGTAATAAAAAAAAAAAAAAAAAAAAAAACCGACAATATCGATATTCGGCTCTTAGGGGATAAAACTTATGAACCGTCTCCACAAAAGTTGGTCGTTATTTTCCATTTATTTTTTCTCCTCTCACCGATATTTCAGATTTTTCTCTCGTTTCTCCAACCAATCGAAATTTTCTCGGACTTGAGATCGAAAAAAAAGAAATGTCGTAAAAAACGCTCTTTTGCTCTCATTACGATTCGGCTTTCGTAGTTTTATTATTCTTTCCCTGTATCTGTTCGCCGCTTTTGCTTATCTGTTGTTCCTCTGTTTTGCTATCGTTCGACGATTCCTTAGAGCTCTGAATTCTCTCATTGGGATTATTATTTCCCGGTTGCTGCGTTATTTGCTGCTGCATAGTTTTATTCCCATCGGAATCTTTATTATCCCGTGAAAAGGTCGTTTTATCATCAGAACTTTTCGCTACTTTAGCCTCCTCTCTCGTCGTATTTTCCTGTTGTGTTTTACTAACTTCCGGTGTCGTATTATCTCCACTCAAATCCCCATTCGCTTTCACGGCAATTTTCTCCGTTTCTCTTTTAGCCGTTTCTCTCGTATCTTTCGAAGAATCTTCTTTGCTCGTCGTCTCATTGTTCTGCGGAACTCTTAGCATTTCATCGCTTTCGTTGCGTTCCTTTTCCTCGCGATTTTTCGTACCTCCGTTATCCGACGAGCCTCTCCGTCTCTCAACTTCTTTAATAGCTTTCGAATTATCCTGTTTCGCTTTACATGCCGTTGCAGCGCTTTCCTTCGCGACATCGCTTCCCGAAGTTGCCATTTGTTTCGTTTGTTTCTGCTGGGAACTTCCGGTTTTCGATAAATTAAATGCATTAGTAGTTTCCTGCGCGATTTTGGCGAGTAGCATAACATTTTTCGCATCGGAAACATTGCTAACAGTCGACGTAAGTGTTTCCGCTTTAGCGAAACTCGCGCCGGGACTGTTTGATTTTTTCGGTGATTTTGGCGACGAAGAGGAACTCGAAGACGGCGAAGATCCGTGACTACTGCTCGCGGGAATTCTCTGTACGGCTGGTGGTTGAGATATCTGTTGTTGCGAATAAACGCCCGTAGTTTGTGGCATATAATTCGTTCGTTGATAAGGTTTATTGATCGAAGGCGGTAGACTACTGTGAAAGGCGCTCGACGGCAAACCGATCGGTTGTCTAATAAGGGGATTCGAGAATCTCGACGCCTGAGGATACGGCTGTATATATAAATTGTTATGCGGCATCATTAATCGCGGATGAGTATTAGGCGTTGGCGATTGTATGAAAGGATTCGTCGAAAGCATATTAACCGGTGAATTTCTCGATGAAATCGGCGATCCACCGCTGCCGCTGCGGGCGCACATTTCTCTCGTGAAATTTTGATGATTCTGATAGCAAGTGCCGCGCGCACTCGGGGTATAAGGGGGCGGCGATACTATCGGTGAATTGGAAGTCGAAATAATCGGCGATAGAGTCTTAGGATCGATTTTCGTCATACTGAGAGAAGTTATTTTTCCACCGGAACTTCCCGTCGAATGAGACGTCGCAGTTGCGCCGCCCTCGGCGCTTTTTCCCTCCGAAGGTCCGTAGAGCGGTTTAACTCCCGATGCAGGATTTCCCAAAAATCTCAATGAATTTCTACGTTTCGCCGAATCGGCGCGTTTCATACTCGACTTTCCGTTACCTCCGCTATCATCGCGTTGCTGTTGTAACGTCATAGAGCTTTGAGATATCTGCTGAGAGCTCAACGATTCTTTGCTCTGATTTTTCAATACGACGACGTTGTTTTTCGACATTCCCGTTGGGCTACCGAATTTCGTTGGTAATCCGGGAGTTTTGTATCTTTGTTTACCGATCGGCGGCGAGGATTGTCCGGTCGTTGCGCCGAATGACGATAATTTCGACGTTATCATCGAAGATTCTTTGCTGTACGACGACATTTTTGAGTCCGAAGCGGCTAGACTATTGCTCGGCGTGTAGATCGGTACGTTCGGTATATTTGATACGTGTTTCGTTGGGATACCATCGACGGAAGATACCGAACAACTCGATGACAATGATTGCGATGGTTTTTTCGTGATTTTTAATAAATTCGGTACCTCCGGACGACTTCGGGACTCCGCTTTGTTTTTTTCCTTCGAATTTTCACCGATCTTGGCGCAAATTTCGTTTAAATTCGTACCTTTTGCGATAACTTCGTGTTTCCGTACCGGTGGCTTTATAAGCGATATCGGTATTGCGTCGGGACACGGAGGCACCGAATAAACGCTCATTATCTCGAGATTTCCGCTTTTACTCGATCCCAATGCATTGGAATTCTTTACTCCCGCAGCGTTTGACGAATTCGTAAGACTCGTCGCGTTCGAGTAAAGAGACGACGATGACGACGACGACGACGACGACGACGACGACGAATTTCCCGATATATTGTTTTTGCTCGACGTTGGTATCGAATAGATACTCATCGAAGGATGGAGATTGAAAGAACTACCGATATTGGCACACGACTGGTTAGTCGCGGTCGTCGAAGAGTTCGATACTTGTTGCTGCGGCAATTGTTGATTTTGCTGATGAGACATTCCCGTCGTTTTTTGTATCGTTAAACCCGAAACTTTCGTTGGTACCGGTGAATTTTTCATCATTTCCGCGTTAACGAGATCCTGAACCAGATATGGAAACGTTGACGCAGTTTGCATCGACGTCGATACGTTTAGACCGATCGACGCCAACGACTCGCTGCTCGGTACATTCAAACTTTGGTTCTCTCGTCTTCCGTAACAATTCTTTCCGGAATTTTGATTAACGCTCGTCGCACCGATATTCGTGTGTTTTTCGTCTCTCGATTGATTATCGGGAGTCGCGCCAACGCTCGCGGAACGAGAATCGTCAGTTCCGCGACGATTCGTTGCCGGATTCGTTGGTAACGTCGTCACGGATAGGGAACCCGAAGAAGTCGGCGCTGTGCAGTACGTCGATGATATCGTCGTTCCGCCGCCTAAACAATTTATTATTTGACTCGTCTGATTCCCTGTTGAACTCGTTATTGATATCGATTGGTTCGTTTCTATTCCCCGTACGCTTTTTCCCGGAGCGCTCGCTGCTGCTTGCGGCGTTATAGACGCATTCGTTCGATTTTTATCGGCGATATTTTTACTCAACGTTCTCATCGTCACTGTGCTTTCCACCGATGAAGAACAAGACGACGACGTCGACGACGAGGGGGAGGAACAAGTCGTCGCGATCGATGAGTTCGATGATGATGCCTGCGTCGTTGATTTTTTCAATACCTTATCCATTATCGTTCTCTTATCTTTCGGCGTTTTCTTCGCGTAGGTATTGTTCACCTCGCCGATTTTCGGCTGAAACTGAAGCTTCGCGCTCAGCGCGTCGATCTTCGAACCCGCGGAGGTTTGTTGCTGTGACGAATTTTTCGTTTCGACGGCCTTAGAGCTCTTGTTGGCGAGAGGAACGCACGACGTGGAATCCTGAGGCGATGATAACCTCGAGACGCTCGTTTCCATCGTTATTATCGTCTCGAGATTATTGTTTTTCGATTTCTCGTCATCCGTCGACGGTACGGCTTCGAGTTTCTTAGGAATTGTCGCTTTTTCGAGGGGAACGGATGATAGTTTGCCTCTCGGCGATTCGCTTGTCGATTTTACATCGGTTTGCTGCTCGCCGATCGATTGCGATGCTTCTTGCGAATTTGACGATCGCGAACGCGTCTCGCGAGTCGTAGTTTTCTCGACGTTCGACTGCTTTTCTTCCGGAATATTTACCGCGGTACTTCCACTCGTTTTTGAGAGATTCCCCAGAGTTTCCTGCGAGGATTTGCTGGTTTCGCTTCTTGAAACGGTTTTGCTGGTCTCCGCTGGGTTACCGATTGGTCGTTTCTTTTCCAACATTTTTGCTGTACTGTCGGTCGTTAATTTCGTTTCGCGTCGAGACTCGGCGATCGTTTTATCACTTTTATTTACATCAACCGGCGGCGGAGTTACCTCGTCGATTAGTCTCTTTCGTTTCTCCTCGTCGTTTCCGCAGAGACTCGTCGAACAACCGACCGGCAATGGCTTTTTCTCAGTCTTTGCGCTTTTCTTCGAATCCGGAGACGTTATGTCCGTTACGCTTATTACTCCCGTCTCGGAAATCTTCAGTTGCACTTCTTTCCATTCCGATTTCGCTCCCGGACCGCTCTGCTGCTGCTGCTGCTGCTGCTGCTGTTGGACTTGAGAATCACTCTGCGGATCCAACGGACTTATACCGGCGTTCGTCAACGACTGCTTGAAATTATCGTTGTCCTCGTCGAGCTTCAGACGCTTCGGCGACGACTCGAATATTCGGTAACTCAGGTGTAACGGCACTTTCTGCAATTAAAAATAATATTTTCAATACTCAAATTGTTATTTTTTAATTTATTTTTAACGGATTGCGAATAAAGTGGGAAAAGATATATTTTTTGTTGTTTCATTATTTTTCGTCGTAAAAAAATATATTTTTTTACCGAACGATCGGAGAGGCAAATTGATGATATTTTTCAAAATTTCTTTGAGATATTCTTCTTTTTTATCGATTTAATTAGTTTTTTCTGAGACGAAGAAAAATAAAAATGGAATCGCAACTCACCCGCCTCCAGTGATAGATGTACATCACATCCATCAGTGTGTAACTGTCGCAAAGCGTTTCCTCTTTGTACATAACGTCGACTCTGTGAGCGTCGCTCAGACCGTATTTCGATCTGATGAGTTTTTGAAGATGAAACACCATTACAGCTGCGGGACATCGCAAATAACGCTTCGGTTGTACTTTTTGCTGCAATTGATTTTGTTCTTTGTGCTCCTGTTGCTTTCGCGCGACGCCCGTTTCTTTTCCATCGTCGACCCCCAATTCGCCGATTATCGGCTGATCAACGGGATTGTAGTACTCGAGGGAAAGACTCAACGATTCGTCCGGCGAATAAATGTGAGACTCGACAGGTTCGCCCCGAGCCTCCGGCGATGTTGTCGAACGCAGGGCTTCCGGATTCTTCGCGTAGAAATCTCTTCTACATCGCATCTCGTCTGCGTATCGATAAATTGTTCAATTAACGAATTAATCATTTCATTTTCTCCATATTCACTGCTGATAATGAAAAATGGCAAAAAATCACTCGTCTCGACGAATCGATGGAAAAAAATCGTTGAAAATCATATTTTATGGTAAAAATTAAATAAAGTATTATGAAAATATTGTTTATCGTATTAATGTTGAATTATTCTAAAAAAATTATTTAAAAATCAATGAAGGACTATTGCAGCAGAGAAAAGTTGGTTTAAAACAACAAAAAAAAATATATATATATATATATCAAATAAAAAAAAACGAAAATAAATACAATAAAAAAAAGTAGCTAAATAAATAAAATTAACGGACGTTCAGAATAAACAATTCTGTTGCATTAAAAAACAAAACAAAAAAACGCGATACTTACTTTGATAACACGCCGGCACCAATTTGTAGACAATGTCTTGCAGCGTATGATCCGGTCTGATATTCAGCAATGGTTTGCTTTTGTGTATTTGAACTTCGCATATTGGACAGTATTTGTTGTTCTCCAAGTACTTGACTATGCAGCTTCTGCAAACTGTTATCCAAAGTGTCAAAAAAAATCGATAAAAAATTATTCAACATTTTTTTTTTAATACAAATAATATAATTGACTAAAAATTTCGAAAAATACGAAAAATATTATTTGTAAAAAATTGAATTTTAATTTTTTTTCGATATACTTACACGAATGCAGACACTCGATTATTGTAGTAGCGTCGATGAAGTAACCATGACAAAGTTTGCACGTCAGCTGATCGTTGAGCATTGATAAACGCAACCGATGACCTCCGCTCTGTCCCGACATTCTGCAACGATACGTTGATTTCCCAATATTATATTTCCCGAAAATGACTTCATTTTTTTTTTTCTAATCATCGCTGTAATAAACCTATGTGTGACTTACTTGACTGCGTTATTGCTCCGTACTTATTATTTGAATCCAACGGACATTTGGCCGATGGGTTTTTGCGATGAGAAGCGTCCAGACAACCAACGAGTTTCAAGAATGTTCGTCGCCGAACGACGAGTTTTTGTGGTTTGACATTTTCTCTTTTTTCGTTCCTTCTTATTGTGGTTTTGTTTTTTTTTTCTTCTTTCAGTAAAACGAGCGCAAGTACGGGGACGAGACGCGGAATTGTCGAGAAATACGGTGCACCTTATTATCCGAGTTATTTACGATTTACCGCGAACTATCGTTGAAATATCGTCGAAATTATTCGATTTTTTGGTTGTTGTCGTGTTTATCTTTTTTTTTTGTTGTTTTTTTTTCTGCTACTGTGTCATAGTCACGGAGCGTCGACGGGGCGAGGCGTGAAAAGCGCCTCTCGGCTTATCACATCGCTATCTCTGTCTCTCTCGCGTCGAAGCCCGAGGTCTCTCGTCGTCGATCGTCGCCAAGAAGGGGGCCCCTCAACACACAAAACTTCTTCACTACGCGGTTTATATCTCACGGTATTCGCTAACGAAAATCAACACGATTGTTTTAACCCTCGTCGAACTTTGCTGCTTAACACTATTGCACTAATTGATACATCGTCAATGCTTCGCCACTCGATACACCGCAATCATCGTAAAATCGCGCTCAGCCTGCCACCGAAAAACTGCGCGTACGGCAGCTTAACAAAATGGCGGATAAACAATCGTCCGTACTCTCGTTTGTGTACGTGTGACACGTTCGTGGTGTTACGATGTTTGTCCGTGTTGGTAAGGCGTAACTGACCTTTCCGAAAACATCGGAACGATGAACGCGACGCGATTGGTCAACGGGGACGCGAGTTAGCGCCCATTCGCGTTTCTATTGGCGTGTCGAGTATTGCGTACGGGGGGAGAACGGCTCGGTAGCTCGAATCGATTTTCCGTACGGCAATTTCTCAAAACCCGATTGGCGCCGGTGTTGAGCAACTATACTCATCGCTGCTCATCGTCATTGATTAGACGACATTTATAAATAATACCAATATTTCGATATCCGACAAAGTTTCGAAGATAATTAACGTATTTTCGATGGTTTCTATTAATACCATTTTTTTTTTTTTTTTTTTCAAATTATTTTAATGCGGTACTACTGTACCGTGAAGGTATAATTTTTATCAAAGATGTATCATCGAGCGGATAATATTCTTTGATATAGATCCGAGAATATTGATTACATATTTTTTTTATTAATTATTTTACCGTCAAAATGATAAATGAAATTCCAGTTAGTCGCGAATCTTTTTAACGCAAAGATGGTCATTTGAAAGATAGTCACGTAACGGTGACTGTCGGAATTGAATCCGAAAAATGACCGCTGTGCGACGACAGCGCCAATAATCTCGGAACGCGCGCGAACTATTCTTCTACAATCATTCCAATGGCGCTTCGATCGCTGTTGTATAATTTCCAATCGCCCGAGTTTCTTGCTTTGTACGCGATGTCTATGACTCTGTGAGTATCAAATTCAAAAAAAACATTCAAACGGTTTCACTCGCCGTTACGCGGCCTGCAATTAGGCGGGGAACGTTGCAAAGTGTGTAAATGAGAATCAGTGAATTAAAAAGATAAAACCTATTAACACGTATTTGTTACATCGACAATGTCGTCGTTCGAGGATACATTAAAAACCAAAGCCGCGGAATTGGAAGAACTCACATTGGCAACAGCACTTATTCGAAGTACGCGTCCACTAATATATACATGTATATATTGTTTTCTTCGTAAAAATCATCGAGAAAATCTCATCGTCAAATTGTTTTCTCCAGACAAAGATGCGCTGCTGGAGCAATTATTGCACGCCAAGCAGGAAATGGCAACCATAACAAAGGGTGTCGAATCAGCGAGACAAGATTTGGAAACGATGAAAGCCCAAAATGTCGAGATTCGCGTAAGTAGTCTCACGAAAAAAACAGAAATCCATTACCGGAAAATTAAAAAAAAAAAAAAAATCGTATAGAATTTGTCGCTGACGCTGAGTAAAATGGATAAAGACATCGTCCGTATGGGTGAATATTTACCGGACGAATTTATCAACGATTTCACGAAACTCGGCGAAGCCGAATCGCCGTACATAACAAATTCCAATCGCGCGACAGTCAGTTCTGTCAAAAGAGAAACGAGTCGCCATCGGATGATCAACGAAACGCTTGTAATCGACACGGAAACGCCGGAACTGCAAGACTGTAAAAAAACATTGTTTAAGAATTCTGAAGATTCCTATGTTATGGATTTGCTGAGCGAAGAGGAATTTTCAAAAATACCAAAATATATGATTGGTCGTCAATCTTTGGCGGCTCTCAACAATTTGGTGTCTGTGATAAATCACATTTTGGACGCAAAATACAAATTGTTGTCTATGGGAAAAAATGAGGCGCGCAAAAAGGGAAAATTGGAACTTTACTTGAGCTTGAAACAGGGAGAAATAGTCGTCGCCCCGGGAGAAGGTACTCGGAAATTCTTAATGTTTATTTTATTCGCATTAAAAAAAACAGTAAAAAAAAAAATGATTATTATTATTGTTACTATTTAATTTCTCATGCAGGATATTTTATTATCAATGAATAATTAACTTAATTAATTTATTATTTTAAATAATTTATTTTACGAATTTTAAACGCAACATTTCGTTTTTTTTTTTTTTTCAGATCCTGTGTACTATTTCACCGCCGACGATTATTATAGACACACGCAGACGAAATTGGATAAATCGAAATTAAATCTCTTGACGGCGTTGCGGCATTGCAAGAGACTCCGAGAATTGCGAAAGGGAAAGACACTGCAGTATATTTTGATTCCATCTTGAGGCCGCGGCAGGAATTGAGTTCTCGATGAAATTCGTGGGCGTCGAAGATCGGCAGTCGACGGCTTAAAAATCATGAAATATAATAACGTAATTAAGAAAATCTGAGATTTTTACGTAAAGAACAATAAAATGTTTGCATTTATTTCTATTATTCTCGATTTTATTTATTTGATTTTTTTCGCGTTTTATTTTCTCCAAATTCGGTTGAAACAATCGAAAGTAGCGAATCTTTACTCGCGACTGTTTCGCGTTGCCTTGCAATGTTGTTGTTGATTTTTTTTTTTTTGTTTTTCAGTAAAAATATCTCGAGTCCCGAGTCTTGAGCGGAGAAACGAGTATGTGATTTTCTGTTCTTTAGTTTGCCATGATATTTGTCACCCGCGAAGTGTCCATTGTGTTTTTAAGGACGCGATAGTTATATCGTCTCCTGTATTATCCTATTGTGGATACGGGACGACGATTACACGACGCGACATCGCGGCAAAGCTAAAAGAAATACGTGACGATTTCCCGTCAAAAATAAGGTCAGTAAAATCTTACGATCGTCAATAAAAAAAAAAGAAAAAAAAAATACTTTGCAAAAAGATCGTTGACGCGACAATGAGATCTTTTATTGTAGAAAAAAAAAAAAAAAAAAAATCGGCGATGAATGAATTCAATGACGAATCGATCGGTACATTGAGCGAAATGGAGGAGGAAATTGACGAACTCGACGAGGAGAGTATCGTTTGGTCGCGAGAAGAGCTTTTATCGTCGTGCGAAACGATGGAACCGGAAGCAAAAACAGAATCAAGCGGAGACTGTTCTTCCGGATCTCTCTGCCGTTTGTGCGCCGCTCGGGTTGTCGAACCTGTGTACATTTATTCCGAATTTGGAGAATCGATGAAACTTGCGCACAAAATAAATAGCTGCTTAAGCGTTAAGGTAAAAAAAAGTCGCGATCTGCAAAGCATATAAGAAAAAAAATGGAATAATTAAAGAATCCTACAGTTTAAAATTTTTTTCATTATTATTTAAAATTGATTAATAAATGAAATGTTTAATTAAAGTTAAAAAATAAATAAAATAATAATAAATTTCAGATCAGAAAAACGGATCCCCTTCCGAAGCAACTCTGTTTAGTTTGCGTCGAGAAGATAAACTGGTGCGACGCTTTCGACGCGCAATGTATCGAAGCCGAAGAAACACTGGAAGCGATGTTTCGCGACACAAGAGAATCTTCCGATTTAACGGCGGTTGTTACGCGCGAAATTGTCTCCGACGAGAAATCGTGTCCCCTGTGTTTCGAAGGACACATGCAAATGAGTTACTTAGACGAGCCGACGAGCAGCGGATCGCCGATCGAAGGGATTCTATACGAAAGCGAAATAATTATCGACAGTAGCGACGAGGAAAGAGCATTGGAAGATGTCGAATTTTCGAAAGAAAATCGCGATCCGAATTCTATAAAACTTAAATGTTTGGGAAACATCGAAGAATATCTGAAATGCGGCGCGTGTATGAATCTCTATCACACGCGGGAAAATCTCGAAGATCACAAATGTAAACCGAATATTCAGAGCACTTCGCGAGCCTATAAATGTGCCGTGTGCACCGCGATATTTACCTTCGAGGAACGACTGAATTTTCATATGAAATTCCACAACGGCGCGAAAGAACTTTATTGCAACATTTGCGATGTTACTTTCGCGAAGGAATTGAAGTTATTTTATCATTACAAGCGATATCACTGCGAAAATAAGGCGGTATCGTGTCTGCAATGCGGCAAGTTATTGGAAGGTCAGCAGGAGCTGAGGGTTCACGTGTGTTTGGACGGCAAGACACGTCCCCACGTCTGCGAGGTATGTAATAAAGGATTTTCCGACGGTTACACTTTAAAACGTCACATCGTTACACATTTGCCGGAAAAACCTTACAAATGCTCGGAATGTTCGAAAAGTTTCACGCAAAAATCGCGACTCAACAAGCACGTTGCGAGTCACGGTCTCGTGATAGATAAAACTCAAAACGCATGGAAATGCGCCGAATGTGGTGAAATATTTCATTGTCATACGAAAGCCGAAGATCACGGAAAAAAACACGTGAAAATATCGATCGAGGAAATTTCTGTAACGAAAATTTATCATTGCGAATTTTGCAACTGTTATTTCGACGATACGGAGATTCTTCGGGGGCATCAGAGTAGTCACGTGATCGAAAATCCCTATACGTGCAACGATTGCGCGATTGTATGTAAATCGTTTGCCGAAGCCGTTCCGCATTGGAAAGAACACTCGACGGGCTTTCGTGTCGCGACGGTTTATCTTTGCGATATTTGCGGCAAAGAGACGAAAGAATTATCGCTGCTTCACAAACATAAGCGAAAACGCGAACATTTAACAGCGAGAAAATCGGAGATTAATGAAAATGACGAGAAATACGTTTGCGAACTTTGCGCTCGGGGATTCGGGAGTATCGAGGAGTTAAGAATTCACGGACAGGAGCAATGCACGAAATTTCCGTGCGACGTTTGCGGCAGTTTGTTGCCGACCGCGAATTCGTTGTTGGCTCACAAAAGACGACACAACGGTCTGCGACCGTATGTTTGTAATATATGCGGCAAAAGTTACACGCAATCGAGTCACATGTGGACTCACAAGAGATTTCATATGGGGGTGAAACCTTATGCGTGCGAATACTGCGATCAGAGATTCACGATAAAACCCGATTTGGCCGATCATACGAGGAAAAAACACACGAGAGAACGTCCCTTCAAGTGCGATGTTTGTAATAAGGCGTTTTTAACGGGTTCGGTGTTCTATCAGCATAGACTCATTCATCGGGGGGACAGGAGATACAAATGCAGTTATTGCGAAAAAGCTTTCACGAGAACTGAGGCACTGAATAATCATATCAAGATACACACGGGCGAGAAACCTCATGCGTGCGATGTATGCGGACGATGCTTCAGGCAAAAGGGCGATATGCGCAAACATCGACGAACTCAGCACTCGTTTCCGAACGAACAATTTCGGTGAGGAAACAAAAAAAATCGCCAAAAAACTTTTTCCGTGTGTTTTTTTTGCATGACGGATGTTTTTTCGCGATTTTTTTCAAGACTGTGGAATCGGCAAATTGTTATCGATCTTTTATGGAGGTTAATAAATTCGAGATTTTCCTATGGTTATCGAAGCTTTTTTGTTTGTTTTTTTTTTCATTCAGTAGTACATAAGAGAGCATAATACGGTTTGGAGCACGTGATTCATATAAGCAATAAATAATTGAATAATAATAATAAATTTGGTTTTTTTTCTTCATTTTTATAGTATACGAATATAAAATGATAAGTTATTTAGAGATACGATTTTCTTGTAGTCTTGTTTCTCTTTAAACAGATGAGTAACAATGAGAAAATATCGATCGTATATAATTGCACTGCAAGATGGAAGAATACCGGAAGAGCTTTTGCGAAAGGTAGGTAAATGATGTTCGAGTATTAATGCATTTCAATAACTCATCCATTCAACTTTCGAAATGCTCGATTTTTTTCTTTAATTTCAATATTTTCGAGTTATTCGAATGAAACATCGAATTCAATTATCGGTAATTCGATTGGCGCTGAAGTTTGGGAAATTTCGAATATTTAAAAACTCCCAGCGCTTGCACTTTCAATTCCGTATTTTCAATTGCAGCTAAATGCGTGAAATTCATCCGTCCATGAAGCTTTAGAATGATTTTTCTTTACATCGAGTGACTAAGGATATAAGTTGGAGCACGTGATTCATAAGCAATGAATTATAGAATAATAATAATTTGTTTTTTTTTTTTTTCCACTATTATTGTATGCGAATATAAGATGATATGTCTAAAGATACATGACTTTGATAAAAAAAAAATGTATATATAGTAGCGTTGTGATGGGAAAATATCGATCGTAGATGCGCAGCAAGGTACTCCAAAATACTTAAAAACGTTTTGACTTTCAATTCAATTTTTCCAGCGTTATTTCAACGCAACCTCTGACTAATCTTCATCGAATGCGGCTTGCAACAGCATGACATACAAGGTGTTCTTGAGCGTAAACGGTCCCACAGTTAATAAACGAAAATCCCGCCACTCGCGTGCGCGTATATCGTGTTTTATACCTGTACGCGCGCGTTAGACAACGAGTTGCGTTACAGTAGATTAGTGACAATCGGGAGTTGGCACCGTGTTAAACTGTGTACCCGCCGAGCCGTGGCACGAGAGTTATACTGTCGCAGAGAACGACGCACGGAAAACAGGCTGTACGTTAATCGCCTTCAACAGATTTCGTTTCTCGGCCTTGTAAAAATTACACATAGACTAAACATTCCATCGCATAGTTGGAACCCAAGATTCGCTTTTACTCGAAAGAAAAAGAAAATAAAAAGATCGCACGGACTCTCGTTGAAATATTCTTGCGGGGGCTATGTGTAATTATTGTGTGTGCGCCTGTGTGGTACCAAAGGATACCAGACAGCAGTCTGCCCCCGTCGAACGACGAAAATGACAGCACCAATACATACGTAACGAGCGATAAAAAAACCCCATCGAAAGGTTGTATCGAGGTGAGTCTCCTATTTACTCCATAACAAATTCCGTTTTCTTCCGCTTTATTTCCCAAATCACGTCAACTAACACTCGAAAATACACGCAAACACGATCGCCCATTTTTGGCATTTCAAACTTTCGAAAACGAAACGACTAACCTAGATTTTCCGACGTTTTCCTTTTCTCGCGTAACAATCGACATACGCAACAATTAATTCAATCAAAACTCTCATAAAATAAATTTAAAAAATTTCAGGGTCACATTGCAATGGCGTTTCCACCGTTAGTCAGTTCGACGCCTCCGCCCCTTGACAACTTTGGCGAGTCGGATGACGACGAATTCGGAGACTACGCAACGGGCGGTATTGACGGTAAGTAAATGATGAAATTTCGCCGCAAACATTGTAAAAAATTTAAAAAATTTCAGGCCTCTCAACGACGTCAGATTCGCCGCAAAAGTTATTGACGCCGATGCAGACGCCAACGCCATCCGTCAATGCGTCGCCAAAAATCAATGGTATCGGTGATTATTCACCCGTCGAATCGCCGCTGCGAAAGGATCGTAAGCACAGGATGTCCGGTATCCTTGACGAGGATATTATGATTGTTGAAAAAAGTGATGACGACGTGAGCAGCATAAAGTTAGATAATAGGACGATTATTAGCGGTAGTTTGAAAAATAACAACTCTGATGTTAAGGAATACGCGAAAAATAGCTATTTAGATGTATGCGTTAAAAAGTGCGAAGAAGAGAATGCGACGAGCGATGATAGCGTTAGACGCGAATACGTTGACAATCGAGCGATAGTAGAGAATGAAATTTTTGTTAACGGCGATGTAGTTAGCAGTAAAGGTAGTAGTAACAGCAGTTTAGTTGATAGTCCGAGAAGCGGCAGCGATCGTGAAATTATCCCGAACGACGTACAAACGCCGGACGAACCCGAGCCGCTGAGTTTGGTACTCGACGATCCAACGGACGCCGACGATTTGCCGGTGAATTTCGACGACGATTTCTACGATTACGATAAACTAAACGATTCGCTGGAATGCGACAATCGTCCGGTGAATGGAAATATCGAGAGTTACTCCGAGGAGGAGGAGGAGGAGGAGGAGGAGGACATTGCGACATTGACGATCAACGGTGAGACGACGGAAAAAATAAGTCCGTCGAAGGGGAATAACGAGGAGATCGTTGCAAACGCTTTCGTCAAACATGAGAGCAATGATACGCTCGATAATGTAACATCGGAATTTGCAAGTTTTTGCATCTCGGATGATAACAACGATGGAAATGGAAATATTGAGATCGAAGCGGAATCGGACAAAACTGAGAATCCATTGGAATCGAATACTATCAATAGTTTTGCCGATTTCAGCTTCGATTTCGATAAAGAACCGGATGTGGATTCCGAGAATGTTGAGAAAATCGTCGAGAGATGTCCGAGTCGTTGTTCGATCGGTGAGGATACCGGGGATGAGAAAACTTTCGAATTAACGAACGAGGAAAATCCGCCGGTTTTGGAATCGCCGGGGAAATACGAGGAGTTGGATGATTTCACGAGTGTCGCACCGAGTTTTGAAGAATCGAACGGAATTATCGCTCATCCTATCGAGAGTCACGATGTTCCCGGAGAAACGAGCGGAGGCAACGATAACGAACTTGCGTCGCTGGCATTATCAATGAATCCAACACTGCCATCGGCAGCGATCGATTTTGTTAACGAACTCGCGGAAAATTTGCCCGATTCGTCGTCATTTTTTAATGACGCGAAGGATACAGCGCATTATTTCGATGGATCGACGAAAGCGTCGAGAGAAAATTCGCCGATTGACCGTGAAATCCTTGCGAACTTTCAAGAGCAACCGATCAATAGGGGGGATAATAATGTCGATAAAGGCATTGAAAATTACGAGGACGATGATTTTGGCGATTTTGCGGACTTCTCGAACGAACCCTGTGGCGAAACCGAGGAATGGGCGCCGAACGTTGCCTCCCCGAAAATTAATCTTACCAATCGTTCGAATGGTCTCGACGACGATTTCGAAGACTTCGGAGATTTTGACGCCTGCGCCCTTCCAGTAGAGAAACCGCAAATTAGTTTGAAAGATTCTATCAGTCGGATAGAGAATAAGAATGTAAGTTTTCGATTTATTTCAAATATTTATTTGTTTTAGAAAAAAAAAAAAAAAAAAATTAGACTTTTGTTTAGTAATATAGAAGCGGATATGGTGTTATTTCTCACGGGACTGTCGTAATTAATCGCGGGGTCTGCGAATAGTCATCGAATCGAATTTTCTTTCGAATTATTTCGATTTTTTTTTAACTTCCAACTGTTATTCGAATTATTTCTTTTCGATTCGAGTCGAATTATTTGAAATTTCGGTCGTACGCAGATCCCTAATCAAAAGGAAATATTCGGTAGCGATATATCGATAAAATTGTGATAGTTTTCTGTATTCCAGGCGTCCAACAAAATTGAGGACATCATAACCAACATGTTTCCCGTAGTGCCGGAGCCTCGCGAGGCAAATTTTCAACCGCTCATCACGGATAACGATAGAATTTGGGAAAATCTCAAAAGCGTCGAGGAAACTAATGCCCTTTCGTATCAATGGTCGAACAGCGTCAGTAACACAGTTCTCTTGAGTTCGTTGGGAATAGATTCGCGGAACATCGTGAGTAGACAATGCGCTAATAAATAAAATATAAGAAAATTCCAAGGTGAAAATTCCCCGATCGTCGAGAAAATATGACTATAACAACGAGAATAAAATACAGAAAAAAAAAATTGCAGCTTTTTGGCCCGCGATGGAACCCCAACATACCGCGTTTCGCCGCTAATCTCGGATTCGCACCGCTGGAACCCGTAAAGGCCGGCAGCGATTTACAACAGGCGTCGACTTCGAATGCCAACAAAACGCCTCATAGTTTCGTTACCTCAGAAGTGCGTAATCTTTCGTTTCGTATTTAATCGTTTTGCCGGTTAAAAAAAAATGAAAAAAAATGCATATAAACGAATTTTTGTTTCTTTTTTGTCGTTGTTGTTGTTTTCTCGAAACGATAAGGCACAATTTTTTTTTTTCATTCAAATTTTATGTATCTCGTGTAATTTGTAATTATTTTGTTAATATAAAATTACAATGAGATATAAATATTTTATAGGAGGTTCCAGCTGCTCAGTTCGACTGGAACAGCGCCGGCCTCGTCAATCCATTGGACGCAAGTAAGTCTTTTTCTTTATGTTAGCCTTAACCGAGTTTCGTCGTTTGTGACACTGTAATATAACGATATCTTTTCTGTTGTTGATTTGACACTGCCACTGATCCACTTATCCCGCTTAATAAACCCTATGATTCCTTGTATTGACGTTATTAATTATTAATTTTTTTTTTTGCACACGCAATTTACTACTAAAATGAAACGCACTCTCAGGTGGTGGTCTTTCGGCTCTTCTACCGCTAGATTTGTTGTATCCGTTTGATCCACTGCTAAGTCCCCATTGTTCCGCACACTCCGAATCCTACCATCACCACGCTGCCTGTACAAGGAGCTCCATATATTACTGTAAGTCTTGAAGCTAAAATACCAAAATCCTTGCACAACACGTTATTTATAACATACGGTAGGCGGATAAAAATCCTTGGAAAAAAATTTGTCGAAAAAACAAAAGAACAAAGAATTCTCGGATAAAGACATCCGGAAAATGCGAAAATGCAACGTTTTTTTCGTGATTTCATTTCCTGGATCTCCCGGAAGAAAAGCCCCCGAAAAAAAAAATCCACGAAAGAAAAATTCCCATTTTATGATTATCATATATTCCGGAGTTTTTTTTAAAGACATTTTTTTCCGAGACTTTTTTTCCGATGGTTTTCTTTCCGATTTTCTAACATACATACCTTATATCACGTTAAATAGAATAATCATAGTCTCATTCACAAAATAGACTTGAAAGCTCCCAAGAATGCGACAAAATAAATTAACGGTAATCGAAACTCAACAGATTCATCGGAGACATCGTTATCCCAGGAACACGGCCTCGCGGTGCATCAGCTCGGTTCATCCAAAGCTCAACGAACATTTCAATCGGTCGACAATACAGCGACAAAATCGCACCGACAATCATCTCACATGTCGCGAATAATCGAACCGTTACCGGGTCCCAGCGGTGGAAATTGGTCGAAACGTACGGAACCGGAGGTGACGTCTCGAAAAATCGCTTCGAAGTCTCAAAGAGCCGGCAAACCATTCCTAATAACTAATACTGCGACTAAAACGAGTTCTTTGCGTTCCGAAAGTGGAAAAAGCGAACGGATTCCAAAGATCGATAATCAAAGGAACGTTAATACCGCGCTAAACGCGGAACACACCGTTCCCGATAGAAACGGCCGAGCGATGCCCGTCAGAGAAGAAACGATCAGAGTGTTGAAACAACTTCCGGACATTTCGTTTCTCAGTGCGCGAACTCTGCTCTTTAATCCCGAGCAGAAACAGATAGTTCAGGATCTCGGGGCGATGATAAATCGGAAAATGCCCGGTTGAGTAACGTCGGTCTGAATACTGAGTTTGAAAGGTGGTGAACGAGAAAGATAATTAGAGAATTGATTAACGAGTGTCAACGCGCACCCGCGGCCCGTGTATTTCAGTTGGATAACGAAAGAAAAAAAAAACAAAAAAGAAGATCTCTTCAAATCTGTGTTCAGACCGATAAAACCAATGAATCATCGGCTCTTCCAATACTATTCTTTACCCGTCGGAGCAAAATACGGCATTTTCATCGCTCATCGTAATCACCATCGATCGACCTAAAAAAAAAAAAATCGCAGAAAAAAAAAATGCAACGTAACGCGTTTATTTCTTTTCATCGAAAAAAAGGAAACAAACATTCCAATTAATTACGCGGCGCAATTGCATTCTCACGTTTTTATTAATGTTTTCTTCTCGTCGAGAATGTTTTCTGCGTTTCGCGGCTAAAAAAAAAGTACTTATGGTTTGAGGATATTAGAAGGGGAATTTTATTAGCTTACACTGTATTGTATTAAAAAATGTATACTATTTCGAAGGCACTTGAACATTCTGATACCGCCGTATTTCTAGTCGACGTGAGTTTGTAAAAAGTTTAACATATCGCATCTTGATTAATAACCCGATAATCGTTCGTATTATCCTTCATCTCGTTCACGCTAACGTTTTTTGCGTTACATTATTGAGAGTATATATATGAAAAAAACAAAAAATCATTACGATTGAACGTTTTTTGCGGAAGAAATGTGCATAACGTGTGTCAATTAATCTTCGATACGCGGCGAAACGTTAAAAAAAAAAAAAAAAAAATCGCTTATTAGTAATTAAATAGATCGTTAGGTAGTATGCAAGAGAAAGAAACGAGATAAGCACGTGACGATTCTGAAAACCCTTCGCTCAGCATTTTGTTGTCCAACTAATGTTCCTTGCTGAGCCTTGAGATGCATATTACGTATGGTATTTTAATTCTAAGTGCGAAAACACAAATACAACACACGTCATTTAATCGACAAAAGTAATTGCAATGATAATTAACTTAGTTAATAACTCATTGCTACTAATGTTGAGTTTTGTTATTTGTCGATGATGAATAGCAATGTAATATATTTTATGTACAATATTGTGGATATTACTAATACATATAGACGAGTGTTGGAAAACCACAATGAAGTAATTTAACACTTTTAAATCGCATCCTCGTTATTTAATTTGTTTGTTAATCAAAACAAAAATTGAATTAAAAAAAAAAAAAATTAAACAATATAAAAGGTTAAAACATATCTTTTTTTTTTATTCAATTCTAAAAAGATAAAAAAATTTTTTTAATTCAATTTTATAAAAAATTTAAAAAATCGATTAAAGTAGAAATCTGTCGAAGTTTCTGGGAATTCGAAGCACCAGAGGGCGTAATACTACTTCTGCTTTAATGAGACCACAAATAATGGAGTGCTGTGTTAGACTCCATTCTGATAACAAGCGGACTTATCGATTGACAGAAATCGGGAATAACAGGTGATAAAACATTCTTTTTTTTCAACATTATTGAGAATTATGATGCGCTGTATTTTTTGGGCTCCAAGTAACGATACTTTTGTTTTTCATAGGTAAACGGAGAAGAAAAAAACTCAAGATAAACTATTCGAAAATTGGTTATGTGTTTCGGAGTAATTTGTAGGTAACGGAACGATAATCGATCGTTCGAATGTAAAATAGGAATTATGTCGGTTGAGAGAAGAAATTTACCGCTTTCGGAGTGCAGTGAGGTGGGAAAGGAGAATTCATCGATAAAAGTTCTTTCATTGATTGTAAAATGCGCTAATTTCGCTGCTATAAAGCACTCGAAACAGAGAAGAAAGGATGTCGAGGAGACGCCTTACATCAATCATCCGTTGGGTCAGTATTTCCGACTTTTATCGTTTTTCATGGTTTTCAGTAGCCGCGGAAAACTCCCGAAATATCCTTAATTTTCTTCGTGGGCCCTTCAATTGTTTTATTTCTTTAAATTCCGATGAAAAAAAAAAAAGTTTATTCTTAAATACCAATTTTCTTAAATAACTTTTGAACCTTTAATTGCGATTTTTTTAAAAAAGTTTGAACCTTAAATTCCATTTTTTTAAAAAACCTTTCATCGTTTAATTACATTTTTTTTTAATTTTTGTTTCGCGTTATCTTACCATTTCTCCGCTCAAAATATTTACCGAATACATCGTTACAATTTTCAGGTGTCGCGAATATTTTGATTCAAGAAGGCGAAGTCTACGACCCCATAGTTATAGCAGCAGCTTTGCTGCACGACACAGTCGAAGATACGGATACGACAATCGAAGAGATAGAAAAGGAATTCGGCAAAAGTATCGGTAACACTGTAGCAGAAGTAACGGACGATAAAAGTTTGTCGAAAGAGGAAAGAAAATTGGAACAGATAAGACACAGTCCCGGGATAAGTTATGAAGCGAAATTGGTGAAAGTAGCGGATAAAATTTATAATTTACGGGATTTACTGAAAGCGACGCCAATAGGTTGGACGACCGAACGTGTCGACGAATATTTCAAGGTATTCGTAATTATTTGAGGATTTTTCATGAGAATTATCGCAGTCGTTATCATCGAGAATCAACGAATTCGTTATTATTGTTTTGTTTTTTTTTTTTTTTTTTTTTTTTTTTAGTGGTCCAAAGCTGTCATCGATGGATGCCGCGGTAGCAATGCGAAACTGGAAAAAGTCATAGATTCGGTATTCGCGGAACACTCCAAAAGAACGGAAGGCAAATGATCCAAAAACTAAGAGCACTAAAAAAAATTTTACCTTATCGCATTTCTTTTTTTTATTTATAAAAATATAACAATATATGAAGAAACGCTTCATGCGTAAGCGATTGTTTATTCGAATATAAACGCTTCTGCGAGAGAAAATTTGTTACTGTTTGAAATTCTCTTTGTAAAAGAGACGCATATAAGAGGCCAAATCTTCGGCGTCTTGTACGCTAACCGCGTTGTATAGCGACGCGCGGATTCCTCCAACGGATCTTGAAAATGGATTAAAAAAACGATTGTTATCAAGATTAAGAAATAACCGGTGAAACGGATAAGAAATTGCGTGTCCGAAGGCTTAAAGATTTACGCGCTGTGTGCGCTGTGTGCACTCTGTGCGATTTGCACATACGACGTTCGATCTTTCGCCTTTAAACACCCGAAATATTTTGGAAATATTTTTTTTTTATATATTTTTTTTCACCTGTGACCCTTAAGCTGTAGCATTCCGCGAGATTGCGCCCCCGCGAGGAATTTCTTTTCGAGTTCCTCGTCGTTACCGCCGATACGGAAAGGAACGTTCATGCGGCTTCGCGAACGGGGATTCACGGGACAAGTGTAGAATCCATTGGACTCATCCATCACACCGTAAATCTTCTTGCTTTTTATTATCGCGAGTTTTTCCATACCTTCCACACCGCCGTGTTCCTTGATCCACTTGAAAACGAGTCCCACAAAGTATATTCTGCGAACGAAAAAGATCGATATATCGATTGATAACATTTTTTTTTTTTCCAAGTATTAAATCGCTTTGACAGTAATTTTTGTTTAAAAAAAGATACAGTTTTCGCGAAAGAAAAAAAATTATCCTCTAAAACGTAATCGCGATGTTTGTCGAAGATTTTCGGAGATATTGCCAAGTTGTGAGGAAAAAAGCGCCTGATATGCACCGGTATATTAAATTTTTCAAAACTTGGAATTTGGCATATGAAAAAAAGTTTTTCGAAAAAAAAAAGTAACTTTTTTGAAACTTAAAAAATACTTAAAAAAAAAAACTTTTTTTTTTTAACACCCAAATAAATATTTAAAAAATATCTCGCGACTTGCGATACTTCGTATTAATACTGAAAGCACTCACTGGAAAACCGGTGGTGTATTGTGAAGGGAATTGTCATTAGCCATTACGGTGAAATTAAGAATTGTTGGGCAAATCGGCATTGGAGTGCCGAGAATATCTTCCCGAACTATTACCAAAGTTACGCCGGCCGGTCCGATATTTTTCTGGGCTCCGGCGTAAATAACGGCGAACTGCAAATGGTTAATAAAAAAAAATATACAAATTTATATCAATAATAATTCGGGAAACCATTAGAAAAATCGTTTTTTTTTTTTTTTTTTTTTTTTTTTTTTTTTTTACTTTGGAAACATCGATAGGCCGCGAAAGAATATTCGAAGACATATCGGCAACCAAAGGAACGCCATTCGTTTCCGGCACGAAATCAAATTCTATGCCTGCAAACAATAAAAAGTATTGTCATTATTATCTCAGCATTCTGATAATTTATTAATTGAAAAAAAAAAAAATGGCGTTTCGACATCGATTCGATAATTTTGTACCGTGAACCGTCTCATTGGCGCAATAGTAAACGTAGGAAGCATTCGGATCCAAATTCCAACTCGAACTTTCCGGGATATCGACGTATTTACTTGGCTTTGGGACAACGAGATTAACTTTTCCATATTTTTCAGCCTCCTTAGCTGCCTTTGCTGACCAGGAGCCTAAATTTAATGAATTTCGTTGAAAAAGTAAATAATTATTAGTAAAAATGATAAAATTACAATTAAACTGTTTTTTTTTTTCTAATTATCAAATATAGTAAAAAAATATATATATAAATAACGAGTATTATTATTATTACTATTGTTATAGTCGATACTTTTTTTAATAATAATAATAATCGATTTATTTACTATTTAAAAAAAATGGTAATTTTTATCACGTCGAATTTTAATATAAATACTAAATTATACCGGTTACGATGTAATCGGCGGAACCGGATTTGTTCATCAAGTTGAGAGGTACTGCGGCAAATATACCCGTTCCTCCTCCCTGCATGAAGAGAACCTTATAGTTGCTCGGTATCTTGCTGAAAAAAAATGTACAACAGGTTTCTGCGTTACAATTTGTCTTCCGACAAAGATCGGTACTCGATTATCGATCGAACAACTCACAGCAAATCTCGAACGGTTTCCTGAGCATTTTCGATGATTTTCGTAAATTCACCCGATCGATGACTGAGTTCCAGTACGCTGATTTTCGTGTTCGCGTAAGCGAGTAATTCTTTTTGGACGTCTTTAAGAACCTAAAATATATTTGATGCTCGACGTAATTACTTGACGACTGGGTTTCAGTTCGATGAACGATCGTGACCCTCAATATATGCAATCGCAGCTTATCTAACGACACGTCGAATGCTCGTGTAACGCTCACTGTGTTCTTTATACTCTAACAATATGGTCACAATACCCCTTGGAGCGATCGCGCGCTGAAATATTTTGTAATAGCGCTATCGTCATCGAACGATATTATCTTTTAACATAAAAACATGATAAGAAGACCTCAAGAACAATATTGGATCGCATTTACGTATGCCAGATTCGCAAAAAATTTATTTTCGATGTATTTTCACAGAATAATCGATTTTTTTCAATCTTTACGATACATCGTTTTTGGAGAATTTACGAATTCGAGATACATATATATAGATGTCTTAATTAACTTAGTAATGAAAAAATTGTGTATAGTCTCAGTCGTTTCCATATAGCCGATTAGCAAGAATGCGGTTATTTCGCGATAAGATATTTTTTTGTAGTTACAAAGGTTAACTATTGTAATTAATGTCTCGTGTACCTCTTGCGGGAGTTTCGCGGGCCCTGCGCCAAAGTTGATAACACCATCGGTGTTCCTCGACGAGTCGCTCATCTTGAATCGGACGGTCAGTCAAACTTTTCGGACTGAACAAGTGTCCGCTCCGCGATGTCTGTCTCGTTTGTTGGCTGAGGAATGCCTTGCCACAGTACTATCTTTTCCCACTCCCCGCGCGATCCAATTTTTTCCTCAAGTGCCCCCCCATCGGCTGCAGTATCGACCGCGATCGTGAAGGTCGCAACAAATTCGTGCGTCTTACCAGCACAGTTGTGTGATGCATGTTTTGCTCTGTGCTCTAATTTATCACTCAAGAGACACTACAGGGAGGCATGGCGAGCCGATTGATTTGCCAGCTGATTATTTTTCGTTTCTGAGCCTCAAACTATAATTCGTTGCTTCGTCGGAAATAGAAATTCGAATTTAGAAACACATTAACCGAAAAGACGAAAAGGAGGAAAGGATACTTTAGAAACTTCGATTTTTTTTTTTTTTTTTTTCAATAAAAACGATATTTGTTCATTTATTTATTTGTATTCCATACTTTATTATATATAAAATAATAATATTAATGTAATCCTCGTATAGTATTATTATTATACGTATGTTTTATGTTTAAAAATTTTCAAAAAAATGTCGGCGCTTATTAATGCATAACTCTGAAATTAACCATAACTGCTTGTAATCATTTTGTAGTAAATCTAATCAAAACATTCGCAAACGGCATTCGTCAAACGGAATAATACAAATTTTCAGCAAAACTTGCGATCACGCCGGCAAGTGATCGAAAGATCGTTCTTCACTAATTACAGTGTATCATTTCAATGATTTATTTGACTACATAAAAAAAGATAAGAGCGATAATAAATTTGAAGTGAAGGAGCGTGTGGCACACGAATTGATTATCTATGAAAGGTGGATTCTGAAAAAAGAAAAAAGCAGAGGAAATATCCGCTATTCCCCCATTGGCTTCGGGTATTTCCGAGGCACGTGTTCACCGTTCCACTCGGCACGCCATACGCCCTGCGATATCACGCGTTACTAACATGAATCGGCCGCGTTAAGCCTATATATGTGACACGCAAAAAATATGAAACGCTGAGTGTACGGCGGTTCGCAACTCACACGTGCCTACCGCGTACCCACAGCTCGAAATCTAAATTCCATATTTATTCCGTAATGCAAGAAAAATTTGATAATGAGAACAACACAATCGGCATTCGTGGACTTGCATTGCGTTTTTACTCGTATTTTTTCTCACGTGTGTTATAAGTTATAACAATAAAGTAAACTGAAATCATTCGGGCCGCTAGAGGGCCTCGTCGTTCGTCTTCTTCCCCACTGACGCTCTACGAGGTGGTGACCTTCCTCGCGTCCTCAAACGTCAGTTGCCCACGAACCACAGTTCCGTGCGGAGCATTATTAGTATCATCGACAGTATCAACGATCACTGAACATTTCACCGGAATCCAGGATTCGATAAAGGTAACGTGGGAATCGCGAAAGCATTCCAATCGCCGCGCGTCCTTTGTTCGAGACGAAAAATTAACGGAACCTCGGAAAACACTGCCGATTGTAACGTAGAATTGTTTTTGGTTATAACTCGCGATTTATATTACAAAAAAGTCGCAAGATGATCCGTCGAGTTAATGGCGCCATGTTTTCTCGAGTCTAATAAAAATGCTCAATTCTCATGCGTTTGTACCGTTCGATTACTTGACATTAGCATTGCATCATTGCATAAGTGCTCGTCGCGCAATGCCAGTCGGGACCTTGAAAAATAAATTTTTGTGTGTAGTGTACTCGTGACGTCAGCGTGGAAACATTACGATTTTTTTTTGAGTTTTCGTTATATTTTCATGAATTCGAAGCGAATTTTTTCAATTTTGTTATTTACACGAGCGACGAGCCGCTCGAAACCGGCAAATCGTCGTGATTCACAAACAGTGAATCGCCGAAATGTCTGAGGGTGATGGACCAGCGGTTAGCACAGTTCCGCAATCGATCGATCGCGAAAACTTCGCTTACCTTTAATATATATTTTTGTTCGACGTTTATACACGTTAAATAATATAAAATATGACAATCATGTAATAAATGTAATTGTTAAGTTATTTTTTTTGACAAGTGAAACCATTTCCCAAGGGGTTAGGTGAGGTTTGTCAATGCATAATCTAACTTGACCTCTCGTGTAAGTCAGTCGCCGTTGTGCGACGACCTACCAACGACTTGGCGATCGTAGGCTACACACCGTTGAATAGGCAAAGGCGTCAATTGTCGCGATTGGCCCTCAATGCCGGTGTGGTTACACGTGACGCGGCGCATGCGACACCGCCTCGAGTTCGCAATAATATTTTTCTTAGTATTGAGGTATTTACGGTATATTATACGCTATATACTGATATAATGTTTAATTAATATCTGAGGATATATACAACTCATATATACAGTACAATTTCAAATTTTTCCATATAACCGATAAAAATACCGATAACGATAAGAATCACCTATAAATCATTAAGACGACGACTTGTGTCTTACGCTCACAATGGCTTATATGAATTATCGTCAAGTATCACAATAATACCGGATATTCGCAAAGGGGATTCATAACGTTGTCGTTGCAATTTAGATCGCTGTTGCATCTCCTCTACTTAATACGGTACCTACAGACGAACAGTGTACAGACTACGGACGAGTGGTTTTACGTCGAGCGGCGCTGCGACGAGTCATTCAATAGTCTCGCGGCTCGGGTCCCTCGCTAGTAGTGATTCGCATACAAGTTAAATTATCACGTAAATCGCGTTTACTCTTCTTATTTTATTTACAATGAAGCATTTCCCCGCGAATATCAATGGGACGCAACGTTAATCGAATTTTCGTGGGAAATATCTCGTGGATACAAAAGATGGCGTTTTTTTGTTTTTACGTCGATGAGAAACGTGCGAAATATTATGTTCGATCTGTTAGCGGGTCGCGCAGTGCAGACGCTAGATATCGCTGACGTACGCACCGTTGTTTCCGGATTTCGTTATCAGCTCGATTCACACTAAGATTGTGCCGAATGCAACCGTATTATATATTATATCGTTTGCCATGCATCGTCTCCGTTGGGGCTGCTGTAACGCAGTGCTTTCATTACGTTCAGCGTCGTTTATTCACCGGTAGTCGACCTCTTTAACTTTGGTAGCGTATATAACACATAACTTTGGATACAGCGCCGACCCGACTACTCGTAACGTAGCAGTCGGGTTGACGCATTTAGAGGGAAGATCGAGGATAGTTTATACGCGCCGTGAAAACCGATGCATTCGCGTATCTGTCCGATTCTCGGAAGATATTTCGTTAACGCGAGCAACAGAGCAACTCGTATTGCTCATCTCGGGACGTCCGCGCGTCCCGATGATAGCTCCGCCAGCACCAGCCGCAATAAAAAACAATCACTAATAATACGTATTTTTTCCCCTTTATTTACGCAGCCAACGAAAATGGTGTGGATAACTACGGACGACAAGGTAATCCTCCCCCCCCCCCCTCCCCCCCACTTACCTTTTTGTTTGCATCTGAAATAGCTGAAATAGTATTTCTCTTGTCGCTTTTTCATTTAATTTATTAGTGATATTTCACGTAGTTACGATGTTTTCGTTAATCGATTATTATAGTTTTTTATATCCTTAAAACCATCGGATTCCCTCGTTGTTTAGTCGCTCCCCGGGTTATTTTTATTATTTTTCTATTACGTGTTCCGAGAACGACAAGACGCGCCCGTGCGCGGCGCGTATTTATTTCACTTACTCCCGTCGATGTTTCGCGTAGTTTCGATGTATTCGATAATCGAACATCTCATCAATCATTATCGTTGTTATACCCGTAAATCGACCGGATTCCTTCGTTTAATCGCTCCCCGAGCTATTTTTATTATTTTTCTATTACGTGGTCCGAGAGACAAGACGCGCCTGTGCGCGCCCCGTGCTTACGCGTCGCGAATTTATTTTTGTCGAGGACGAGCTCTCTCACCAGGCTATCGGCACGATCCGACAAGGTCGCGTACCCAACCACTTACGGGAGACTGCTTATGCCAATATTCATCGTTTTATTTGTTTACTTGTGTCGTCGATTTTTGTTTTTTTTTGTTTTTTTTTCCCTAACATCGAACTTCCATAACGAGTAGATAGTAGAAATAGAAATTGTCTATTTATCACGAATGCGTTGCGCAATGTTGGAGAAAAAAAAAAAAAAAAAAAAAAAAAAGAGAGAAATGCGTACGAAGAAGCGTACTCTTACGAATGACCTCTAAACTCGAGCCTAACATCGCCTGGTAGCATCTTTAACCTCTAATAACTAACCGGCGAGGTCGGCGCGACGATAAACTTGTTTGTTTTTTCGTCTCGTTATTTCCTGAGCCCGAGTCAAGGCCGTGTCGTATCGGTGATCCCCGCTGCACTTCCGAGTGTCGACGCTCGCGCGAGAAATGTAAAAAAAAATGATGTTGCATGGCTATAAGTAGGTAACGGACGAGATATCGCCAATCGGTTTTGTCGAGTTCAGTACTTCGCACGTCTGCACGATAGTTTTGTAGATCGAAAAATCGGAAAATTGTACGCGAAGCTCGGTATTGTTTTAGTTGGGTGTATGAAAATCGTTGATTTTTTTTAATTATTTATAGGTGTGTGCGAATAATTAGATTCGGATATTTAAAATATTTCAATGTTTCGATAAAGTACGAAGAATTAAAAAAAATTCAATAAAACGCAATGAAATTCGTGAAAAATCGATATTCGAATTATTTGAATTTCTTAACGAACACCAGTATTCGAAAGACTCTATTCGCATACACCTTACCGATAGAGCGTCGATATGGTAATTGATAATTCATCGCACCGATCGTCGTCCTACACAAATATATATATATTTTTGTTTTCAGTTGCATACGCTCTGTCGAGAACGACCAACCGTGCGACAGCCTCGACTCGTCACAAATATTCATTCTCTGAATTTGATTTTTAATTAATTTAATCTCTATAATAATAGTAATTTGACACAGACGATTCGCCCCGCCTCTTTCTTTCTTATGTTTTCATTCCTTTTTCTTTTTCTTGTTCTTTTTTTTTGCCATCGGCCGCAATTGGTCGTAATAATAATGATGAAAAACATTATTTTTGCAACAGATGGCGGGTACACCGAACGTTTTGGCGCTGAACGCCCAAAGTCAGTTGGATCACATGTGCGCTCTCGACGTCGACTCTCATGCGTCGTTCGTTCGACTTTCCGGTATAATTTGTACCATCGGACCGGCATCCCGTTCCGTCGAAATGCTCGAAAAAATGATTGAGACCGGAATGAACATTGCGCGAATGAATTTTTCTCATGGTTCGCATGAATATCACGCGGAGACTATCGCCAACGTTCGACAGGCGCAGAAAAATCTCTCACAGCGAAATAGCATAAACGTTCCCGTCGCTATAGCTCTCGATACCAAAGGTCCCGAAATTCGCACCGGTCTTCTCGAAGGTGTAAGTAATATTCGACGCATAAATATATTTGATACGAGAAAAAAAAAAAAAAAAAAAAAAAAAAACATTTGTTCGAAATAATAAATTTTTGGAAAAAACAGGGCGGGGCGGCCGAAGTTGAACTCGTAAAGGGTCAGAGCTTCAAGCTGACGACCGACAAAGCTTTCCTGGAGAAGGGAAACGCAACAACCGTTTGGGTGGATTACGAAAACATCTCAAAAGTTCTGAAAGTCGGTAATCGCGTTTTCGTCGACGATGGTCTCATTTCTCTCGTCGTAACCGGAGTCAGTAAGTATAATAAGTAGTAGTAGTATAATCCGATAAAATACAATGCTTGATAATGAATAAACGAAGAAAAGTTATTGAATGAATTTTTCTCGTCGAAATAACGGGGGCTTTTATTAATTTTGTAATGCAGATCCGACGGCAATCGAGTGCACCGTCGAGAACGGTGGTACACTTGGCTCCCGTAAGGGTGTTAATTTGCCGGGAGTTCCGGTGGATTTGCCAGCGGTATCCGAGAAGGACAAATCCGATTTTAATTTCGGTGTCGAACAGGACGTCGATATGATATTCGCATCGTTCATTCGTGACGCCGCGGCGTTAACTGAGATTCGTAGTATTCTCGGTGAGAAGGGAAAAAATATTAAAATCATATCGAAAATTGAGAATCAACAGGGAATGACGAATCTCGACGAGATTATCGAAGCATCCGACGGTATTATGGTCGCCCGCGGTGATCTCGGTATCGAAATTCCACCGGAGAAGGTTTTCCTCGCGCAAAAATCTATGATCAGCAGATGCAACAAAGTTGGAAAACCGGTGATCTGCGCGACTCAGATGCTCGAGTCTATGGTGAAAAAACCACGGGCCACGAGAGCCGAATCTTCCGATGTCGCCAATGCGGTACTCGACGGCGCCGACTGCGTTATGCTCTCAGGTACGCCTATATATCCGTAACAAATATAATAGAATATAACAGAATATAATTAATTTCTTATATATGAATATACAGGAGAAACAGCTAAAGGAGAATATCCTCTCGAATGCGTGCGCACGATGGCGAACATCTGCAAAGAAGCGGAGGCAGCGATTTGGCAAAATCAAATCTTTTCGGATCTCTCGCGCAAAGCTTTGCCTCCCATCGACGCTACACACGCCGTTGCCATCGCCTCCGTCGAGGCTTCGGCCAAATGTTTGGCAAATGCCATCATTGTTATCACGACTTCCGGTCGTTCGGCTCATTTGATCTCGAAATACAGACCGCGCTGTCCCATCATCGCTGTTACTCGCTTCCATCAAGTTGCACGTCAGGCGCATCTCTATCGTGGAATTTTGCCGCTTTATTACACAGGTTAATTATTCTTTCATCGATTGATATGACCTTTTTCCTATTGATATTCAAAATTTCGTTAATTTCGATAAAACTTTATAAAATTCGAAAAAATATCGATGATTCAATAAAAATCGATATACCTCGATGAAAATCTAAAAAATCGTCTAGTATTAATATTGTGATTTTTCTTCAATTGCAGACCCGCCGCTGTCCGACTGGGTGAAGGACGTCGACGTTCGCGTTCAAGTCGGTATTAACTTCGGGAAGAATCGCGGTTTCTTGAAAACCGGTGACTCTGTCGTCGTCGTTACGGGATGGAAACAGGGATCCGGTTTCACAAATACTCTCCGCATCGTGTACGTAGATCACGAACCTACGCGCCGTCGATCTTCGTCTTCGATTATCAGCGATACGGAGACTCACTTGGATTTTCATTAATTCGCGCATTTTAATTCTTATAATTTAACCGCATTCCGCATGATTTTTCTTTCGATTCTTACCACTTCTCTTCTCTTCTCTCACGAAAATTTTTATTTTTAACACATTTTTTTTCTATGCTACTTGTACTAACAAATTATTGTTTGTTTTGCACAATTATTGTAGCAAACTTGTGTATCGCAATCTATTTTTATTAAAATAATTAGAACTTAAGTGCACGTTGCCGAGGTTCACCGTCCTATGGTCATTTGCATGATGAAACGAATTATACATTGCACGGTATGTTTTTTCTTCTATTTTTTATGTAAAAAAACAAACAAACAAAAAATTCTCCATTTTTTTATGTATTTTTTTTTCACCGTAAAAATATTTTTTTGACATCCAATTAAGCACGCAAAGACCTTTGTCGTTGAATCGTAACGGGGTTCGTAACTCTCCGGGTAAAACAGATCAATAACTTGTTTAAAACGTCGACAAGGGTTTCGCGGGCATTTTTCATCGAGAAAAATTCGTTTGAATTAATTTTTTTGTTTTTTTTTCTTTTGTTGTTATTTACAGAAATGTTGACTGAGAAGGCATCAACGGGTTTGGTGTTTATGCAGGAGCAACGCTGCTGTGGATAGATGTTTTACGATAAAACAGATGTGATATCGGCCGTTACTCGACACGAGCGAAATTCTACAAAAGTTCGCGCGAATGTTCATTATAACGAGTAATGTCGATTAAGAGAAATAAAAATAAAAAACAAGGTGATGCTGCTGTCTTGCGTAGATTCAGTATTATCGTGTTACAGCATAGATGTATATTACGAGTACAGCGCAACTCAAGACAACAAATAAATAATGAAAAATTAAACTTGTATAGTGTGTAAGTGAGTTTACGTAATAAAATATTCGAAATCCTAATCGTTTTGCTTTATTATCATTATTTAGAAAAATATTTACATCGAGATACGGAAAAACGTATGAATTCAATCGCGTGTTTCGAATTTTTGAAATCCTGAGATTATTTTATCGACAAAATAATAAATCAATTTTTTTTTTTTTTCATGACTATTTTTATTGGCGACTGCGGGGGCCAACGCGTTGAGAATTCTTGAGAAAATAAAATACAATGTGCGTACGAAATCATCGATAAATTGGATAATTTGCCGTTCCATTTTTTTTTTTTTTTTTTCGAAAGCGGGACGGAGAAAATCGCGCGCGCGCGTCGGATCTCTAAGTTTCGAGAGATATACCTGCCCCGCGTTATTGATCATTCCAAAAAATTAACGTTAGAATTCGATGGATGGAGAGAGGGACGAGCGTTCGACGCTGTTTGGAGAATTATGCGGTCATCGCGCTAAATTTATTCGTTTTTTTTCGTGATTTCAATCACTCGATCGACCTCCTCGTATAACACATACGTTTATAGGTTATATAGGCCGATCGGAGAAAAAGCGTTTTGTTCTCTGCTTTCCGTGGTCGTCGGGCGCCTCACCTCGTCGACGAACCGGTCGACTATGGACAATGCTTCGCGTATCTCTCGCGATAACTCGTTTATTCTCCAATGTTTTTGGGTCCGGTGTTCTTATTCTCGATAAGAACACCGAACGTTCGAACAATTTTCCCGTTGCGACTCGAACTCTCCGCGCGTCCGTTACATTGATTCATATCGCAGTCCCATGTACCGCAACGCACCGTATCATCGGTTTTACCTTTCCGTTGTTCAGTTTTCGCAGCACTGTAGAAATACCGTTTCCCTCCACTATTTATATAGCTACTATCGCGTGTCGAATGTATATAGCTATATATATAAGTGTCTAGTCGATGACGCGAGGTGAACGCTGAAGGATACATAGGGGAGAATGAGGTAATGGCGAACAGGGGATAATGCCGAACACCCCAATAACTTAATATGCATTGGTTATCTCGAGTAACGAGTTGCTCCGCCGTGCATAGTGCACAACTGCTAAATAATTCTTTTCTATATTTTTATCATTGAGCGAATTTTGGATAACGTTAAAAATGGCAATTTCGAAGATATTTTTTAATGGCAAATTTAATGTCCAACGAACTTTGTACCCGAATTAAAATGTACCGCTGTTTTCGTTCTTCACTCAATTTTCCTATTATTTTTTTCACTTAAATTTCAATTATGTACTTCTCGAAAAACTGAAGGAACGTCAGATGAAACGTATTATAAGATTTAAAAAATAGTTTAAAGTTCAAATACTACTTCTTATACTCGATTCGTCGCGATATGCGCTTAATTATTCGCCATTACCTCATTCTCCCCTAATGCGTGACGGTGTGTAAAATGAAAGCGATATGATTCACTAAAATACACACGCAGTACACACAGTCGATATGGCCAAAGCTGACGAGGGTGAGATTCAGCGCTGATGATGGATGAAACTTGAAATTAAAAAAAAAAAAAAAAAAAAAAAAAAAAAAAAAAAACGAAGAACGCGAACGATGTGTGTTTGCGTGTCGAGTACCGAGAACACTTCGCAATACACACGGGCGCTCGGGGACGACAATCGTCATGCGTACATATATACGTTCTTCTATTATCGCCGTAGAGGCAATTAGTGTACTCAGAGGCCACTCTTGCAGATATGTTTATTTTAACATTATCGAGATGGCGCCGGTCATTTTTACAATCGAGTGGGGGACGTCGAGTCAATTGTTCCCGCGGAGAGCTCGGCAATGCATACGGGTAACGCGACACCCTCGATCGTCCCATCGCCAATGGTGAAGCTCCCGTTCGTCCTCATGTACACAATATACATTTTTCCTGACTGATGGAGTACGCGATTCACGATGGTCACGTGCTCTACTCGTAGCTGATGCGACCGTTGTCCCCACCCCTCCCCCCCCCCCCCCACCCGCCCTTTCCTAACGGTCCGCTCGCTGCACTCGAATAACATCGAAATATGTCGTCACTCGACTTGGATTTCAAAGTACGTGGTACCTGCACCATGAGACCCACAATGTTTCCCTGTTTCTGTTTTCTCTGCACGAGTCTGCGTCGCACAGAATCCAAATTGAAAGTGAACTATTGATTGAAATTCTACAGGCGCAGTTGGATCATCGATGTATTACGCGCCAGGAAAATGAAACAAAACACTAATTGAAGTAGCAGACTCTTCATTATTATTGTTCTTTATTACTTACTACAATTTTTGAGAAAAAAAATATGGAAAATTTGTTTCGGATTTCGAACCTCCAAATAATAGATCGAACTAATGGGGGGATATCAAGTCGAAAAGCGTTTTGAATTTTTGTCTAAAGCTGAAAAAATGAAATTGTTTTTTTTATAAAGACAAACAAATTAAAAACATTTTTTAAAGATTTTTTTTACCGTTATGAAGAACAAAATGAATTTTTTTTATCGCATAAAACAATCATTTTACAATCTTTCTTAATAATCTACAATTTTCAATTACTCGCGGAATATCTCGTTTCTCTGGGATAATCGAAATTTCATTGTAACCGACGAGTCAACTAAATTGTTCCACGAAAAAAAGAACAATACAGAGAATACTATCGTTCGTGAGTTAATAATGGGGATGAAAATAATGTTATCGGGAGGACGTGCGCTGTTTATGATTGGTATAGGTACTACGTGTTGAATCGAATCATTGATAATGCATGGGCCCCTTGTGTGTCCTTAAATTTGCACACAAACTCAAAACTTGCCGCTGAACGAATTGGATGAATTATTTCGTTGTTGAATTGGCCTCAATGTGTTTGCATAGTCATCACGTTGCCCTATAGGTTATAACTCGTTGACGAAGTCAACGGTGTGCAAATACGTCGATCATATATATTATACATTATTATTGTTATTGTTATAGTAACGATATCGATATATGTGAAAAAGAACAATTCGTTCCGCGTTTCGTAATTGCTGTTCTGTATGCCATAGTAACAATATAAACGATAGTATAGGTATAGGGTCGTCGCTGATCGTACAGTCGTCTGGCGTACTCCATCGGCAATATGATTATGTTGTTTTCTTTTTTCGCAAGCTGTCCGAGTAATTAGTAAAAAGTGGCAAGCAGATAGAATACAAAAGAATATTAAAGCGTGATGAATCGTCAGTATGACAGTTACACGTACTACAAGGTGGGGGGGGGGGGGGGCGGGAATTCGCGAACGTATCTTAACGCGGATAATAATTTCATGCAAACAGGCACCTGTCCCCGGGTCGTGTCAACTTAATTATCTTCATAAATTTTGACGCGTAGTCTGGGAGGAAACGCGGCCAGTGAGAGGTGTGCGGTCCGACGGCTTAACGAGGCATTAATTTTGAGCGAGTGCCCCCCTCCCTCGTTCGTCGACTCGCAGAGGTGTCGCGAAAAAAAATCGCTCGAACCCGAGATTCGCGAGACTTTTGATACCAAACATGCCGATTCTATAGCTGCTGCGAAACAAACCTCTTGCCTCCAATAAAATGTTCAACATAACTCACCCATACGATCCCTCGCAAACAACTCGATCAGAAACGAAAACGAAACGTAAAACGAATGAACAAAAGAAATATAGAACCAGTCACGATATTCTATTGCGACATTTTACGTTTTTTTCTTTTCGATCTATCGCGGTAAACTTTTTTTATGTTGTATGGGGGTTACATGCGCGCGAGGGGAATACACGTAAACAACTAAGTGCGATTGGGATTGATGTTAGATATTGCCGCACGGTGGGGATAGCGCCACCTGAAACACGCACACAGTAACGGAGAAAGCATAATTCAGGACAAATGATAATGTTGCTCACCGCGGGTATAAATGAGGGTCAATAAGAAAAATCACCGGCGAAAGAAACGAAGATGATGAAAATTCGGAGATATGTCCCGCGCGTGTATAGTTAGCAGCAAGACGGGGGATACGGAGAGAAAAAATAAAGAGGGTGCGAAGGATTCGGTAACGACGGAAAGATCGGTAGACAACCGGGGGGGATTGCGCTGCAACCTCCGTAAGATTGAGCGGTAATATTGAAAATAAGCAGACGACGCCGGCGGACCCATCTCGTTAGTACAAAGTAGATCTGCACGCGCTTTTGCGATGATCCCGCCAGTAATTCCGGTCTCCGGCTGTGTAGCGTCGAACTCGCAAAGATTTTGCAATGAAGACGGTTCGTGTATTCCATAACCGCGAGGATAGGCGATCGTACAAGCATAGGGTGGATAACGATAGTGAAATGAAAAAAAAAAAAAAAAAAAGCGCGAAAGAGAGGTACGCGGTGGCGCTTGACCGAGGAGAGGAAAGTGGAAGGAGGCGGAAGGCGCTTGCGCCCCGTGCACCGCGTGCTTCAAAAGCAGCCACCTGTGCGCGCCCACCCTTCGAAGTTCCGCGCACATAATTTCACCTCCGCGGCGGCCCATATATATATAAAGCGACTCTCGTCCTCGACGACACTTGGCATCATTATACCGTCGTAAGCGTAACACCGCAAGACACCTCTCCGATATCATTTTTGACAAATCAATCGATAAAATAAATAAAAAAATCACCGATCTTCGCATTCGACGCAGAGAGAAAAGAGCAGTGCTCCTTGACTTCGCGTTCGCGCAAAGAAAAAAAACATACACCGCACGGGGGTCCACGAGTTTCTTCCGTTCATTCGCCAGACTTTGGTAAGTCGATCGCATCGCATTAAACAATTGGTGTTCTCATGAATATGTTCATTAATAATAATAATAATTTATTGAGAATTTTCAACAGAATTACGAATTTCTTGTATAAACATAGCATAAAATGCAATAATAGTAATATTCAATGTATCTATTACTATATATGAACATATGTATATAAATATTTATGTATTATTATTATTTTTCAATTGGTATTATTTGGTTTGTCGATCCCGGTGTACTTAGTCAATGAAATATATCGCTGTTACATTGCTTTTACGTTACTTAAGTCTAGCGGGGAGCACAGAGAAGCCTCGTTTATGTTTATTTTATGCGCTTCTCGGGTGTAAAAGTTAGCTCTGCACTACGGGCTTTCGGGGAAAGTGGCTTCTTGAAAGGGGTCATTAAAATTTCCGCGGATATATGGCGTTGCATGAAATAAAAAAAAAACATAGTGTACCTACTGAAAAAAACATTGTTTAACCCGTGAGAAACGATTCGTATCTTCGTATCTCGTAAAGTTTCGTAAAGGTTAGGTAGATCGAGCGTTGCTCCTCGGAGTCGTGACGTTACTCGTGTCGTATATGATGATCGGTCGTGTAAAAAAAAAAGTGGCGGAAAATTGGTGGTTTTGGCGATAAAAAAGGTATTTTTAGAAAGCCGGTAAGATCCCGTGTATTCGAGTGTTCGGAGAGCATAGAGAGAGACGGGAGATAGGTTTTGCTTTTGCACTGTGGGGACCTCGCGGCTAAGGGCGTGTGTCCGGGGTTTCAGCGGTACGCCTGAATACGCAAATTACAGACCGAAACAGGCGGAAAGTGCCACATTCGCGTCATACAGTACAGTTTGATATACTAGATATACTAAGCAACGCGTAGTTCTTCTTGGCTTTGGGTTTCTACGTAGTTGTGTATCTCGTTGTGTGCGTTTATTCTGTTCTTCGACCTTTACGACCACAGAGGACAGCGTCGAGTTGACGCTGTTTCGTAAATGACACGTACTTAGGTATACATCGCGCGCGGCGTGTTTGGCGTTTATTTGAAGCGAAGAAAGAACGGCAATGCTATTCATTGTTCGTTGATGTTTTTTCCGTGAAAATGTTTGTATAATTGTTTTTTTTTTTAAATTATTATTTCATTCGTTTGATGGATAGACATAAGCGTGACGCGCGGTTGGAAATTGGAAAAATTAATTCGATAATTAGGCAATACCGGGGCGACATAGTCGTCTGTAGTAGTGTGGAGCGGTGTAAAAGGGAATGATTAATAATACCGCCGAGCGAAATGTCACTCGCACGCGACCACCTCTATCACCCTCCTACGATCACGTTTGACTGTGGAAAAAGTTTGGCGTCTATCTAACGGTACTATTTCGTCTTTATGTGACGAGGGGAAACATCGTATTCACGGGGATAATACGAAATGTTTCATTTTTCACAATTCAGGAAGAAATTGAAAACTTCATATATGAAAGTAAAAAAATACATTAATCATTGACAAAGTTTTCGATGGTATTGAGAACGTTTTATAAAATAGTTTATTACTTTTCGTTGTGTTTTTTTTTTACGAAATTCAAAAAAGTAAATTTAATTTTTGATAAAGAAAAATGAAAAAAAAATTGTTGAAGTTTTCGATGGTTTTGAAGTCGTTTCCTAGTGTAGTTTTAGTCTTTAGTCCTCGTCGTTTTTTTTTTTAATAAAACTTGTAAATAGAAAATGAATTTTTGACGAAGTTTTCGATATTATAACTGTCGTTTTTCATAGTAGTTTACTTTTAGTACATTTTGGTACAAGCAAGAAAGAAAAAAATGTAATTTTTCACTTTTAACTTTTCGTTTTTTATTTTTACCTTCGAATAATTTCTATTCTTTTAGTTTCGAAATTTCTTAAATATATCGTTGAATAAGCTCCGATTAATCGGCAAAACTCGAAGGCAATTTTTCAGTATTTACGCGAAAATGTTAAATAAATAAATCGAAAACAATGGAAAATATAAATTTGACATCGAATCTGCGATACATAGAATTACTTAACAATTTATTTTCGCGTGGACACAGCACAACGCGTCGGAAAACTCGGGACATTGCGAGGAGAGGTTAAATTATCAGGTATAACGTTGAAGTGATGAAAAATTGTGTGCACGACAAGTCCCGCGGTGGAACGAAACGAAGATATATATATACATACATCTATCTATCTGAATACAGGTGTACATGCAGCGTAGTAACCCCGTCGGACGTACTGTCGGGAATTATTAAAATTAACGTGTTTCTCGTCTGCCCCAACGAGCTCCGCCATTGAAAAAAAAAATTTAAATAGTTGAAATAAAAAAAAGTACGGAGCAAATTAATACACATATCTTGACGAATATGCAAAGACTATATGTCGTTATAATTAGTGTTGAAACACAAGACAAAAGTCTGTCCGAATGAAGCCATTAATTGTTTAAAGTTCGTCGTGTTAGCGGCCATTTTGAAAAACTCGTAACTTCGTATTCACGATGAATTAAACTTCGAAATATTAATGTTCGATAAAGTTTCGCAACTATCGAGGCTCCGAAGGTTTATGCGCGGCGTTGAAGAGTTGCAAAAATATGTGTGGTGTTTCAAGGGTCAAATATTATATTACTTATAGGTTAATTAACTCGACGATCCTAGAATGCCGAACGCGGAATTCACTTCGCTCGTTATTTCCGTTGCGGTCGCTCGTCGCCACATCGGCGGCTGAATTAATTTGTCATTCGATGATGAATTATTCAGCCTACAGGAAGATTTTTCTTCCGCGACGCGTAACTACTTCACTATAAGTTTGTCTGCTCTATATATAAGCAACCGGCGCTATCTAAATGGTAATTACACCGACGAACAGTTTTTTTTTTTATGTACAGTACACGCAACTATATTACGCGAGCGCAAAAATTGCACGCGAAATATATATTCTCGTCGTAATAATTCGAAAAATGCAACTAATGTCGTTGTCATGAATATCGATAAAGTCGAATGACGAAAAACGTCGGAATGCGAGTTCCCGTCTGTAAATCGAAAAAACAACAACAAAAAAAGAATAATATATAATCATAAATAAATAAATAAATAAATGAACGCGTCATATGTAATTTGATATGAATTATGAGTATATAATAATATATACAATTATTATTATTGATTATTATCGTCGGGGGTTCGAAAAAATAAAGCCTTCGTTGCCAAACGGGACAAATACGCGTTGCGATATTTACCAATAGAGAGAATAGCGCGTGAAAGGAAATCTATAGAAATACTATATAGCGCGCGTTAATAACAAAGGGTGGCGTGACGGAGAGTGAAAAAAATAAAATAAAATGAAATTATGACGTAACAGCGGGAACCTCTTGAGAGAAACTACAATTGGTCGACAACGGTCTATCGAGTCCCTTCGCGAATGTATTATTCGCTATCGATTGTATTAGCATCGTGTATTATATAATGTCGGCACCGGTATCCGTGCGACAAACGCGTATACGGCAAACGTACCGGGGGTTGCGTACGAAGGATGGAGAGGGTTTGGACTCGCGAAGTGTTGCCGGCAAAAATACGGTATCGGCATCGCTTCATCCGCATGCGAATTCCGCGTCAATGGTTTTATTCAACGAAAAAAAAAATATACTTAGTGCAATGAAAGATTTGCGAAAACATATGACGTCACGATAATTATCGTAACAAACTGATTGCATTTTTTTTGTTTTTATCGAAGTAATGAAAAATAAGTTCCGACGGATAAAAATAGAATTTAATTAATATGAAAAGAATAATAAACCGAACGAACCTTTTTGCGAATTGCAGATGCAATTTTACAGAACGAGAATGAATAACAACGGTTACGCAAGTTTCTTGATGCTCTTCCTCGTGATCGGCGTCGCCATTGGTTCGGAGAATTATCTGGATTACGGAGGTTTGATTTGATCCTTTTTCAGCTCGTTAATGTGCCGATAGATAGATAGATTAATTATAATACAGAGATGTTTCCGAATAGAATCGATTTGAATATTCGTTCATTCGAAATATCCAAAGTATTTCGAGTAATTCGATTTTTTTTTGTTCCAAGTTTTGTCGAATTTCATCGAATTAATGGAATTTCAATGAAATTTTTTATAAATCATTATTTGCATTTAAAATTTTTTTTCGAATTATTCGGATACAATGCGCGTGAAGTAATTGAAAATTTCGAATATCCCTACACGTCAACTATAGTATTAATAATAATATTGCCGTTATTATCGTTATTATTATTATTGCAATACATATGCAGTTTGCCATTTATTCGGAATTTGCCAATAAAATCGTCTATTTACCTATTCAAACGTTCGATCGCTGCATTTAATGTAAATATCGACGGTATAGGCACTCAAATATTCCAAGTTTTATGGGATGTATTGAACGTTGTCGTTCGAAAGGTCGATTAATATTGTATAGTAAGTAATATAAGTTTAATAATAACGATAAAGTATCTCGCATGTCCGGAGATAAACGAGCCTATTAACTCAAATATTTTTAGGCATATGCCGCAAGTGCGTGATACACGGGGGTACGTGTTTTTTTTTTTTTCTTTTTTACGACTCGGGACATAAACGTTCATTGGATGGTCAACGCTTGCGAGACGCCTCCCTATATAGCCACTTATCGTAAAGATGAAAGATATAAATGCGAAAACGTTATAAGCAAAAGTTTCTTTACGCATCAAACACGAATTTTTCGCCACCGAAAGTTGGAGAAATTCCTTCAGAAGTATTGTTTTTTCCTTAAAATGTTTACGAATGTTTTTTTCGTAAATTTCGCGGTCAGATGAAACTGCCGATAGGGATCTGGAAAATCTACGAGAGTTCTACAGAATATTGCTGCGACGTAATTCGATGGAAAACAACGGATTGGTTGCGACACCGCTGGAACACCTGATGATTCGAAAATCTCAGCGATCGCCATCCCTTCGTTTGCGATTCGGTCGATCGGGACCTCCCGTTCCTGTGAGTGCTTTCCGCGTATTTTATCTATAATATTATATATATACGATGAATTGATGAGAGTAGTGGGATAATGAAGTATTCGCATGAAGTTTCACGGTGAAATGAGTGAAACGATTTTTCCCTTTTGATATAACGCGACGCGTCCTCTTCTACCGTCGTTTCACCCTCCGAGAACACAGGGGTGCGGATACAAATTGAGTGTAAATTATCCAACGAAAACTCAATGTATTTCGCGGTGAAATGTTTCTTTGAGATCCCGCGATCTGTCGGCGCGAAGTTGATAAATTTATCGTCGTTTTCGACTCACGAAAATGTTCTTATTTTCTTTATACGTAACGTTGCGACTGAACAAATATTTACGCGAACAAAACTTTTTGTCGAGCGAAGTAAAAATATTCACCAAAATTCATAAAATCGTATTAATGAAATTTGAAGATTTTTTGTTTTATTTCCCGACAAATATTCAGTTTCTCGGAGTTTTTCAATTTTTTTTTTCACACATTTCGAATTTTACGATATTTTCAAGTTCGGACACTTCGTTGGTCGTCGAGCACTTTGTTTTTTTTTATTTTAATGTACTTACGGCGAATATCAATTTTTGTGAGATGAAAAAAAAAAAATGATTTTATTTTTTTCTCGTTTTACCGCAAATCGTAATCGTTGCTTTTTGTTTCAGACGAGAATTTTCGCGAGACCGGGTGGCAATCCCTCAGCCTTTGACGATAACTAATCACGAGAAACGCTGAACCGATTCACATAATTTTCGTACCCGGAATTGGCTTCCTTTCTGTATATCTGTATATTAAACATAAGATAAGCGTTAAAAATGGATTTAAATGTGTTAAACGAACGAGAAAGCGACAAAAACGTTCGCAACCTTAAAACAAAACAAATTTATGTGTCGCCCAGCGAGACGAGTGCCGTATTTCTCACAATTTCGACTCTCTTGTCGCCAACTTACCTATGTACCTTAAAAAAGAAAAAAAAGAAAAAAAGAAAAAAAAAAGTAATTCACTTTAGAACAATAGAATCGTATAGAGCGCAATATTTACCCCGCGAGGCAAGTGGCCTAAGAGTTTCTTCTTTTCGAATAGCATAGGCATAATGGATCACCGTAAAAAGAAAATTCGAAAGGTCGCGTCGCTTCGTCGCTCGGCAATCTCTCCAATCTTTTCCTCAGCTTCCGCAATTTCGTAATGCAAAAAGTAAAAAACAAAAAATTCCCTTGCCATAGAAAATAACAAAACAACAGTAAAAAAATACTAATCAACGCTGTTGGGTGTGTCGAGTCATGTATTTTAATTGTTCAAACTATTTTTCATTAAGCTCTTATTATTCTCAACTATATTTCTCGATGATGTTATTCCTACTGACGAAAAAATTGTCATTAACGCGATGAAATTGTCATTATAATTATTGTTTTACTCAATAAATGTGCCAAATATTGCGATGCTGCGTATTTATCGATATATATATATATATATATTTATGAATTATTAATCACCAATATTTTCCTCTCCTCTCTAACGAAAGCGCGCGGATCGTCCGACGGAAGCCAATTGCTTCATGGATTTCGCGACTTCCTTCTGATCCAACGTAAGATTGTCGAGATTCTTGAATTCCGGACGGAGAAGTATCTGCGCGCGCGCGCGATCCACAGTTCCCGAAAGCGGTGTTTTCAGAATTGTCTGCCAATCGGCTTCGTTGAAATTTATCAAAAACTGAAAAAACCACAAAGATGAAACAATAATTGAAAAAGTTCGCGCGCAATCTCGAAAATATACTTCGGGATTCGAGCGAAATATACGAAATATATCTTTTTTGTTTTCGTCCACCTGATCGAAGGCCGCTTCTTCGATGTGAAACATTATGTAGGGAAGCGGTTTCGAAGCCACGAAAACATCGCTCGCCTCACCGAAATCCTCGTGGCTTCTTCTCTCCTCTTCCAAATTTTTTAATACCCAATCGGAGGCGCGGATTAGATAATCGTGCGCTATCTAAAAAAAATTGAAAAAACGAAGTAATAATAATTATTATTATACGAAAAAAATATACTATAATAATAAAAACGAACGCTGTTTTCAAATATTATGTTTTTTATTATTAATTGATAAATGTAATTGATGATAAAATAATAATAATATTTGATAATTTCGTTCGATTTTATTTTAATCCACAATCGTCGGTAATTTTCCTCGAAATTCTACGAGACAACGCACAGTGTATGTACGTTGCGTACCTTAAGGGATCGTCGACCGACGCTGGTGAACAAAAGTTGATCGGTATAAGTTTCGATGAATGTGGCAGTTATTTCCAATTCCGTTTCGTGGTCATTAGAATCGTGCGATTTTATCCTGAAATGCAGCATCGAGGGTAACAAACGATAATTTGAAGAAAAAAAAATAACGAGTCGGAAAAATGAATAATTATTATTTTTTTTCAACTCGTAATGTTTTTAAATTTCTTTCCAATAGCGATATGTCGTCTGTCTACCAGTTTTCGATAAGCGCCAGCAGAGAATCGATTTGATCGGTATGTTTGTTGTCCTCATCGATGCTGCAGAGCGCCTCAGCGAGAGCGGTCGCCGACGCCGATCTGTTTCGCGGATCGAACGAACTTTTCTCCGCCGCAACTTCGTTCAGATTTTGTCGAGGATCGCGCGCAGCAGTTTCCGTTTGGGATTTCTCGACGTTAATATCACCGATATTCGCAATTTCCAGAAATGCAGAGTATAATGACGCGCAGAAAAATTGTAGAATAACCGAACCACCGATCGGATGACAATGCGCCGGCAGATTGTCGTTCATCGCTAAACCCGCGCGGAGAATTCCGAGGGGCGCGCAAACGTAGAGTTCCGTTAGACACGCCAACGTCAGTGACATCGCTTGATAAATACTCGCATCCGTCTATTAAATCATTCATTGTACCGAATCAATTTTTAAGGTTCTTCAGAAAAGAACTGTCAATACAGTTCTCGCGTTGCAGGCTTTTAAAATCATTTTTTTTTAAATTTTATTTTTTTCTCCGAAAAATGGTAACTTTTTTGACTGACCGGGTCGCAAGAACTGTTTTAACCGATCGTTAGCGCGAAATATTTTTACCTTAACAGCGTCGAGAAGGGTTTCGACGATAGGCATTATCATGGACCGGAGAGGCGACAGAAGGGCGTTTAGCCACGGCGGTCGCGATTGATTCCATACCTAGAAAAATAATCGAGAGCCTTGGACACTGATAAAAGCTGCGAGAGCTTTTCTAGCGGCGTTATCGTTTTTTTTTTTTTTGTTATCCGCCGAAAGGTCGTAATATAGAGTCGATGTATTACTCGATAAAAAAGTGTAAAAAAAAAAACAAGAAAAAAAACAATCGGGCGAAGGCCCACGCAGCGCGCAGATAAATTAATTCGTTTCGATTAAAAAACTGAGGGAACAATAATTATACCGTGTCCAATGGAACCGATAGGTAGTCGAGAAATTTCGTGCCGCGATTACCTGCTGTCTATCGAGATAATTGGACCAATTTGCGTCCTGTTTAATAGCCGGTATGATGACGTGTAACGAATCCATAAAGGTATTAACCGATATATACGCGATACTGTAGAGATATATCGATAATGGAAAACCAGCGGAGCTGTTGCCATCCGATTTATCGCACGAAGAACCTGTGCATAAAAATCCTCCGCAGCCCTCAGTTTCGTTCGTTGATATTGAATTACTCTTTGAATTTGGATTTTCCGTGTAACCGATGCATCGACGTACCAACGTACTTAGCAACATTCTCGCCACAGCGCAATCGTTCATTGAAAATACCTGCGATATATCGAAATTATTACTACCGGTGCTATCTTTCTGTTTTTTTTTCGATATTATCGATTTTCGATTGTTACTTATTACGAAAATGCATTATTATACTAATAATTGATTTTCGGAAGAAATAATTTATTTCAGTATCTCTCCCGATCCGTTTATCAATCGCCGAATAAGATTCTCATTTACCTTCAACAATTGCGTCCAATTCGGTTGCGGCTGCGATCTGAGAACATTGAGTTGGAGAATAAGTTGAGCTCTCATCGTGAATGAGGCATTTCTGCAGTTCGCGGAGGACAACGAGGCGCCGAAGAGTTTCGGAGCGCATATCAAAAGCCACGGCGCCGGTCCGTTTCGTTGTTGCAAAATTGTCATATTTTCCAATCCATTGCGACACGCCTACGAAATGATGAATTATACGGGTACGTGTACATTATTAAAATGAAAATACACGATGTGAAAATAGATCGCGGAGAACCTGATAGAGCACGCGAAGCGGTGTTCCCCGAAGCAGTAGACAAACGAGTAACTCGCCGCATTTAGCGTGAATATCCCTCATAACGACCGATAACTTGGTCGTTCGTAATCCAATCAACTCGTCAGCGTCGAGACATGCCGACAGTGCCAGATACGCGGAACAGCACAAGACGTTGAAGGCATCAGCCCAAAATTGCTCCGATCGCGCTAAACTCGGACGACCCTGCAATTTCGAATATTTCCTTTTTCCCTTAAGCCTTAATGTATCTTAATCTTTAATCCTAAGCTCCCGTAAATTATTTAATTATTAATCTTTTTCTCGATTGTAAGCCCAATCATTTTCTATAACGATATTTCCGTACATTTTTTTTTCCCCGCTCACCTCGGGAATGCGCGCACACACACACACACACACAACGACGCGCATCGCGGTTAACTCAATTTTCAAACAACAAAAAAATTGGCTTTTCCGGCCTCCGACTTGCCGAGCGCTCTTACGTGAATGAAACGCGTAGCGATGATTGATAGCGACTCGTTCAGCATTCCGGCAAAAACTCGCTGAGCCATTTTCGGTGACACGGTGTTCCATAAATCGGCTTTAGTCCCTAAAAACATTTGGATCAAAGCTCGGTGTAGGAGGTATGTACATACGGCACACGCTGAGAGGGATAAATGTGGGGATAACGATCGTGAGAAGAAAAAAAGACCCTTTGGTAGTCGCGCTACGCACCGCGTTAACGATAATCGCGCGGGGATTCTCCCAAGTTTATTACTCACCCTGCATATACAGCCACCACATTTGTATCGTGAAGGAACACCGTTCCTTCTCGAAAAAAGATTTGTTCTTTTGCCAACTGAGGGAATCGGCTTCGTTCAGTATGTAGAGAGATATTAATCTGCAGTGCAAATCCAACAATCTCTCCGCCACCGCTTCCGCCATTTCGTCGTACGATTTGTAGCATTCGAAAAGTTTTACGCTATCGAGAATCATATATTCATCAGTCGCGGCGACTTTTGGATTTTAGTCGAATATGTGCAATTTAAATAAATACTTTTACGATTTCGATGAGAAAAAAACGACGAAAGGTATTTTTTGAAAAAATGCCTTTAAAAAGAAAAATGTTCACACTCCGAAAAACCACCGTATCACTATAATCCCATGCGATTGTCGTCTACTCCTAATAAGGTTTCGCCGGTGCAAAAAAAAATCATCGAATCAAAATATTAAAAATTCGAGTAGAAATCCCATTTTTTTTTACTATACATTTTTTGTTTCAATGATTAAACAAAAATTTAACTTCAATAACTTGATACGGCGTTAAAAAAAAAAAAAAAGCTTCGAAATGTAAAATAATTATTTCCGCTGATTTTTTCCATTTGTTTTCGCTGAATTTTATAAAAAGAAAAATGGTGGCGTTGATCGGATTAATACGATTTTCTCCTCGAATACCTCGATTGCTCAGGGATTTTATCCTTCGATTGTTGATTATAGCACCAGAGACAATTGCGAATTAAAGCCGCCGCTCCGAGAGTCGCGGTGAGGACAGTGAGGTCCGCGTGATCCAACGATTCTTGGATTAACGTGTGTAAATGTTCTAAAATAATGAAAAATTCAGAACGACCCCTGGTAATCCTTGAAGATTATTCTTCCTTTCCTTATTAGAACGCCCCGTGGATCCTTTTTTAGTGTTCTTTTCCTTACCCAACAGTTGTTCAGAGGTGTCGACGACTAACATAATAAATTCCGAAGGAGGAGTCGTCTTGATAGCATTATCCTCTTCCCCTCCGGTCGGACTTTCGCTCGCATTCGATGTACTCAATCCGGATGGACGTCTAAACGCGGCGCAGAATTCGGCTTCCCACCACGTGACTATTTTAATCGCGGCGAAGGATGCGTGACGAGGAAAATCGAGTTTTCCACCGCTGACTCTCACGCATACAGTTTCGCGCAAAACCGTTTGCATTGCCTTTTCGCATATATATAGTATAGTTAACGCATCGGGAATTTAGATTTTTTAAAGATATTTACTGTGCTTTTCTTCTTAAAAGAGATTCGTGTTGCGGAATTTGGGAAAATAATGACGCTAATGTCGAAAAGAAAAAACAAATAAACAAAATTCGACTACGAAAAAAAATAATTAATTATCATTAATATTAATATTATAATTATTTTATTAAATTCGAGTTCATCGAACTAAAAATAAAAAAAAATGTCATTATTCCGGAGGGCATTTTTTTAATTGGGTTCCAGTCGCTGGGTTTTTTTCGTCGCCTTGTGAGACATCGAAAAAATGTTTTTTTCAATTCTAACAATTTTCAAATATTTTCTCATTGAATACGAATACTTATTACGGTGTTCCGATATTAATATCGCGAAGTAAAGATATCTTAGGTTGGGTACAAAAAAAATTGTCGGTCGGAGTTCAAGATTATCGCGAATAATTTTTTTATCCCACGTAAATCGCGAGTCTCATTCGCAATTTTACTCACAGCATGAAATGCTTAATCGGCTACTACTTTAGCTGTATATACAACGTCCACTGTGCGAAGATAACTCGGAAAAACTAGCGAACTAGAAAAGGTGAGTCGAGGCTGAATAAAACGAATCCTTTCGCGTGGCAAATAAGCTTTTCACTCCTATTACCTGATAATATTGCATATCTCGTTGCAGCAAAATTCTGACGCGATCCACAAGATTTCCATCCTCCATAATTTCCATGATGATTCGGGTTGCGAAAAACTGTCGAAGAGCAAAAAATAATCATTGTATCGAAACTCGGAATAAATTTTCCAAAAAAATTATCGCAAGTTTTTCGACCTTATTAAATGGATTTTTAAAATTTTTTTACATTTTTATCCCGATAAGAAAATAAATTAGCAGAAAAATCAGACATTAAATAATAAGATTATAAATTAATATTGAGAATAAGAATAAAATAATATAAAATAAACGGTTTTGTATCTTCACAAGTTTATTCGATATTTACGTACAGATCATTGGTAAGTATCCCAAATAAATTCGGACTTAAAATAAAATGTTAGCGATCTAATATATGCGTTTGAAAATTCAACGAAATTATTATAAAAATCATTATTAAGATTTTATCGAATTTTTTCGACCGCCGTACGAACATTCGCTAAACGACGTTTGTCCCTTAACTACAGTCGGTATTTCGTCGTCGAGAAGTTGATGCAACGTTTTACCATCGTGTCTATAGATCCATTTACCCGCGATAAAGTCGTATCTCTTGGGTCCCGATTTTGGCGATGAAAGCCAAATCTGTTTGTTCGGCGTTTGACGATTTATCACATAGGTTCCAAAATCCTCACCGAGTTTCACGGTCAATACTCCGTCCTGCAAAAAAAAAAAAAAAAATGTTTTTTTTACGCTGGATAACGAGCGGAAAGATGAAAAAAAAAAAATGGAAATTTGCTACATTTTATAATAAATTCATATAAGATAATCAAAAAATAAAATATTACATTTTTTTTTTCTTTCAATATTATACATATTTCAAAAGAATTTTACAAAAATAAAAAGGATTTTTTTGGTTAATAAATAAATGAACTTTGCTCCAATCCTTTAAAACAGCATAACGTACCCCGTAAGAAACATCCGCGTCTTGCAGATGTTCCGCTTGTTCCGTTAACTCGTCAAAATACTCCGTCAGTGAGTCCAATGTATCATCCGATATTTTCTCAAATTGTCGGGGATCCAATTCGCTACAATAAATTCAAGTCGATAATTCTAATTAACATTCATTTATACTTACTGTATATTTCTTTTCAAATTTTTCTTCGCTTAAAATTTGACGCACTGCTATCAGAAATGTAATTTTCTGTTATCAAAGAGCGGTTCTTAAAATTTCGACGAAGAGACGTCCCGATTTTTCAATTTGTATTATTATTAATGAAAAAAATGTTTTTTTTTTTGACACTCGTTTTTGAAAAAAAATTTACGCTCAAATAGCATTGCCGGTCACCGGAAAAAAAATAATCGCTCGAAAAACTGTTACAAATGGTTTCTTACTGTTCGGACCCGTCGGTCGTATTAATCTGTGAACTGAATGTTCTGCTCGTTCTATGACACTGTTTACAGTGACAATTGTTGTAATATCTCATGGAACGATGTTCGGCATAACCTCGACACGCGTTAATGAACAAAACATTGGCCTGACAATTGAGATTTTTTTTACACAAATCACTCGACAGTACCGTACGAAATGACTTGCCGAATACCCTTATTCTAGATATCGTTTGAAACATTATACTATTATAGATTTAGTTAGGATTTGCGTTTATTATTGATCAAACAACCGGATCAAGAACGGGTGCGTGAAGACTGCATATGCGCCGATGCCGGTATATGCAGTCGATACTGTTGAAAAAAAATAAAGCTCCGCGCGTCGCGAAGATGACGACATGAAGGGATTTAACGATCGACGTCTCGTTTTATCGAGGATCTATAGTGTTTTACGATTGTTTAATTAACCGAATAGTTAATTAATACGACATAACATATTGGATACATTAACGGGGATAATGCTACCCCCGCGCCGCCGACAGGCACAACCACGCGGACTCAAACACATTCGCTCTTTCGGGATTGATGAAAAGTAGGAAATGAATAACACGCTGGCATTCGGAAATACTCGGCAGCTTTCGGTACGTGAATAACGATGGCTGGAATCATTGCGTATCGGTCATCTAACCTATCCCCTGTCAAACCTCAGTTACGCACGTACTTTGACCCGTGTATTCGCGATTACTATGCGGTGCGAATGACTCGATAACAAATTGGAGACGACGATTATCCATCGCTGCCAGTGCAAATCAATTAATCGCGTCGAGACCGCTCAACGACAATACAATGGGGAACAAATCAAGCCTACTTTTGCGTGAGGAGGAAATTGCACAAATACAGGAGGCCACGGGATGTAAGTTTTTTCTTCGTTTATTATTTTTACCCGTACATCGCACGGGCTTATTTATCCGCAAAGAAATTCATTGAAATATCCTCGTTCGTCGAGCGCATTTGTCGCGCGATCAAAGACGATAATTTATTAAATTACGACAATATCTCGTTTCATTGGTTGGCCATTCCATGTTAATTATCTTACCGCAGTTACACCGAATCAAATCGAAAGGCTCTACAGTCGATTTACGAGTTTGGATCGTGGCGATTGCGGAACATTGAGTCGAGAGGATTTTTTGAGAATTCCGGAACTCGCTATTAATCCTCTTGGCGAAAGGATCGTCAATGCCTTCTTCGACGAAAGTGGCAACGACAGAGTTAATTTTTTGCAGTTTATGCAAGTTTTGGCATTATTCAGACCGATAAAAAAAAATAGTCCCAATAGATTGAATTCCCGACAGGAGAAACTGCGCTGTAAGTAAAGCACATTTTTTTTTTTCTTTATAGATTTTTTTTAACAGCTATTTTTGGTTACAGTTGCTTTTAAAATGTATGATTTGGATAACGACGATCTTATCTCCAAAGATGAGCTGCTGGCGATTCTTCATATGATGGTTGGCGCTAACATAAGGTAAAGTTACGTTTTTGTATGTAAATATTATTTCATTCATTTTTTTTATAAATGAGTAAATAATATGCTTATTCATTGGAAAATGAATAAACAATGAAAAAATATTCATTGGACCCCTGTGTACCACTGAACGCGTATCCGAAATTTACGGACTTGTTGTTTTTTTTTTTTTTTTTTTTTTCATTGATAACGAAATGTGCGCAACATTTTTTTTTTCCGCAACTAATATCGTATTTCCGTAGCGAGGAACAGCTCAGCAGCATCGTGGAAAGGACGATAGTCGAAGCCGACGAGAACGGCGATGGAATGATATCGTTCGACGAATTCTGCAAAGTTTTGGAGAGAACCGACGTCGAGCAAAAAATGTCAATAAGATTTCTCAGTTAAAAATTGCACTTTTGTTATAAAAAATGCACAAAATTCATTGTAAGAGATGGTAAGATAATCGCGAGGTTTTCTTGAAGCGCGTTTTTATTTTTCGGCATTCGAGTTTTTGTTCGTGAATTTATTGTAAATAGTGTGTTTTAGTTATGTTTTTTCAGTTCGGCTTCATGTTTTTTCAATACCAACGGTGTAATCTTTTTCTCTTGTGCAATTCTGTTCCTTTGTTGGTTTTTATGATTATCGGTAACCGTGCGCTCAATTACCGCTGAAAATATAAGCAACAATAACACACTCGACCGTAATACGCGCTGAGAAAAAAGTTTATTCGAATTTCACGAACGTATAGTTGAATATATCGATGTTAAAAAAAAAAAAAAAAAAAAAAAAAAACGTATGAATAATGTTATTTGTCAATTTATTTTCTTTTTTTTTCGGCGAAAAAAAAAAAAAAATTTTGCCATTTCCATCTAGACATTCGTTAACCACAAATAAACTCCTTTCTCAGTGCGGTAGGTGCGCCAAGTCGAGTTGCTGGTCTAATTTACTGAAAAAACGTTGAGATAAATATAGTCGTTCCGAATTGAAAGGTTTTTTCGTACTTCGGTTGTTCCTCGGTGTATAATCCCGTTTGCATAATGAACAATGATTATCGTGAAGATGATATGTTTCGCGATGCGTAGAGATATAGTATTGTATACTGTATAAAAGTTTTGAGTAAAAAAAAAACGCAAAGAAAGAAACAAAACAAAGATTGGACTATACGAATTGATTTTATTCACCACAATTCACTTGTGTCCACCATGTTAGATGTAAAATATGCATTATTTTTTGTTTCTTCATCTTAAACGGAATAATCAGTTTTTTTCTTTCGTTGACCTATTGGAAAGTTTGCCGCAATTTTATCTCTCGCGGCAACAATTAATGCAGACACTCGACATGTTTCCTAATTTTATACAATAGAATCTCCATAACATATAAAAGCACAAAGAAGTATTGGCTACGAACGTTCATTAGATTAATTTTATCGATTACGCTGTCGACGACACAGCCAATTTCTTTAGGTGTTCCATAAATACTTGAAGGCTGACGTCGTCCGTCAAAACCGGTGCTCCGCTCTCCTGAATGATAAAAACAAAACAAAATAACGTTATTATTGGCAATCGTATAAAAAAAGAATTCCCGCAGCGAAACCACGAAAGCCCCGTTGTAATACCCAACCAAATTACCAAAAAAAAAAAAATGATATATTTGCCGGTAGATATATACATTGCATTGATATCAAAATATTAGAAAAAAACAAATTCTGATTATACGTGGTGTGCGAATATTCGAAGGTTCGAATAATTAGATCGGAAAAAAATCGTATGATTAAAAAAAAAATCGAATAATCCATAATGCCGAACCAATACCTAAAAAAAATTAGATACTTGCCGATGATTATGTAAATTGTATTATTAAAAAAAAAAAGGTGAAACAGTAGATGAAACAGATTGGTTAATAAGCAACGAAAGTGATAGTTAATTGTAACGATATTTGCCCACTGCGATAAAGAGTGAAAAAATAGTAAAAAAGAATCGAATATGTCGATGAGAAAAAAAAAAAAACGAAAATACAAAAAAAAAACACACCCCGTTGGGCAACGGCGTCCCCTGGTTCACAGGATCGTAATGAAATAAAAAATCATTAGTTACGCATGTCGTTGAATCACATGCATGTGAAACATAAATAACAGACGTGTTGTTTTTTCTCGATACGAAATGTGAATCGAGTAAAAATGAAAGTTAAGTAGTAAAATGAAGAAAATGTTGGATGAATTTCGCGCAAACTTACCGCTCCATAGGCGTACATATTGTTGTGCGTCTGACTGGGATTCACTTTGCTTAATAGGAATCGCGCCTGGGAGCCGCCCTGTTCGGTGTCGATGTATCGCGGCGCCGGGAATCGTCCGCCCAAAATTTCCGCCGCATCGTCGACCGGCGCGGCTAACAACTGACGGAAGTTCTCGTATTCCGGTAGATCCTGATATTTAAGCTGTCGCCACTGGGCGATAGTCTGCAATTCGCAAACACACACCATAACTCGTGGATTCGTAACCATAATATCCTTATCCTTAATTTTTTTTTTCTCGAATTTATAGAAATTTTTCAGAATTTTTTTTTATCTCGAAGTTATTGGGAAAATAACAGTTTTCAATGATTTTTTACGTATTTTTTCCCCCAAACGTAAGTTTCGCGAAAAAAGAAAAATCTAAATTCGCGAAATTCCCGCAAAATTTGGAAAATTCTGAAATTTTTTTACGAGAGTTATTATTTCGTGAAACACGAATTGTACCATTTATGAATAAGTAGTTTTTGGAAAAAAAAAAAAAAAAAAAAAAAAAAATCGAATTTTTTTTTTCCGAATTTGTAATTCACCTCTCCGTGAAATATGAGAATTTGGAAGAAAGTATCCATGAGAAGAATTCTATCGGGTTTAATGGACGACGTGTCGAGTAATACGGGTTCAGGCGGTCCGCCGAATCCGTAGCTGTAGAGAATCGGTTGCACCATAATCAACGAATTGGTGAGATCCTCGCGCATCAGCATGTGTCTAAAACGATTCCAAGTCAATAAATTATCAATATATTAATAACGACGATAATGCATAATTATTATTCGTCACGCGGGAAATATGAAATTAATTAACAGATAAAATACACATTCGCTGACGAAAATCACAGTTACCTGTAAAAACTCGTCTCGTCCGGTGAGTTATTGAATACTTGAAGAAATTGGGATCTCCTGAGATGATACATAAACTGCGGATATAGCGAAAAGTTCTCCGCAAGTCTGAAGCTATTGGGATCGTCCTTCGCGTATTCGCCGAACTTTTGACACTGAAAAACAATTACCGATTCCAAGTAAAATCCCTTTTTCCGACTTTTCCAAAGCATTTTACATTTGTAAAAAAAGTGAAAAATTAGTCAATAACATTATTATTACTTTAATACGTATTATTGTCTTGAATTAATATTAATATAATTATTTATTGGTAAATTAATTTTTTTCGTAATTCAATGCTTACCAATCGGATAAGCATTCTGTCGACCCATCGAAGTACATCCGGTCCGTCGTCGCTTTCGGCTCTGAAAACCGCTAATCTCGACATCAGAACTGCCGCCGCTTCCTGATCGAAACCGGCGCTTATGTGGTGCAACGACGACGAGGCGTCTGCCCAACTGAAGAAAAAAAAAAAAAGAAAAAAGAAAAAAATTAATGAAAATAAATGAAATTTCTCGAGACTTCGATATATCGAATTTTTCACGATAGGATTATTACTTCTTTGTTTCTTACTTTCTGGCGATAGTAGTTACGCGAATTCTTCGCTGACCGCTACTGTGCTGATACTGCGTGATAAATTGTATGCAGCCTCTGCCTCCTTGAGGAATGGGAGCCGCGTGCTGATTGACGACTTCGAAGAATAACGCCGTAGTGGTCGACGGCGTTAGCGAGCAAAACTTCCATTGGCACGTACCGCCGAGTCCCACTTCCTGTTCGCCGACGCTGGCGCCTTTAACGCCCAGTGAAACGCACGGGCCTATCGCTCCGGAAACTTTGATTTCTCGCGAAGTTTTCACCTCGAGCGTCGCGTTGAAAGCCATTTTTAGATCCCTTTTTGAATCCTTGGTAAATACGCGCTGAAAGGTTTGTTTGAATAGCGAGGAATTGAAAGAATCTCCCATAACCATGTGACCGCCTGTGGAATTGCAGCATTGACGCATTTCCAAAAGACCGGTCTGATCGAGAGCGCAGGAATAGATATCGATTATGTGACCGTTCGCGGCGGCACGCGCGGCTAAACCGTCGTAGTGCTTCGTCGCTTTTTTCATGTGCTTCGCGTTGTCCTTGTGAATGTCGTGATGAGATCTTATCGGCTGACGAAGATCGTCCGTTACCACCTGACCGGGACCCTGAGAGCACGGCCCACCGACGAACAACATGACTCTGAAAAAAAGGAAAAAATTGTGGTAATTCGAAAAAAATTTAAATGATTAGAAAGAAAAAAGAGGCTGGAAAGCGTACCTCGCTCCGGTATTGGCATAACTGGCTTCCAAAAGGCCCGTAGCGACGGCAAGAGCAACGCCGGTAGATCTGAGAGGCCTTTTTCCGGGGCTCACGGGCCAAGGATCGCGTTGCAATTCTCCCAATAAATCGGTAAGACTCATGTCGCATTTGTGAACGGGTTGCAAAAATCTATTTGCCGGGGGTAGAGGTTGACCCGTGGGACCTCTCTGCTGATTAGGATTTTGTCCCGGAGCCGGTCTACCGATGCCAAGCATATCCTGAACTTGTTTCGGCTGAAGATCCTTCGTTCCCCGAAAAACGTAACTTTTACTGCATCCTTCGCATCCCAACTCGTGGACCTGTACCATTTTTCCGAAAGTTATGAGACCGATCAGCGCGCTCGGCGGTAACAGCGAGAGGGACATTTGAAGAGAATCCTTCAGAGCTCCTAATTCCTCCTCATCCATACAAGTATCGACGACCAACAGGAATATCGGTGGCAAACATTGCGCTCGCTGCGAATACAGAAAATTAAAAAGTTTTAGCGGCGTTGAAAAAAACATTGAATCACTATTTTCGGCCGATTGTTTCTTCGTAACGTTTTTATGTTGACGTCTGAATTTTCCGGAATCCCGTTCACGTAATAGCGTAATATTAATTACCATGATAATGTATTCGATTGTCGAAAACGACGGTATCAATTCCGCTGGCTGATGCTGTTCCGAAATCGCGGCATACTGAGGTGGAAACTGTGAAAAAAATTAATAGGAAATTTAATACATTTTGTTGTTGTCAAATTACAAAGCTTATCGCGATGCGTTTGGTTTGCCTAGCTTTGGAGGCTTTGGAGGCTTTGGAGACTTTGGATTCTTACCGGATTTCTCTGGAAACAGAAATTGCACACCCATAGCTTTGCTCTGTAGTCCACCTGGCAAAGAGGATTCAAAATTGCTCTGCAGGTAGATCTGGTGCAAGGAACCGGATCGTACTGAATCGGCGGAAGATCGAGGCGCTCCTTGATGGGTTGATACAAAGCGCCGAGAAGTACAACCAATCTAGTCGCTTCGATTCTCGACGACGGCCATACATTCCATGTGAAACGAATGCCGTCGCGATCCTCGTTCTGCTGAATGAAATCCTCGTAGGTTGTCATGACGCTGAAAAAAATGGATTATTTTTTTTTTTTTAGGACTTATGTATACGAAAAAACATCGGAAATATAATAAAAACACATCGACGATATAAAAAAAAATACTCGAAATACCAGAAATAACGAGTTACGCGTGGCTGAACCTGTCCAAGAGAAAGTTAATTGCAGCGTGTCGCACTGTGGCTAAAATGCCGAGGTTAACTACGAAACGCTTACCGACAATTCGATTAATCCAACGACGCGAATATTCTCGCGATCGCGAGCGAGTCAGTTCTTCAGCAAAATTCTTCGTTCACAATTTAATTCATCTCAGTTTTTTTTCACGATGTCGCAAACAATACGTTTATCACACTGAACGACGACAGACTACTTGTGCAGCCGTCATTCGAGCCACGTCACTCGGCGCGGACTGCGAACCCTGCGGACAACTTTCCGAGGCGTGTACCCTACGCAAGCGCTGTAAATCACCCAAGTGTCAAATTAAAGAACAATTTTTTCTACTCCGAAATTAATAATTATCGATTATTATTACTAATTTCCAAAAATTTCATTTTCTCGATAATAAATTATTGTTTTTTTTTTCTTTTCGATTAATTAAACGTATTTTTAGCATGGATGAAAAATTTAGTTGAAAATTCAAGCTACGAATACTTGTCCAAGAATTTTAGTAACGAGATGGGATCCTTTTTTTTTGTTTTCAAGGCTCCGATATGTTTTCGAACGATTGCATGATTATTGCGTCGACAAAAGAACGCGATCATTCGAGACATGGATGTTCGAAAGATTGGCGCCGCATATAGTAAAATCTAAGTAACAAGTCGCGAGAGATAAAACCGCGCGCTGCTCGTGATGTAACAACGTCATTCCCCACTCCTCGGTCGCAAGGCTTATCGAGGATTGGACTCTTGATCCCGAAAAATTAGCAAAGGCCAGTAGCACTCGTTGCTCGTGCCGATCGACATATTAATTGTATTCGTTCAACTGTTCGAAGAACGATTCGATAATGGCTCGTGTGCTCGTGGGTGTAAAGAGAGTAATCGATTATGCGGTTAAGGTACTGTACACGTTTTTTTTTTCTCTCCCCTTTCAGAACGTTCTAAGATCCCTTCATTTTCCTCACATATATACGAGAAAACAAATATTTTGAACTTTATCTCAATAAGATTCGCGTCAAACCCGACAAGAGCGGTGTCGTCACCGAGGGGGTCAAACACTCCATGAATCCATTCGACGAAATTGCCATCGAGGAGGCTGTAAAAATGAAGGAAAAAAAAATCGCCCAAGAAGTTGTCGCCGTTAGTTGCGGAGCCGCACAGGCACAGGAAACCCTGAGAACAGCTCTCGCCATGGGGGCCGATCGCGGAATTCACGTCGAAATTTCGGGATCGGAGTACGAGACACTTCAGCCGATTCACGTTTCCAAGATTCTTGCCAAACTCGCGCAAGACGAAAAAGCGGATCTCGTGATTGTCGGTAAACAAGCTATTGATGACGACTGCAATCAGACCGCGCAGATGATAGCGGGAACGCTTGATTGGCCCGCGGGTACATTCTGCAGCAAGGTACTTGTGGGAGCGACATAGTTAATTAAAAATTGACGAAACCCCCTTAAAACCATTGAAACCATTAAAATTGGCCTCTTTACACGCCTTCCGATCGACTAGAGAACTATTTAAGTTATCGAATTCAAATATATTCGATCTTTTTTTTCACGTAAACAAAAATCCAATGAAAAAACAATGTTTATGTTATTCCTCGTAAAAAAAAAAAAAAAAAAAAAAAAAAAAATCACTTGGCCGCGTATATAATAATAAATAAATGAATTACAGATCGAACATCAAGACGGCGGATTGCTGGTAACGCGAGAAGTCGACGGGGGATTGGAGGTCGTGAAGGTAAAAACTCCGGCCGTTCTTAGCGCGGATTTGCGTCTGAATGAGCCGCGATACGCGACTCTGCCGAATATCATGAAAGCGAAAAAGAAACCGATAAAAAAAGTATCGGCGAAGGATTTGGGTGTCGATACGGCATCGAGAGTCGAAATATTATCGGTCGAAGAACCGCCCGTTCGGCAGGCCGGATCGGTTCTTCCCGATGTCGATGCTTTGGTATCGAAATTGAAGGAAGGCGGCCACATCTGATGAAAGCAATCAAAATCAAAACGAACAATTATAAATAACAAATTCTCTCCTCGGGGAGCTTTAGTTACATCGTAAAATGGGACAATATCCGTTTTTTTTGTACATTCGCATCAAAGATTAAATTGTATATTGTAATTTCTTATATAAATTTTTACCGTTCAACGAAACGTTTTTTTTTTTTGTCTACGTACTTGAGACTTTGCAATAAAAATAACGAAGAAACATTATTCCTACAGAGATATGCAATGATTTCATTAATCTTTGGTTAAACGTAACGACGAATCAAACGAATTCTATAACGTTAAATAATATATCCGATGGCATATGCGACCTAAAGGACAAAAACGCTGTTACACAATTCGATAAAAGTTTCTCTTACTCGCGATACTATCGTTCAAAATTACATAAACATTTAAAAAGGTTCATGCGATTGGTAATTGACGGTCGACACACAGTTCAAGACAAATTTATGACACGAAAGTTAGCGATATTTTTTTCACACATCGTTGCCTTTTCCCTATCGGCAAAAAAAAAAATTCCGGACATCTTGAATCTATGAAATTGTTGTTTTTTTTTCTCGATAATATCGATAAAATAACGTATTTTTACGCGAAATTATCGTTGGTACGCATTTCGGACGATTTGAAAGCATTTCGCGCTCAGAATTGCGGAAAAATAATTCCGATACCGTTTCCGGTAATGCAGAATGCGAAAAAAATAATTTCGGGAAACAGAATTTCTTTGCGATGTTAAAAAAAATGGAGAAAAAAAAAAATGATTTCGTTGTAAAAACACTGGAAACTTTCGTGTCATCCAAAGTTATGATATCTCGAGTCCGATTGTTAATACTGCTCCTTGGCGTAGCGTGTGTTTCGTGCACATCGGTCTATAAACCACTGAGAGGCCTTTTTGTACTTATCGATGATATAAACTCGGAGAGAGACAATGGACGTTGAATAAATTCGAATAATAATAAATCGATTCTCCGAGAATTTGTAAATATCTAAGATTTAAGTATACATCGAGATAATTGAAAAAATGGAATGCCGACACCCGTATACATAATTATCTTCGTATCCTAATAAAATTTCTTGTTTTTTTGTTTTTTTGTTTTCGTATCGGACGACGCGATATTCGCGGAAGGAACATATTCGATAACTACCATCGATATTTTCACTAAAGAATCTCGTAACGGACGATAGGTTAACCGTATCTAAAAAGAAGAAAAAAAAAGTTTAATTGTATCGTTGTTGCAGCAGTCTTTTATCGATTGTCGTGCCTCCGATATCTCATATAAGAATTTTCCAATCGAATCTACTATTGCTGGTGTGAGTAATGGGTGGAAAAGGCGGAGGATGAAGTTGCCAACCGTCCGATTCTTGTCGAGCGGATAAACACGCCAAATACGGTACTCTCTGAACTAATCGCGTAACTTCGGCAGCGGGTGGTATTCTCCCGCCGACCAATTGTCTCGTACACGCGGCGAGCGATGCGGCGTGTGCGACGATTAATATATTTCCTAAAGTATTATCGATTATGTGCTTTATTAGAGCGTAACTTCGCTCGTAATACTGAGCGGCGTTTTCACGGGCCGGTAAACCGTCGACTTTAACGAGGGGATCGTAAAACAGATCGACGTTGAAACCGGCATCGATGAGTTGTTGGGGACTCATCCACGTCGGTAAACCATTCGGATACCACGCCAACCATTCGATCAATCCGGGTTCGACTTTGATCGGTATATCGGATCCGAGACCCTTAAGAATTTCCGAAAGCGTTTGAACACATCGTAGCGACGGGGATGCGAACGCAACGTCGATCTTTACGCTCGACGATTTCATCGCGTCGCCGAGTAATTTCGCTTGTATCTCACCGAGAGTCGTCAATGGACTATCATTTTGAAAGTCTTGGATGTTTCTCGTCGGTATTTCTTTCGGCATATTGAGATCGCGACGTATATAGCTGCCGTTTGCTTCAAAACAGTAAGGTATCCACGCGCCGAAGGTAAAATCAACGCGTTCGCCGTGGCGGCAGATGAAAATTTGCCTCGAGGGGGTACTCGGGGCTTCGGAGGCTTCGATCTGTCAATTAAAGAAAACAAAAAGATTTTGTGTATTAATTTAAAAAATTAAGGATTAAGATGGCTGTTGATTAATTTTTAACGAAATTAAAGAAATTAAAGCGGTAAAGTCGATTTGAAGGAAATAAACGCGTACCGGTTCCCCATCGGTCGGGATGCCGTCGGGGGCATCGAGAGACTCGGTGGACGATAGTACCGGTGGTTTTCTCGTTCTCGGAATTTCCATGTTAACGGATTCCGGTCCAATTTCTGTTAATCTAACGGTCGCGTGTAGCGTCCACGAGTCCGATTCGGCAGTGCGATTCGTGTGATTCAGCGGGAGATATCCCGATGTCCCGGTGAGCCACGAGGTGCCTTCGACCCAACCGTCGATAGAAGCATTGCACGTACCCTCTCCGAGATAAATATAATCGTCCGGTCGTAATTCCAGTTCGTCGTGTTCCCGCGGTGCGTGCGCGAGGGTTACTTTGTGAACGTGCGACTCGCGCAATCGCGAATCACGCGAATAAAGTCGTAATTCCCAATGAGTAGGTCTGCCGAATCCTAATCTCTCGACCATCGAACGCAAAGGCTGAAACAAACTGCTCGGGAATTGATAGGCCAACGTTAGGTGCAACGATTTCTTGTGCGCCTCCGCGTCGATCGTCAGACTCGCCAATTTATTAACGTATCGAACGGCTATTGATTTCAACCAATCTGCTTGCTTCTCATCGACGAAAAGACCCATAAAATTCGGCGATACGTAGGCCTCCAGATCTATGCGTTCGGGACATTCCCGTTGGTCCAATACGCTCTCCAATGCGTTGGCTACCTGTTCCGCCAATCTGTCCGGCGCCTAAAATCAGTAATGACGACAATAACAATGTTTTGATTCTTTGGTTTCTTTTCGTACCTTAAAAAAGGAAACGAGAGTTATGTGCGGCATAACATTGTGAGCTCCGTTCCATCCCAACTCTCTGCTCTCGGCCCAAAACTGATCGAGTTTCTCCGCCAGAGCTCCGGTGGGACAAGCGTAGAGTACATATTCTCTCGGTTCCTCCAAATCGAGACTGGGATCGCGCACATGAGCGAGCAGCCAGTCCGAGGCCAATTGAACGCCACGGTGCCCTGTTGCCGCTAATGCTTTTTCTCTGTTAATTATTTTCACGCGTTACCAAGAAAAAACGGCATAGAGACGGAGCGGGTGTCGCATCGTGAGAACGCCAGTTTGGACCAAAAAATTTACTAATTCACCTTATTTATCATTAATCGGGCCTTTTCTCTTGTAATTCAGCTTATTTTATTGAGAGGTTTTTTTTTTTTAACGACGGTAGACATCGAGGCGATTTTTGACAGCTGTTTGTTTACAATGGCGATTTCACGGCGCGATCTCGGGAAGGCGAGCAACGATAATGGTATGTTCGTGATCGGGAAAATGCGATAGTTGTATCGATACTTACGCTCTGATTTTCGGGAATCCAAGCTGCAGCAATATTTCCAACGGGCTTAAATTTTCCTTTGATATTCTTGTGGGTGTTGGATTTTTGCGCGGCGGTAAAGTCGCCATGGCGCTTTATGCAGTCGCATCACACACGGATTGTTGGAAAAATAACAACAATAATAAAGACCAAGCGGGGAGCGTTCATTGGCTAAGGATGGCAGCAGGGACCATATGATGCTGGTAACTTCGAAAGATGGCAGCAAGATGTTAATATAATTGTTTGGTACTACTTCGGGGGTATGGAACACATTCGGCAAGCATTACCTCCACTTATTACAACTGATGATCGGGTGTAAAAAATAAACAAGTCCTCGGGGCCTAAAGTGTTTTGAACGTCGAACTACCGGTTAATTCTTCGACAAGTCAAACCACTCGATAGACGAATAGACAGTGATAACACATAACCAGAGATTAGTAGGGAGATGCACAACGCTCGGCTTTTGGCCGTCCCCAACTGAGTGGCGCTAAATCGTAGTGGCGAACTCGGGAATACGATTTTGTGATCATCACCTCGGCCAACATTGCAGAGTCGGGGCGAACGTGATCACCGGCGCGGTGGGTATTACAAGCGCGTGAACACGAGTCAGCGCTTGTTGGGGAGAACCTCTGCGCCGCTCGAGCCTCGTTCTCGCAAACCCAGAGACTTGGTTCTTCGGACGGGGATGCATTTTTTTTTCCTTATTTTTGCATGTTAGAAGTAGCCAACTCAATGGCTATGTACTCCGTAACGTGCACGAAATGTCTAATCAAGTAGCGTAGGCGTGATTAGCTGCGAAAAAATATTTTATATCGGCAACCGAGCTCGCAACTTTTATGCGACTTTCGTACGTTCAGTTTCAAAGTCATCGGTTGGCCGAGAGTATCTCGGCATCTTTTTTTGCTTCATGAATTTAACGTTCGAGCCCAAGATGAATTGATTTATTTTTATTTTTTGGTCTTGTTACACCAACTTCCCGAATATCTGTGTGCACTGCCGCGTGCACTAAATTGACTAATTATTCTAGGTAGTACAATATAGGTACGAGAAAAATATTTTCTAACGGCAAGCGAGCTCGCAACTTTTATGCGACTTTCGTGCAGTCAATCTTAAAATGTTCGGTTATCCGAGAGCATTGGCGCACCCTTTTTTACCTCAAGAATCCGAGGTTCAAGCCAAGATAGATCGGCTTATTTTTTTATTTTTTTTTTTTCGTTCAGTTAATTGCGATCACAGTTTCTACGTTAGTGTACAGGATAAAAAAATGCCGGAGGAAAGCCCAATCCCAAGGGATCGATTTGGATCGATCAGGGGAGGATCGTCGCAAATAACATCGAGAAATGCTGAAAGTTTCTTTTAATGCTTTTCTCGGCATTTTTTTTACCCTGTACACTAATGAAGAAACTGTGATCGCAATTAACTGAACGAAAAAAAAAAAAAAAAAAAATAAGCCGATCTATCTTGGCTTGAACCTCGGATTCTTGAGGTAAAAAACGGTGCGCCAATGCTCTCGACTAACCGAACATTTTAAGATTGACTGCACGAAAGTCGCATAAAAGTTGCGAGCTCGCTTGCCGTTAGAAAATATTTTTCTCGTACCTATATTGTACTACCTAGAATATTTAGTCAATTTAGTGCACGCGGCAGTGCACACAGATATTCGGGAAGTTGGTGTAACAAGACCAAAAAATAAAAATAAATCAATTCATCTTGGGCTCGAACGTTAAATTCATGAAGCAAAAAAAGATGCCGAGATACTCTCGGCCAACCGATGACTTTGAAACTGAACGTATGAAAGTCGCATAAAAGTTGCGAGCTCGGTTGCCGATAGAAAATATTTTTTCGCAGCTAATCACGCCTACGCTACTTGATTAGACATTTCGTGCACGTTACGGAGTACATAGCCATTGAGTTGGCTACTTGTAACATGCAAAAATGAGGAAAAAAAAATGCATCCCCGTCCGAAGAACCAAGTCTCTGGGTTTGCGAGAACGAGGCTCGAGCGGCGCAGAGGTTCTCCCCAACAAGCGCTGACTCGTGTTCACGCGCCTGTAATACCCACCGCGCCGGTGATCACGTTCGCCCCGACTCTGCAATGTTGGCCGAGGCGATGATCACAAAATCGTATTCCCGAGTTCGCCACTACGATTTAGCGCCACTCAGTTGGGGACGGCCAAAAGCCGAGCGTTGTGCATCTCCCTACTAATCTCTGACATAACGACGGTACTTACATTTCGCTTTCATTAGTGATTCGAAACGCGAAACTAAATCGACTGGAGCTCGATATATATTTTGATTACGATAAAAAAAAAACGTGTGCGAAACAGTTGTTTACAGAAGTGAATCTTTAGCCGGTGCATGATTCTCTAAAATCTTGCGAAAAAAAAAAAACAAAAATAAAAAAGAAATTCACGAAATTTCGATGTTTTTCTAAAATCATGTGCACAACGATTGTTCACAGAAATGAATTGTTTGCCGATGCATAACGCTCTAAAATCGCTTTCATGGCTCGAGGGAACATGGAGAACGGAAACTCCGGCCGAAGGTGGATTTCCCACGACAAAACAATTCGCTTACCATGATGAGATAAAGTTTACATCGATCGGTCAGCCGATGTTGAATTACGAAGCGCAGAGCTGGCATCCCGAAAGAAAAAATCCTATGCATCGAGAAGTCGGTTTTTTGAAAATTATTCCAGAAACAAACAAAGTCGCTCTTGTTTTGTCGCATAATTTTGGACTCGCAACTATTGAAGAAGGTATCGTAACGGGCGAACATGTACTGCTTTGCAGTACGTCAATTTGCCGGATGTCCGAAGGCACCAAAGATCCATCAGTGACAATGGTACGTCAAGAAAACAAAAAACAAAAACGAAAATATGCAAAAATGTCGAATTTGTGTTATTTTTTGAAAATTATTGTTCATTTATTAATTTTTTTTTTTTTTTTTTTTTTTTGCAGCTGAAGAGAGAATTCCGACTGGTAGACGATGTTTTGGAGCAAATTCTGCACATGGCAACGTCGACGACTCCGTCGCTCGCCAAACATTTACACGCGAAATACGTGAAGCAACCGGTCGAAGATTAGACGAAACGAGTAAAATTCCCATTGTTTCCATGAGAAAACGAATAATTCTTGTTTCTCATTTATTTTACTCGTTTGTAAGTTTCGTCGATAGATTTATCGTCGAAAGCGCGTTTAGTTATTTGGCGGAAAAGAGAATACCGTTATCCGTTATCCGTTTTATCGCCGCGCAGATTTTCGAATGCGGGATGAAGAAATAAAGGAAAAAACGTATTGCTTAACCCGTGGCATATCACGTGCACCCGAGAGACTCGCCACTTAGTTTCGACCCGCTTTAACTTAACGAAACCGGAAAGGCGCATTAAAAAGTCTCGCGAAACGAAATTTGCAACAGACACGCGAGAGCCGCCTACGCGCTTACGTATTCGCGAGGGCGAGCGACGGAACAGAAGGCGCGCACCGGGCGTTTGTGTTTTTTGCGCGTCTACCGCGATCTCGTGTGACTACTTCCTCGGGTACAACTTTTCGTCGAGAAACTCGAATACCCGCGTTTTTCTCCCCAAATAGTTACCGAATTATTTCAAAAAAATCATTGCCCGCGATAAAAAAAAAAGAAAAAGTTTTAAAAACGGTGGAACATTACATCGAGACACATCGCATTTTTTCATCATTTATTATTATATAATTATTATTTTTTCTTGTTTAGTTTTTATTGATTTTTTTGTTGTGCAATGTAACGCAGTAATTTAACAATCTTTATAAATTTTAATTAATAAAAGCGATTAAAATATTTTCACTCGAAAAAAAGTAATATATCGACAGTTTTTTTTACAGTTTTATCATTCAATGAATATTTGTGTTTCTCGTACGCGTGTTGTTTACTCGTATACGGCGATGTGGATCGCTGTGGTTTCCGAAGAATAGGGCAGAAACGAGCGACGAACGACGAACGACGCAGAGAGGCGGGTAGGGGATGGAACACCTGTATATATAAGTCTCGACGCGCGTATCGCACCCCTATAACGGGCGCGCGTTACGATGCCGAATGCGACAGTTGCTCGGCGCTTTCTCAGACAGAAGGGTCGTTTTTATCCCTCTCTCCGCTTCCGTTGCCCCGCTATAACTATCTATAATTCATTTTACCATTCCTCACACAGCAAAACGTCACCTTCGTTTCTATATTCTCGATTGAGTAATCGCCGTTTCGTTTTTTTTTTTTTTTACGTCACATTCGTCGCGCGATATTAGCTTCTCGTCGGTACTAACACGTGTCGAGGCGAGTTGATTGTTTAATGCGTCATGAATATGCCGTGAATTCGGAAGCGAAAAATGATCCCACTGCAAAACGGCAACGATTACTACAAAAAAATGCTCGAGCTGCAGGAGCGTCTGCGACGGAGGTAAATTATAATCTCTCGATATCTGAATACGATAATAATTATCTTTAAAAAAAATCAACAATTATTTTCGATCTTTTTATTTCGAATTTTCAGCGAAGAGGAACGCATAAGATTGGAAGAACGATTCTCGTTGCTGGAACACGAATCGCGAAGTCGGTGAGAAACTTGGATACTTTTTTTTGTTTTCACTCGACAACTTTTCCTGAATGTATAAAAAAAAATGCACAAAATTTCCTCGTAAGGCACGTAAATTATACGAAGACTATCGAGCCGCACTACAATCATTTTGTTTTATTAATTTACACAGTTTTGAAAAAATGTTTACAAAAGTATTGAAAAAAAAAAAAAAAAAAAAAAGAATACACAAAATCTCGTCCGCAACACGAAAATTGTAGGAAAAGCTTTCAGACGAATTGTAATCATTTTTTTATTATTTATTAATTAACATTACTTAATTAAATTATTTTTCGCTCTAAATCTCCTTAAAGTATTAAAAAAATATATATGGAAAATGTTTTCTCTTTGGAGGACAATAATCCTACGAAGAGATATCGAGACATCGCTGTCCGTATTATCGATCTCTCGACGACTCTCTTCGTTACTTTAGCAGCCTCCCGAGGAATGTCCACAGATCGATAATTCGTGAATAGTTACGCTTCCGCTAATGCCGTAACGATACAAATCCGTCGCAACGACGAGGGAAATTCATCGGATGTTACGTTATTATAAATTCGGCGCGCCACCGAGAGATACGCGTGCAGACGGCAGTCACGGAGTAAAATCGATTTTGGACGACAAGTCAAGCGACTGGTACCGGGTAACGTTTGTATCGTGAACAATATTGCGGCTTTTACCTGCGGGCGCGCGTACCGCACACAACGTTCAATGTCAATCCTTACGTGCCACCGGTAGTTTAGTCGATCACTCGTATCACAACCTTGGATTCCGCTGTTTCTTTGTATTTTCGATGACCTCTTTGATATCATTTAATGCAATACGATATTATTTTTTTATTCCGCCGATTCACGAAATTTCGAAATTTCGTAAAAATCGTTCGTTGGATTTGTTTCGTTACGAACTGCGTTTGATTTTTTTTTTTAATTAATTTTTTTGTTTTTTTTTTGTTTTCGGCAGAATTACAATTGTTACGACGAAATTTCGATCCTCTATTTCATCACTTATTAATATTAATTTTTTTTTACGGCAGACACGAGACGTGTATCAACCGATTGAGAATGCGATACATAGAATTTCTGGAGGAGCAGCAGGCGCGGGACGAACGTAATCACAGGCTGCTGGGAGCATTGGATCGCGTTGACACCAGTTTAGCATTGATGTCCGCTAAAACCGACCGACTCGGAGCTCTCAGAGTGAGTTAACCGATTTTTTGTCACAAGTCGATACCAATCATTCAATATTTCGACGGAAATAGTGGGGAAAATAATGAGTTACGATTTTCTAGAAACAGTACGAAGCATCGATATTGTACCGTACAAATGGAAGTGTAACCGGCGACAGCGGAGTCGCCAGTCAGAACGACGAGAAACAGCGACGAAGCAACTGCCTAAACACCCGAAACAAAAGCGCGCGTTTCCTCTCGGATCGCGGAAGTACCTTAGCTTTTGGACCGAATAAAAGCGCAACAACAACAGGTCGAATGCATTCTTTCAATCAAATGCGAAGCGATCCCTGTTACGCTAATTTCTCCGTACCGCGTTACGAAAATTCTCAAGCAATTTCTTCGCCGATTTCATCGGTTCGTTTTCCCCAAGCCGCTCGTTTAACGAACAAAAACTCCGAACAACTTGTTTCGTCTAATAATTCCCTTAATCCAAGAAGATCGCGTCACACGAGAAGTTCCATCGATCGAGAAACCGTTCCGCAGACATCCGCTTACGAATACCGATCTCCATCGCGTTTTGCCGCCGAATACTCGATGAAAATCCCGGAAACAAAGAGCTTTTTGTCTGACTGGCGTGAGGCATCTACCGGAACAGTAATTCGCGATTTAGCTAATTCCGGAGCCTATAATTCCTATACAGTGCCTTCGAGATCTTTCAACGAATCTTCCGGCTATTCTCCGAGCTTTCAATCAAATCGGCTCGCAGCGGCGGAATTATCGGCTGCTAATTTGTCTCGTAATGAGTCCGAAAAGCCTATCAACGTAAATACGAATTATTCGAGTTCTTCGAAAGATCTATCGATCTCGGCGAAGCAAAATAATAACACGAGAGTTACCGATATGTTGCGACAGGAACTCGGCGACGAAGAGGATTATCTCGGTAGCGCCGTGGAAAACGAATTGGAAAGATACATCAGCAAAATTCGTAATCTTCATCGCGATGCCGATCCACAGAGCGTAGAAGACGTCGATCCCGAGCAGAACACCAGTGGGGATTTGCTGAACGTAACTTTGTCGGACGACGGCGTTGATCTCTCGGCGGAGGAGAAACCGCGGATCCGATTGCCGCAGAATCTCGAAAATCTTCTCGAAATTGCCGACGATCTTGCGAAACGCACAGCGACCGGCGATAACAACATATCGAACGATATTCGTCGAGAAAATATCGAGGAACCGAGTGCTGCAGGTGCGAAAGAGTCACTCGTCGATGGAAAATTAACGAACGCCGCTAACCAATTCACGTCGGTTAATCCGAGACGCGGACACGACGTGAGTAACGAGAAACTGTCGTTACGCGCCAAGAACGGAATTAGCGCGGTGATTGCGAAAGACGGCGCTGAATTAGCAACGCGACAGCGTAGAAATATTGAGGATGTTGCGAAAACCGCTCGAAATAGACGAGATACTCGGGTCGGCAGCGTCGATTCGGGTGAAATTAATGAAAACGAGAAAAACTCCGGAGAATTAGAAATTCTCGTGGAAAATGAAAATGAAGATATCGAAGAATCTCGAGAATTATTGATAGAGGATTCTCGGGGAATTGAAAAATTCGAAGATGAGTACAAAGTTGTTGTGGGCGAAGTACGCGAAACCGAAGACCATTTACGTGATATTTACGAGGAATTGGAGCCGTGGAATCTCAGCGCGTTGGAGAGAAGAGTTCAGGAAGTAATACTGAAAGACGAGGCGCAGGATGATTATGTTGGAGAAATCGAAGATCCCGCGAAGGTACCGCAGCAACAGGAACCGTCGAATATACAATCGAAGGATTCTAAAGCCGAATTTGAGATGAATGCGTTGAACGCCGTTTCTGCCGGAAATTCGAACGAATTGATGGAAAGTTTGTCCGGAATAAAAAATGAAGAGACGCAGAATCCGAAAGAAAAAGAATACGGGACTTCGGAAATTCCGGAAGAGATTAATCGATTACCCGAAGAGTACAGAGAAGAATCGGGTAAAACGCTACGGGAGATCGCGAATCGTCCGAATTTCGATCCAACGAATTACGGAGTTACGGGGGAGGAAGAAAATTATGTTCAACACGAGAAATCCTTCGTTCGGAATGAATATCCAGCGAATACCGAACAACAATACGAATATACGAGTGAAACGTATCAAGGAGATCCGAATGAATATCAGAATTACGATCCGAACAGTGTGCAGTATCCGGAAGATCCGAGCGGTCAGTATTCCTACGATCAGCGATATCCGACTGACTATAACGGGGATCCGAATGTTCCGCAACAATATCCCGAGGATCCGAATCCTCAACAACAATATCCCGAGGATCCGAATCTTCAGCAACGATATCCCAAGGATCCGAATGCTCAGCAACGATATTCCGAGGATCCGAATCTTCAGCAGCAATATTCCGAGGACCCGAATCTTCGGCAACAGTATTCCGAGGATCCGAATGTTCAGCAGCAATATTCCGAGGACCCGAATCTTCAGCAACAATATACCGACGATCCGAATCTTCAGCAATATTCCGAGAATTCGAATCCTCAGCAACAATACGAAGAAAATCCGAACGAATCCGCGGAATATTTAGAAAATTCCGATTACATCGCCGCTAGCGATCCTAATGAACGGTACGTTAACGAAGCAAATTACGAGGGTTACAGCGTCGATCCGAGTCAAGAGTACGCGACAAACGTTGATCAACAAGAATACCAGCAGAATGAAAATTATCCGCAAGGTGACGACGGTGCATATCCGATTTCGAGTGCCGATTACGTTTATCCGGAAGGTCAACAGTACGCGAATATGGAGATCTATGAGCCGAACGCTCAGCCGATAGCCGATGGTCAAGAATACTACGAGGGAACGGAGGCATCGGGAGTTTATGAATCACAGAGTAATTTCGATGGACAACCACCGGACAAGGGATCCGGTGACGAAATACGAGGAAATGAGACCAATGAAACTGTTACTATCGCGCAAAAGAACGCGCAGCTGAAGGACGAGAAAAATACGAAAAAATCGAAAGATGTTATCAAGTCCCTTTTGGATTCGGATACGGAAAGTACTATCGAGAAAAATGTATCCAATACTGAGAGCGATTTTGATTTCAATTAGCGACCCTCCCTCCCCCTATGGATCAACGTTTTCGATAAATCAATCTCATCATTTTTCGTTACCATTAGAAATAGTTGGCTAATCGAGAGTATATATGCAACCTGCGTAAAGTAAGTACCACGATGTAATATAGTAACTTATTCATAAAATTAATAAATTAATTATTACCAATAATTGTTAATAATCATTTTTCTTTTTTTTTTTCCGTTGGCAAACTGAATTATTCGAATCGATGTATTTTTAATTTCGACTAAGTTGTTTGGCATTTTGAAAGATTTGGCCCCCTTAATTAATTTCATAATCATTATTATTAATTAATAATGAATAAATTGATCGAACGACTGACCGACACTGGTCCGTTCGTTGAAAAGGTCGATTCGTCGGTTTCGTACATTCCGAGAACCGGCGGAGGAAAAGACATATATAACATATAAACGTCGTTATTCGGATATGGATTTTCGCAGAGAGCCGAGTCTGCGCCAATGACCGACGTGTTTGCTGTGCCGAGCAGCACACCCTCTGTCCAATAGTCGGCGTTCTCGAGAATAATCTCGAACAACACGACGGAGAACTCGCAGGCTATCGCGCGGAGCCTATAGCTCAGTGTCTCTACCATGATATGTGACGTTGTTTTGGTATAGGCTCTTGCGAAGCTGCATAAATACGTGCGCCGCCGCTGCTCCTTTCGACGGGGTTCCCGACGTCTCTGCGAAAGAGTCTCTCCTCGCTGCTGATGCCCACACGCATATCCAGCGCATATCCATACGCACAGTATTTTAACTCGATCCCCCCTCCCTTTCCCCCACCGCCCCGATAGTTTGTACGTTTGACACGCTGTTGTTCGCCGGCCTGGTCTGGTCACAGCTGTTATTGCTCGCGCGACGCACGACTCGTTCGAACTTCCAGCGAATTTCGCTCGCAGTTACGTTTGCCAAAGAGCCACGCGATAATATACGTATTAAACCCGAAGACGCTATCAGTTCTCGCGCGTTTATTCGACAACTGTTATTTATTTGTTATCCGAAATCTACTACCACGAGTTTTTTTTTTTCACGTGTTACTTCGTTCTTGGTGGATATTCTTGTTGACGCTTTTTTTTAACTCCCGGAACAGTGTAACCGCGTTTTTTTTTTTACAAATCGAGCCTGTGACCGTCGCGTACGCGAATGCGCTACGATCGTTCAGCGTGAAACGCGTTATTTTCAAAGCTCTTTTTTATTCGATATATACATTCGGGGTGTTTGAAAATCGCACTGTGTCATAGTCGCGAAGTGCCCCCGACGCAGCTCTCGCGCACTCGTCTCACGTTGTACCGTCATCGCACGAAAACTCTCTTCCCCACAAGCCTATCCGGCGAATGCGTCGTTCCCCGAGCTTTATCAGTATATCGGTACACGACAATCTGTTGACAAGTGGTTTTCTTTTTTTAAATACAAAATAAGACGTGTTGTTCGAGCCAGTGATTCTCATCGGGACAGTGAACAACAGAGTTAGGTGAGTAATGACATACATATTTATGCGTTTCTACGAACGCATTGCAAAAGTCCTTGCGAATAGTGATAAAAATAAATTGTTGTTTTTTCTACTTGACGCCGGATATGCGCTATGCATATGATTGTTCTTCCATTCGATAAATCGCAAAAATTCGAATATATTTCATTTTAATAATAATTATAATTATTTTCGAGGCGTTAGTTTGGACTCTGAATAATCGATGAAATGAATAAATTTGTATATATGTCAATCGATTGAGAACGTTTGAATATTCGGTCGTATCACGATAAAATCATCGTTCCCCACGCGACGATAACCCCGAATTTTCACAGTACAGCCATTATTAATCAATCGAAGCAGTTGCGCACAGCCTCATTACGTGCTGAAAATAAAAAAAAACGCGCGTTCGGAAGGGATTGAAAATACAAAGAAAATCGATAATCGGAAGCAAACGATGCGTATCGAGTTTTTCGATTACGAAATCCCTTTGTCTTTTATCGCTTCTCACTGAGCTTTTTACGCCCATAGCGCTTCGGAGATCGAGTCAAATATTTTTTATTTTTTTTGTTTCTCAAAAACTATAGGAAATTATGAGATTAATGTTTTTTTTACCGAATGGAACATATATTCGGATTCGTACGAACATTTTTTATGTTTTAAAATGATTTATTAGATTTTACAACAGTCGTATACACACGATAATGGAAGACCCGGCCTCAGTGAACGGGAACCAGGACACCAATGGAACAGCGGTAGCGAGCGCGGGAATCGCTGGTACAGCCGGAAGTCTCTATTACGAGCTCGAAGGGGATGCCGACAGTTCGATAACTCCGGGCAACAATGTCGATCATCAACGCGATCGTAAGTTCCCAATCACGTATCGATAATTCGTCAAACTATAATATTTTGTCAAACATAACGCGGTGTTCGTACATACGAGTAGATGAACGTGCGAACGCGCACCTGTCCGACTGCGGCGAACGATCGATAGATGAATGCAGGAACATAGTGGGAGAACATAGAGGGGGTAATATGGACTATCGCTGAAAAATGTTTCAGACAAATTTAATGGGGCAAAATGGTCGCAATATTTTTTTAAAATAAATAAAAAAACGGAGAACGGAAACGGAAGAACGGTTTGATTTATGCGTTGATTGATTAACAACATTGAGTCGAGTTGTGCATAAAGTTGTAACTCGATAACTGATTATACGACGAAATGTCCGGTACATCGTAACCGAAATGTATTGTTTTTGCTCCGAATGGCAAAATATTTATTGCGAATTATTGCATAGGAACCGTCTGTATTATTCCATAATCGGTCCGTTTTTGGCCCACTCTCCCCCTATGACAGGCTAAAAGAGGTAATAAAGTTGCCGCGGCACTCGGGCTCAGTGCGGTAGGGACTTGATATCGATCTTTCTACATTAATGCCAATTAGTACGCGCGATGTCTACGATGTCCGCGGTACTTGAGACTGTTAACGCGACGACTCGGCGAGCCTGCATCGTCACCTCAACCCTGAAATTACTCAATGGCAACTCAATTGTCCGGATAATAGTGATTAGTTATCGAGCAACGAGCGGGGATCGTCAAAACAATGGTAAAGATGTGCCCTACACACGAGAGTCGTACGTACGAGAGCCCTTTTGTTATATTCCTCGGACCTCGGATCGAAAAAAAATGAAAAACATGGTAATCCACGAACGTATATGTACATATCTTTTTAACGGTCGACCGGACGGACATCGCGACTCGTCTTTAGTCGTCGAGAAGCACAAGTGGACGATATGCACTGTACGCTCGTTGTGTCCGCGCGAGGATATAACTTCGAGCTGAGAACTTTGCGCGTAGACGCGACACGCGAATAGAAACAAGACAACCCGTGTGGTTTGGCGTCAGTAATAGATCGGCACCTCCGCCGCGTAGATGTCTTTTTCAAATCGACGTTTTTAACTTGCCTCTCGCCGTTCTTTTTTCATTTCGGAAACAAAAAAAACACCAGAGGAAAAGTTTACTCGTCTTTCGTTCGACGGATAATCATTGACTCGCACGGGGTCCACGCGTAACCGGCGGTACGAAGCGAAACGACCGAAACGACCGAAACGACATTAGCATCTATACGCGATAAAATTATTACCTTTCCTTTGACTTTACGAATGTCAGTGTCGTTATTATCGATGCAATAACCGTGTCTACTTCGCGCAGTAGTCACAAGTCAGTCGGTTACATCGCAACTCGTCGAAGAATCGCCGTAACAGAGACTGCGCTGATAACCCGCAGTGTTAACGAATAACAATAAACAACGAGAGAAAAAAGTTGAAAAAGAAAATAAAGAAAAAAAAAATGTCGAGCAGAGGAGTAACGCCCGGGGGAAACGATGGTTTTCTCGGAAGACATCATCACCCGATTTTTCTCATCGACTCGGACGAAGGTAACACACATACGACTCTCAATTATCTCCGTTAGGTTATGTAACATTTATAGCCTCGTCGTCGGTCGTCGGCGTCGTTTGTAAGTACGATACGATACGATTTTTTTCTTCGTTCCTTAAACTTCGCGAAAGACATACGCGCTTAAAATAATTTTAATTCTCAAAATGTCCAAAATGTACAAAAGTCCAGTCGTAAACTCGTAAAGCTTTACTACTGGCGGCGGTGCAGGTGTTCTTTTTCGTCAGAGATGTTGACGCATTCGCAACCGTTGCGTTGCGAGACGATCCAAATTCAAACTCTCGTAGAGCAGATCGCCGCCGCGAAGCCTCCGGTTGAATTAAATACTTCGAATTGGTCGAGTAGAGCGAATGAAACATTAAGTAGTTTGAAAATAGTAAAAAGAAATAAATAAGGGGAGAGATAACAAAACGCAACGGCGTTGTTAGACCCTTTGCCAAGATTGTAATCGCGAGCCGGTGGTATTGATCTCTCTCTCTGTGCGGAGTACGCGACAAAGACGTAGCCGAGTTGCACGGTGATTCGACCGCGATGGTTTCTCTGGTACGATGCCAAAACCTGATTCACCGTGTAGTCAGAGTCATCGTGCGATCGTAAAGAGTTCCGCCGAGATTCCACAAGGAAACGTTTTAAAAAACTTTTCAAATGTAAATTATGCAAAAGATTGAAAAACATTTTAAAAACGTTGCGAGGCAAACACACAGTTTTCAAACATTTTCTTCAATTATCTCGCTTTTTTTTTTCATTTCGCCTCTTATAAAATAAAAATGCATACTCGCAGCCCTTTAATTTGACGTGTTGAAATTCAAATGTAACGCGATGAAGTGAAAAACACGCGGCGCGCGTGTGGGGAGCGTCGATAAATATTGACCTTGAAAAAAATCGGTTTTGTACGATGCGGCGGTGGCGCGGAGTTAGTTTGCGCGACTTGGCGTTATCGTCAAGACGAACGACCCGACGGACCCGACGGACCCGACAAACTTTCTCGCCGTTTCTCCTTCCACACTGTGAAATTTGTCTCTCTCTCCTCCTCTTGCCTCACCGTCCCGAACAAAACCGAAGTGGCGAAAAAAATGCACACGTGCAAGCCCCACCGGGGCGCGCGTGCAGCTCGTATTATCTGGGTCAGCGAGCTAACAAACGCGCGGACGCACGCGTTTCTCTACCGGCGTGTTTATGTTTTTGTAAGTCACACCATTGACGGAAAGTTCTCGAAACAACTGATAATATCCGTCATGACGAGAGACCGTGAGCTTTTCGTTTGTCATGAAATCATACAACAAGTATCACTGACGACGACGACGTGAACGGCATTCCACGAGATATTATAGAAAACTCTTCGATAATATATTGTTAATCAATTGTTTCGGCGATCGAAAACATATTGTCGACGACATCGTTACGACACAGTTTGAGACTCTGGGGTGGGATCCCGAACGAATTTTAACGCAAACGCAACGCAAACGTAAGGCTACGGTGTGAGTGTATCTCTGTGACACCCACGTGAGCGCCAGGAACGACATCTCTCTCGCACTCGATAGATAGGGTTACGTTTGGGGATCCCACCCCTGGCGCGCAACAATCGACGCCCGTTAACGCAAATAATAACAATAATGATTTTTTCAATAATTATGTTATAAATTAGCAAATTCGATGTAAATTCAAAATCGTTATTATTATTAGTCATTTTATATAACATTTTTCATTTTTTTCATTCGTGTTAAAATTATAATAATAATGTCAATGACTTTTTAACGACTGTTTTCAAATTTATATAATTATTCTTTTTTGTTATTTTTTTATTATTATTATTACTTTATTGCGAAAGTAAATTGTAAAAATTCTTCGGCGATATATTTCCGATGAATTGTCGTCACGCCGATTGGCAACACCGTCGACAACAGAATTGCGAGACAGTTTATCACCGCGGCGCATAAATACCGCTACTGGTTAACGACACGAACGAGCAATGATTTTTTGTTTGTTTTTTCTCCGGTCAGTTGAAAACAAACGATTCGATGACTCTCTTCCCTTTCAAACGTAGAAATTTTATTTTTAATTGCAGGCAGCGAGAGTCCGATATTCGGTTTGGATGGCGCAGTCGCCGGAGCCGGCGGTGCGAATTCTCTCCGAATGATCGTACCTTCCGAACTTCCAAATGAGATCTCAGCACCGTATGAAGTTCCGCAGTTCCCCATCGAGCAAATTGAGAAAAAATTGTTGATTCAACGCCAGTTGACTGTCAAGTGAGTTCCACGATATAATTACGACTTTTTAAAAGTGGAAAAATTCCCAAAAACGAGTGAAAACGCCAACCGTGCCGGTAGCGGATGATTCTCATTAAACGCGACGAGATCGTATTCTCGAGTATTCGCGTCGGACGAATCGTCGCACGGTGCGCTAAAAATATCTCTCGGTGCGATGGAATGTTAAAATTTTGTTTATTCGATTTGATTCGAATCGAAAGAACGACGCATAATTCAACGATTGCGAATACTCGCTGACCGTCGTCTCGAATCGCTTTTCGACTCCGAAGTGCCGTAAAACTTTGATTACCCGGTCGAAACGGTATCGTAAATATGGAAATCGAAAAGAAAAACAAAAAAAATCATTAATATCATAAAACGGAAAAATGCATAATTTTTTAACCACTGTAGCGATTTCGTTTCTATTTTGAAAATTTCTAATGATATTTCGAAAATGTTTAAAAGTATTTTCCAAAAATTCAAGAATTGCGGTTTTACTGTTCTCGCATCGCGCGACGTCTACGCATTCGCGGAGACTCGTTGATGTTTCCCGGGTGATCGGTGGGGGAGTCTCGACGACTCGGTGAACGGTTTCCTCGATTTGACCGACTCGAACGACTCGATCCGACTTATAGATACGAAAGACTCCGACTTTGCGTCTACCGAAGTGGCAACTCGCAGTCTATGATTTTTATTTTTCAAAACTATTCTAAATTTCTCATTTCTCCCACCGCTTGCGAACTCAATCGGCAAAAGCTGTTCTCAATCTTCCGAACTCCGTTAAGTACACCGATCATTTTCTCCGTATTATATCATAATTACATCAATTTTATTATTATTATTATTATTTATAATCGATAGCGACTGATATATATTTATTATCGTCGGTCTAAGTATCGATCGAAGCAATCGTAGTTCGGCGTCATCTACTCTGTCCACTGTCTGCGTCGGACGGCGGCTTCTCTTTCTCTGCACTGCTGCATCGCTATATAAGCGTTACGTGTTACGCGAGAGAGTGGTATACACAGTGTAGCCGCGATCAATAATCCAACTACGCGACACATCGATTACGATGCCGACGTTAAGACACTTTTTTTTTTTTTTTTTTTTTTTCTTTCTTTCTTTTTCTTACACTGTCGATCCCTCGCTGACGCAACGATAGTACCTAATTTCGTTAATGTTTATCGACTGATAGATACACAGAAAATTTTCGGAAATTTACTCGGGAAACGTGAGAACATTAAACTTTTGTTTTGAAAAGGAAATACGATCGATAAAAAAAAAAAACGTCCGGGAAGCAAATTATGAAAATATCAAAAGATTTGGGATTCAAAAAATAATTTGCATTTAAAATTCGTGCAGATTAAGGAAAATGTCGACTAAGGAGTTTCTACTTTATGTAAAAAAAAAAAAATGTATTATATTGGATTTTCGTAAAATAATTCGTAATTGTTGTGAAATAATTTTTAGTTTTTTTTCAAAATTTTTGGTCAATATTTCGAATTAAAATTGCAAATTTGATTTTGCAAAAAATGTTATATTTTCTGAAATTCATTGTTATACTTTTTTTTTCTACGCGGAGTAGAAAATCCTCAATCCAAATTCATCGCAAGCTTTACGCGGTTTTTGTAAAAAAAAAAAGTACATAAACAATTTTTAAAAATGTTATATCGGTTAAAGATAATCCAACGGACATAAGTAGGTTAATGAAACTTCACTGTGATATCTAATACGCACGCGTTATGGAGATTCTGCGGATTCGATATTTCAGCAGAAGGCGCGTTTAAACGCGTAAACTTGTATTTTTTTACATCAAAAAAACACTTTTCTGCAAAATGAAATATTTTTTTGCCAGTTAGATATTACGCAAATTATTATACACATTCTGTATTTATCGCGATTTGCTTTATCCATATATTCGACAATATATCCATAATATACAATTTTCCCAAAAAAACAACAAAAAAAACATATCAGATATATATTCGATAATTTTTTTTCCCATTTGGGTCAATACATCATTTATCCAATGTACATTCGCAAACGTTAAAAACATTGCGTACAGACACGTCGAGGATCGGCGCTTTGGGATCTTCCAATTGAGCGATTAATTAATCAATTACCGAGTCCTCGTATGTGGGACGAAAATACGCCGTGAAAAAAAAAGAAAAAAAAAGTGAACCGACATTATTATCGTCTTTTTTTCCGACGCGACATGCGCTCATATCAACCGAAACTGTATGTTCAGTTGTCGAAGAAATTTTTCTTTTATTTTCCATTATTTTCTTCAGCTACAGATCGCGAGGGGATCGACTCATAAAAAAAGAATTAATAATAATAATAATGAATAAAATATACTAAAATTGCACGAAACTCGGGCGTTTTACATACGCATCATATAGAAATGATAAAATTCGTTATATATGCGTAATATAATTGTTTTTGTTAGTAAATGAAAATATTTCATATATCGTACATATATTTCGCGATATATATTGTGTTGCCCTTTGTCGGAGAGGAGCAACGAGGTGGAAAAATATCAACGACGCACTCGCGAAAGCTCAGGGGCTTCGTTAGTCGGGATTCGGGATTCGTGTGCCTTCAGAATCTCGAAGTTCGCGGGGATCGCGCGGATCGCGCGGATCGCGCGGATCGCGCGCATGGTCTGCTATACTCGTCGCAACAACTCGTCGAGTGCGACTTGACGAGAGTGCGGAGTATACAGTGACGGAGCAAAATGGAGAGAAAATGTGAGAGCTGCGAGAAGAGAAGGGGGTAAAGGGGAGGGAGAGGACTAGAGGTGGACGGGCCGCGCGTTACCAGAGTGAGGGGTGGCAACCGGTGGGTGATGTCAGTGTTTGCGCGATCGTCGACACGAAAGGACGGGGTTTTGTCCCATAGAAACGACGATACCGAATCGAGAGCTTCGGCTCTTCCAATTTTCCGTGTATATTTGTCGCGCGATCGTCCCGTATCTTCGAACGATGGCCGAACGTCGACACGACAATTTTCGAAAATTTTTCCGTCTATTCCGATAGAGGAAATTTCACGCAATCCGTAAAGACGGTTTTCCCCCCTCCACTCGCTCTGCGACGCGCGATCGACGATCGCCAAGCACGAAAAAAATGTAACTGAGCAATTTTCTCGGAACTTTCGTTTATTTTTCGATGGTGCATATTCCAGGATTTATAAAAAATAAATAACAAAAAAATCCGCGGAGAATTTCGAGATTCCGATCGATTATGAATTAATGACATTTTACGAAATAAATAAGTGCCTTAACAGAGTGCGGTAATATCTTTTTTTTTTTTTTCCTGATAATAATGTATTGATGAGAGAATAAAAAAATCATAATAATAATACAATGTTTGCCTGCGCCATCGATTCGAAACGCTGGCTGAGGGACAACACGATATTGTTGAGGTAATTAAAGAGAAGCGTTATCAATCGTTCGTAAAAATGTAATAATCAGTTCGACACCCCAAAGAAGTTTATTTACTATTACGCGACAATAAGACAAAGAAAACATAATGAAATTTATCACCAATCGATCGCGCGACAGTTTTTCGCCGCACGTGATAAGACGATTGAGAATAAAGTTCGGCAATTTCGGGTCAAAAATTATATTTTATTTTTTCTCGTCGATAAAAAAGAATTTTATCGAAAATTTCATGCGATTCGTTGCTCGTACCGATGTCCCGAACGCGTAAAAAAAACTCAGTACCAAGTATAAGGACTTGTGAAATTAATTTCATTTTCGTTAATTATATTTTTTTATTTTCTCTATAAAAAAAAAAAACATTACAGTTCTATAATTTTCGATATTCGGAACCGCCGAACAAAACATCGCGTGGGATCATCGAACGAACTTTTTTGCAACTTGGAAAAAAAAAACACACACACACATTTTCTCGTCTGGAATCGCCTCCCCTCTCCTTTCCTTGGATCATCATATTTAGCCGATGTTCGTCGATGAGAGGTCGTTTCGTTATCGCGAACTGTATCCGACGTCTGTAGACCCCCCGTTATCTGAAACATTTCGGGAGCAAACTGATAGCGATTGAACTCTCAGAAGCTTGACGCGCATATTTACCGTCGATCCTCGTCGTCCCCTCGTCGTAAATGATACGATGCTTCGGCTTTCCGAAGTCACTACAATCTTTGAATAATGCAATGCGAAAAGAAAGATTGAGATAAAAAATTGTAAAATCTGTTTTTCAGGGCAGCAAAGGATCTCGAGGAGCGTCGGAGTCATTACGAACCCTCGTTGGGTCCCGGAGTTCCCGATGACATCGAACCCCCGTTTACTCTCGAGGAGAATGACTTTGTTCCGCACTTTCAAAGAGTTTCAATTTCCGGAGAGGACACATCCGGGGTGAGTCCCCCCCGATAACGATATACAGTGTTCGTTAAGAACGGTGTATCGCTGCATATTATCAAATACTAAGATTCACGTGAAAATCAGAGCGAAATTCGTATATTTCCGAATTTAATAAAAATCTGAAAAAAATCAACAATACAGAAAGTTATTAACAAATTAGTTAAAAACATCATTGTTTAGCAAATTATTCGGTAATATAACTTTTTCTTTAGTCGAAATTTATTTGCGAATTTTTAAAAATATTTACGATTTTTTTCAATATTTTTTTAAATGTCGACAATTCGTGATTTTTCACCCATTAAAAAAATCAAATTTTTTTTTCTCGATAATTTGATCATTCTTTTTTGATTTTCTTTATTGATGAAAAATCCCAAATTTTCGAAAATTCGAAAAAATTGTCAAAAAAGCATCGTAAGTATTGAGAAAAATTTGCAAATCAATTTCGGCTAAAGAAAAAGTCAGAAAATTGACGAAATTCTCTCGGAATTTCACGTGAATCGCACTCTTTGGTAATACGCAACGATACACTCTCCTTAAAACCTCAGAAACTCATCGGAGGGTTTTGTACAGCTGCTACGCAACGATGTTACATTATAATTGAATATATATGCGAAGGCATCGAGAAACACACGGCAACCGTATGCCTTCCAAGTCGAAGCCCCGAGAATGTCGGCTTATGTTCTTAAAGCATTTCTCTACTTCGTTTCTTTGCTCTTATGCCTTTGTATGTTATATACAGGAAACTCACACGAGGGGTATACCGATTGACCTATTGCGGCCCCGAATATCCGACGGTATATAAGCTTTGATAATCCCCGATGATTCACGATCTTTATCCCCGCTGACCTTGTAACTTGAGGCAATTTGTCTTCGAAGCGCATTACTCATTTATCCCGATATATAAAGAAATCGAGTTCGTGAAGAACACCCGAGGATCGGAGGCATTGTTTGCAGCGTACAGAGAGTTTATAGAGAAGAAATTAATTGATAGGCGATACTGTTGGTTGGAAAAAAAAAAAAAAAAAAAAAAAAAAAAAAAAAAAAAAAAACGCCATTCGGCGAACGAAAGCCGTAAGAATGGCTTTTACTTTGCTAATTTCGCAGAGTAATCATATATTTATGAAAAAAACGTGTAAACTGATTATTTATTCTTGCAGATCGAAGTCTCGAGTTTAGTTATCCCCCGAAAAAATTCCGAGTCTTTCTTGTATTATTAATTTTTACCGAATTGGATAAAGTAACGATATACAGGAAGTGTTACAAGAGTTATTGAAATTTATAAAAAGGAAATTAATTAGAGGGCAAAGCTATCGCTCGGTAAATTAAAAGACAACAGCGTTCGGGGAAAGAAACCTATAAAAGGGCCTTTTGGACTGAAAGTTTCGGAGAGTTCTAGTATATTTTTTAAACGAACGTGAAAACTGGTTATTTATTGTCGCAGCTGGGAGTCCATTGTTTAAGGAGAATGTATCGTTACATTTCCAACGAAACGGGAGATTCAGAGAGAATTTTGATTACTTCTCAATGGGATGAAATTCTAAAAAAAAATCACCATACCGAAGGCGCTAAGAGTATTAATTCTCCGTAATAATAATACCGAAGAGTTATTGACAAAATAAAAAAAAAATTAAAATTGTTTAACGAATCTTCGGCAACAGACTTTTTTTTAGCATTTTTTATTTTCTTTTATTAATTTACTATAATAATAAAAAAAATCTTAAAAATCATAAATTAGTAATTTTCGATTTATTTGCCATTAACTTTCACTCAGTTGGATAAAATAACAATATATTCAGCGAACGGCTTCCATTGTACTATTGATACTCCAAAAATTGAATTTCACGAGTTTTATATTAAAAAATAACAATACAAAAGTGTAATACGGGTAAAGTACTTTATGCACCGCGAGACATCGAAAAGTACGGAAAATCAAGAAAAACAGAAAACGTTGACATTCAGCATCAATTTTTATTTTTTTCCTCTTTGACATTATATCAAAGCATTGAAAACCCGTACGGTGGATGTGTACAGTCGGAATATTCGTCTCGGAGGTCAAGTTGTGGTCACGCGGTCACTGCAGTCCGCCGCAACTCTCTTATTCTGCTTCATCCCCTTTAATTCTGCTGAGTTTTCCTGCAACTCACTCCCCCTTTGATAGTCTCCTCGAACCGTTCGATAATCTTACGGCGGTGTCTCCTCGAGATATGCACACCGCGAGTGTAATAACTAAAGATATATATATATATATATATATACCGAAGAAAAGAAATCCGGCAAAAAAAAGTGTAAATGTTGTAAATGGTTATTTATTATACATTACTGAAGTTTAATACGTGTCGTCTGCTTTTCAGGTGCCTTTGGAGGACCTGCAACAGGCATCGCAAATGCTCGTTCAGGCATTGGCTATACGAGAGAAATATATGAACAATTCAAAGCAGAGTTTCCCTTCGATAACGTCGAGATTCTTGAGAACCGCCGACAAGCGGCCTTTGAATATCGACGACGAGGTTCAGCACGACGATCGAATGGCTATTGCCGGTACGTCCTAAGAATTAATCATTATTATTATTTATATAATTTATTTATGGAATTGAATTATTAATTTGTTGTTATTTCATTTTTTTTTTTAATAATATAATTTATCAATTTTTCAATATTTTACAAATACATCGCGAAATTATTATATATAACTCTATTTTATGCGAATTATCGATTTTGCAGATCATCCGGTGCACGCGCCGGCGTCCCGAGGCGATCCATGGGAGTGCGAGTTTCCGCCGTCGAAGAATTATATAATTGCACCGTTGAACGGTGTTTTCAATGTTTACGCGAACGAAGAAGATTACGAGAATAAGAAGCCGGTACCCTATTCTTATCCCGATTTGGCGACTTTCGTTCGCGAAATGAATCTCCTCTGTGCGATGATAGCCGACGGGCCTCTGAAATCGTTTTGCTACAGGAGACTCAGCTATCTATCATCGAAGTTTCAATTGCACGTGTTGCTTAACGAACTGCGAGAACTCGCGAGTCAAAAGGCCGTTCCTCATCGCGATTTCTACAATATCCGGAAAGTCGATACGCACATTCACGCGGCATCTTGTATGAATCAAAAGCATCTTTTGCGTTTTATTAAAAAAACATTGAAAAATCACGCCGACGAAGTTGTCACGTGTTCCAAGAGCGGCGAAATTATGACACTGGAGGAAGTTTTTCGTTCCATGAATCTCACCACTTATGATCTCAGCGTCGATATGCTCGACGTTCACGCGGTAAGTTCTCGCGGCGAAGTCTTTTTGTTTTTTTTTTTCGATAAATATGCTGCGCTTTTAAATTAATGGCATCGAATTATTATTAGTAAATTTTTAACAAATTTTTTTTTTTTTCGATTATTATTATTTTTATCATTAATAATTTTGAATATTTTTTTTTTCCTTCGAAAATAAAATTTATTTCGCCAGTTTTGCACGCGCGATCCGGTAATACTGATTATCTACTTTTTTTTATTGAGTCCCGAAATCAATGAATCATTAAAAATGGATTTTTAATATGAAAATCAATACTAACGTTCGTATTATTGTGAAAAAAGAAAAAAAAAAAAAAAAAAAACAGGTTGCTTTACTATTTTTTTCTATTAAACCCGTTACCCGTCTTCATTGATACTTTCTTTTTCAGGACAGAAACACATTTCACAGGTTTGACAAATTCAACGCGAAATACAATCCCATCGGTGAGAGTCGTCTTCGTGAGGTTTTTCTCAAAACCGATAATTATCTCGAGGGAAAATATTTCGCTCGTATAATAAAGGAAGTTGCCAGCGATCTCGAGGAATCCAAATATCAGAATGCGGAGCTGAGATTATCTATTTATGGTAAAAGTCCCGAGGAATGGGATAAACTCGCCAAATGGGCGATATCCAGCGATGTTTCATCGGACAATGTCCGTTGGTTGATCCAAATTCCTCGACTATAGTTAGTAATATAGCAATATTAACTTTTGAAAAGAAATTTTCACCCTTTCGTTCCGATTGTCCGATAAATTAAAATGCTAATTATAATGATTTTATCGCGCAGTGACATCTTTAAATTGAACAAACTGATGAATAACTTCCAAGAGATTCTGAATAACATATTTTTGCCGCTTTTCGAAGCGACGAATGATCCAAATAGTCATCCGGAACTTCACAAGTTTCTTCAATACGTGAGTTACGAATTAACGAGGAAGGGTTATTGAGGTATTGGGTCGCTAAAAACGATATGATACGATTAATATGGCGATACAGGTGATCGGCTTTGACTCCGTCGACGACGAGAGTAAACCGGAAAATCCTCTCTTCGATAAGGACGTTTGCCCTCCGGAAGACTGGAATGACGTTGAAAATCCACCGTATGGATATTACCAGTACTATACGTTCGCCAATATGACTGTACTGAATCATTTCCGAGCGTAAGTTTCAATTTGGAATTTTTCTCGAAAACAATAGTAGATAATGAAATAATTTTTTTTTGTTACTGAAAAGTACGTGTGTAGGGAGTCTTACGAAAAAAAATTGGCAATAGATATTAAAAAAAAAAATAACTTTCATTTGAAATTATTAAAATTATTGAAAAGAAAAAAAAAAAATTATTTTATTTTTTCAATTACTATTTTTTGAAGATTGACAACATACCGTTTTGCAAAAAAAAAAAAAAAAAAATCGTAATATTATCTCCCGTAGCTTTTTAGAAAGAAAAATAAAAATTCAGTACAGAAAGAAAAGTAAAAATTCAGTGGTGCAGAACTTTTTTTTCACTCGCGACTATCGCAATTAATAGTCAGCCGATTTTACAGCTTTTATAACATTTTTTCCCCCATTTTTAATCTCTCTGCAACGGTATTATTGTCTCTTTTTCTAAACTCATTGCATTTAATTAATTTTCAGGGAACAAGGAATGAATACTTTCGTTCTGAGACCGCATTGCGGCGAAGCGGGCCCCATTCAACATTTGGTTTGCGGTTTTATGATGGCAGAGAATATATCTCACGGTCTCCTCTTGAGAAAAGTTCCGGTTCTCCAGTATCTCTATTATCTCGCGCAGATCGGTATCGCAATGTCGCCCCTCAGCAACAATTCCCTTTTCCTGAATTACCATCGGAATCCTCTGCCGGAGTATCTCGCGCGAGGTCTCTGCATCAGTCTCTCGACCGATGATCCTCTGCAATTTCACTTTACCAAGGTACGGTATCCATGATACCGTTGATTATCGATTCGACGATTATTTCAATTGAATTTTCACGTTTCAGGAACCTTTGATGGAAGAATACAGCATTGCGGCGCAAGTCTGGAAGCTTAGCTCGTGCGATATGTGCGAATTGGCGAGGAATTCGGTTCTGATGAGCGGTTTTCCTCACAAGGTTCGGTCTCTCAAAAATCCAAATTAAAATAATCAAAAAAATCATTTTTTTTTCTTTAATCAAATAAACAGAAAAAGAGTTTCAAATAAAAAAGAAATCGATTTTTTGTTGCACAGTTTTATAGCGCAAATACTTAATATTAATATGCAACAAAAATTTTGTAAAAATTCGAGAAATTCACCGAGTTAATTAATTGTTACTTACCGACCCATGAATTGTTAATTAAATCTCTTTTTTTTCATATACAGAGCAAACAATATTGGTTGGGACCCAATTATACGAAGGAAGGTGTCGCCGGAAACGATATAACGAGAACCAACGTTCCGGATATTCGGGTCTCCTATCGTTACGAGACTCTCGTCGACGAACTTTCCAATATATTCAAAGTCGTCGATAAACCAGAGGCTTTCTAGCTGTCGCCAACGAGCCGCGGCCTCGATCCGCGGTCACAAATCTCTTCCATTTTCTCAGTTCACTTTCATCTCTGACTGCCCTCCCGACGATTCGCTTCGCTCATTCTTTACCTCGCGAAGTACGATGCGTTAATATATCCCGAATTTTTTCTCTACTCGAAACTTTATCTACTTCGCCCGGTCCGCGATGGACTAACAACGAAATTTTTCAAGTACCGCATAGAGAATTGCGTTGAGAAAACTTTTCTTTTTGCTAATTAAACAATTTATTGAGAAGTTATATAATTATGAAAATAATTGGATATTCTTACCTTCCGACTTTATAAGTTTTCAATTTAAAACTCACGTTTAATTAATGTGCAATTGTTAGAGTGGTTGCGATTCATTATTTTTATACCAATCACTTTATCATCGATAATGCCATTTTTTTCTTTTTTTTTTCGAGTTAACACTTCTCATGGATGTATTGTATCCCACGCGATGGTTGTTAATACTCCGAAATCGAATATTGAATTTAATTTTTTTTTAATTCAGTTTTTTAAGTTGTTTTTTTTTAATTATAGTTTATTACTATAATTTTTGTTATATCGATATTGCGCCGCAACGGATATGTGTTTTACATCGCGGCGTTTCGATTTCACTATAAGTGAACTTAAAAATACTAATTATTGTCAGAGTTTTGCAACAATTGAGATATCGAGTCTACGAAATTCAGAAATGTTTTGAATCCGAATTTCAAGTTTAGACAAACGTTTAACGTTGATAACGCTGTATATAAGTTTATTTACTGATCGCTGTTTTTACGAATTTTACTCTTTTGCTGAAACGGAATGAATTTTGGTGAGCAGTTTGGATTTTTTAACATAACACATTATTGAAAGAATTGCGTTATCGCGATAACTTTACGATCGATTAGGTAGTAATAAATACTATCGTGCAGAGTAAAAACTCCAAAAAAATGTTCTTTTCGTAGCAATGATACCATTGATGAGTCGCAATTCTCGCAAAACTACGCGATTGCGAAATTAGACGTAAAAATGACTACAGAAACGGCCGGTTGTTTCGTGTAAAAAATTCAGCGTGTAAACAGCGTTAATCGACTGCCAATGGGCGTCAGAATAGTAGTTTTATTAATAAACAACTGGAGTACGACTTTTTTTTCTATAAACGAACGAAAAACGGCCGGAAAACGACTTGTCATAGATATCGTCGTTTTTTTTCGATAAGCGATCTAAAGACTACGTAACATTTTTGCCACAAATCGAACGATTGCTTAATTTATAGGATCGTTTCATAGTCGTTGCAAACGCGAAGATAATTCTCGCAAAAAAAGTAGAGATCGGCAAATATTCGAAAATTCGAATAATTCGATTCAACTAAACATTTTTTTTCCATCACTCTAATAACTATTTAAAATCTAAAGTAACAACAAATTTTCTTGCCCTCAATCTTCAAAATACATTGAATAATTTATTCGTTCACGAGAATCAATTTTGTTGTAAAAAAAAAAAACGAAAATATCGAACTTGCCGCGCCGTCGGTGTCGCGATGACCAATTTGAAAAAGCATTTAGCTTCTTCTCGCCAACGTAAAATCAAATCGCGTTATATATATTTATAAAAAGAAAAATGGAAAAAAAAAAAAAAAATCAATTTTGTAGAATACAGAAAAATTGTAAATACATTATAATAACGTTGCGAATGTAGACGGTAAAGTTTTTCGATTCGTTTAACGAAATACGTCAGTTCGGGATAAAAAGAAATTCAAAAAAAAAGGAGAAACAACAAAAAAAGATAATGGGATCGAGTCGTGTGTTTCGCATTTTCGATTCGAATTGGTGCTAAGAGCGTCGTTCGCATCCACGAACTTTATCCAATCATTTTGTTATATTTTTGTACGTTTATATCATATAATCGTCTATAAACGACGTTTGGTTGTTTTTATTTGTCAAATAGAATTTAACGTAAAAAACAAAAAAAACAATAGTCGCGGGCATTTGCGATCGGATTGTCGTGGTAAATATCGCGCGCTGTCGATTCTTTTATCTTCATCTCTATTCACGATTAATAACGATTAATATAACGAAAAAAATATATATATTATAGTTATTATAGAACAAAATACAACTTTCCGATCGTGCGACGTTTTGCGAAGCGAAATGCCGCGCCGTTACTTTTCAGGATCGAAACAAAAAAAAAGATGCATAGAAAAAAAAAAAAAAAAAAATTTTAACGTTGCGCTTAAGCAAAATTATTATTATTACGATATAGAAAAAAAAAAAAAAAACGAAGATATGTATTTCTTGTAAAAAGTATATATTGTATAATTAATAACGAGAATGAAAACAAAAAAATATATATAATGAATATAACGTTCGAAGCATATGGATGAATTTATTTTTATTCGATAGTTCACCAATCCCCGGTGAATATAATAATCGCGATTGAAAAACCGACTATTACGTGTAATTGGAGCTTTGCGCGTATTGTTTCGCTGAATGCGGAGGAAGAAGGAGCCACCGTTGGCGGTGGAGTTATAGTCGGAATTGGAGCGCTTGGAACTTCCGTTGTCGATGCCGGTATCGATAGATCCATCGAGATATTATTTTCATCGAGTTTATTAGTCGTAATTTCGATCTCTTCTGTGCTATTATCCTCTTCTTCGTCGTTATCGAGCGGATGCGCTTCCTCGTAAATATAATCGATCATTGTGGATTTTTCTATCGAACTATCGATGATGTCGATGAACGGTTCTGCGGTATTGTCGTCATCCGTGTCGCATTCCCGCAGCACGAGAGCGTCGTAAGACGAAAGATCGATTGCGTCTCTGGCGACAACGGATCTGGTTGAAGGTAAATAAAAAATAAATGATACGTTATTGCGATTGTAATGAATGTAATGAAAAAGAAAAAGAAAAAAAAGGAGTTAGTTACCGATTTGTATGATCGTCGCTGGAAGTTACAACGACATCCAAGTAATTGTACAAATCGGGATACAACTCTGTCATATTGACTCGTTGTTCGTCATCGGATAGATTAATTACGACAACGTAAACTGGATAACCGGTGAGAGTCCTGAAAAAGTAAGAAAAAATGAGCGGACATTCGGACAGATGGATCTCTCGATTTAATCGAAATTTCGGTGTACGCATATCGCGCGCAACGTACCTTCGCAACACGAGAACGGCACCGTCGTTGAGAGATTCGAGTTGGCAGTCTCCCCTCACGAATACCGGATCCTTCCGCAATTTGACAAAATTTTTGTAAACGTTTAAATGGCTCGTCGGATTTTCCAATTGTCGTTCAACATTCGTTACGAGGTAACGGTCGTTTACGGGAAAATAGGTACTTTCGCTCGTTGAAAAAGCGTCCCACTGCATCGGCGCTATCGCCGAGTAATTCTCCGAAATTGGCATATCGTGCATTCCGATTTCATCGCCGTAACGGGTGAATGCCTGTCCCGGCAGTAGCATACTTAACATACGAAGACCGTCCGGTCGATCCGAACCGATTCTCGACTGATTCTCGTCCCACAGCTGTACGAGCGACGTACGAAATAGCGTTATAATAACAATGCGATCCTTGCTTGTAATAAAAAGAAAACGAAAAGAAAAGGAACAAAAAACAGCGTGTTATATTTTACCGGCCAGTTGGTGGTCGCGTTCGCCGGTATTAAATTGAGCCATTCTTCGATCATTGCCGCAATTTCGCTCGCGTTATTCTTACCGGTCAACCCGATATGAGTGTTGAAGCGACAATTTAACGGCAAAATCCCCGATATATTGTCTCGTCCGTAGTACGACAACGAATTAACTTCGGTATCGCAGCTACCGGCTACCAAAAGTCTGTGTAAATTATGTAAATACAGTATGTACATTATTATTATTTTTAAAGCGTTTTTTATATACATACTTTGACGTCGAATTGGTCAGTTTGGTCCACGCGTCGACGAATGAGCGAATCTCATACAAAAATTCAACGTTTTCCTCGGTACCGATATCGGCATCTTCGAAGAAATATGGAATACCGGATATACGGAAACCGTCGACTCCTCTGTCCAACCAAAACTCTAATATAACCTGAAATTTCTTAATAATGAAAAAAAAAGTAATCTGTCGATGCTAAATTGGCAAACGAATGATTCATTACATTATTTACCATTATCTCTTGACGAACATTTTCATTACGGAGCTCGAGATCCGGTTGAGTTTCGTCGAATTTGTGATAATACCACTGATCTCTTTCGTCGTTCCATGTCCACGCGGAATCGTCATCGTCCAAACTTATTCTCGTCTTTATTGAAAAATAATTCGATTAATTATTATTATTATACTTTTTTGTTATTGCGCGACTGAAATCGTTGTACAAAGATTTGTTTACGTGTACCCAGTTATTGGGCGGTACTCTCGTGCCATTCTCCGTAAGGGTACCGTCATCCCAGATATAATAATCACTATAAGGCTCCATTCTGTAGATCGATGCGTTGAACCATTCGTGCTGATCGCTCGAGTGGTTCGGTACGATGTCTAAAATGACTTTCATGTCTGGTAGATTATAAACAAAAAAATACCTTTTTTTATCAAATCTATTGTTGCATTGCGTAAAGTGATCGCGAAGATATTTTACGATAGACTCGTACCACGTCCGTGTGCTTCTTCGAGAAGATTATCGAAATCACTGAGATTACCGATGAGAGGATGAATATTTTTGTAATCCGAAACATCGTTGCCGGAGTTGATGAGGGGTGACGGATATATCGAATTAAGTAATATCGTTTCGACGCCAAGATCGTCAATGTACTCGAGACGACTAATTATACCTGCGAAACATCGGGCGATAATCGATATATACGATAAACAAAAAACTGTGGATCGCGAAATCGTTTGTTTGCATTTGATTGGTGCATGGGCGCGCGATCTTTTGTCTAACATAAAAAAATAAGTAGATCGCGAAATCAATGATCCAAGTGGAAAAAGCCGATTATATAGTTATTCGTGTGATTAAAAGTTGAAGCTTCTGTGAAATTTCTTCGTGTTGTTAATTTTCAAGGCCGCGGGGGTCGACCCCAACCTCCGAGACTCACCGTCGCGGTGCCAATCTTCTATTAATAGAGTCAGTGTGTTCCACATCGGTGAGTGAATTTAGTCCACTGGGTAATATCGTTAACTCGTTTGAGAATATGTCTAGTATATATGCCTATATACTTTTTTTTACAATAGCGATAACGTAGGAGATGAAATAACGTTTGTAGGAGATCAAAGTGTAAACGCGGTTTAGATGGAAGGTCAAACCTTGTAAATCTCCGTGACCATCGCCGTCGCTGTCCTGATAAGCACTCGGCGATATATCGTAGACCAGTGTAGTTTCCCACCATTCGTTATCGAGCGAATCTCCGAGCCCCGAGCATGTAATTCCCAAGAGGGAAATTAACAGCGTCGCGAGGTACAACAACATTATCGTCGCGCGCGTAGACACGACTCGTTGTCGCGCCTTACACTCCGCTATGTACAATGTAAATCGGCGTATGTCGTCTGCTAATCGACTTTAGCACACCTTTTTATAGATTTTGGCTACAACGATACACAGGTCTCCGTGATTTTAGTCTCCTTCTTTATGCCCCACTCTCGGGTTAAACACTTCGAGAGAATAATAAAAAAATGTCGTATTAGAAATTTATATCACTCGTGAAATAAATAAAAACAACGTGTGAAAGGCGACATTAATGTGAAGGGATCGTGGGCACACCGTGGCACACCGAACGGATACCGGATACTGACCGGTCCGGTTTAAGATTCATGCAATCTCTCCCCGGCGTACGAGACAACGACGAGAGGAGATGACACCGAATTTGAATATTTGGCAGTACTCCCAGAACGACCTGTGACGCGTTAGACGTTGCGCGATGTAATGATACATACATATATTGATGTTATTAAGCTTGCTGCGTTCTTTGACGCGCGAATCGTTAAATCTAGATGGGCGCTTTACTATATTATACTACATAAATTTCATTCAACGAATAGAATGAATCGTCTATTGAATGGACACGTGAGATTCACGTCAAAAGCTTTTCGATTGCAGGTGCGAGTAGAATAGATTTGTATAAAAACACAAAGTATGTGATAATTTATCAATAATTACTCAAAAAGTCATAAAAATTTGCTTACGATTTTGTTTTTATGAATATTGAAAAAATACGGGAATTTTTAATACCTAATCGGAATATTTTCCGTATACAAAGTAACAAATAAATGAATAAATACACGAATAAATAAATAATATCGTTAAACTCACCTTTGCACCTCCTATGAAATTATTATATTTCCGTTTTCGTCGTTATTTTTTGTCAATTTTTTTCGCAGTCAAAGTTTCTACCCGACCGTCACCGCGGACTTAACATTCTCATATGCGTACCAACGTTTGTCCTCAACACGACATAACTCGTTAAATTTTTTTTGTTTTACGCGTCAGTATCGCGTATCGAGTGCACGGGGCTTTTTGGCGATACTGTAATTGCGAATAAACCGGCTATCTCCGTCGAACCATTATTAACGCGACAGTGGTTTATGACAATTAATCGCGAGCCGCGAATCCGTAAACATGTCGCGGCGGTTTTGACGCTTGTAATATCGAAACATTTATTTACGACGGATTGCTGCGGTGTACTATACGGTAATAATTATTTTTCGACTCTAATCGAGAGCCCGGATAGTCGTTAATTTCGCGCGACATGTCACAAGCATCGGGTGTATCTCGTGTTTATGCAGGTTCATTAAATTAATATGTCTTCATTGCGCCGCCATATTGAACAGCTTTCCGATTATCGGCGCCATTCCGGCCAATAGCAGCGGGTCAAACGGAAATAAAAATGTTATTCGCTCTCTTCGCACAAACTCGTCAGTTTTTTTCTTTTTTCGTCCCGTACTCAAGTATGCCGAAGAAAAAAATTATTGCAGTCGCGAAAAAATTCGTTTCTCGGATTATTGACTTCACTTTTTAAAAGTATTAAAAAAAAAGTTTTCGTTTCCGTCGGTCTGTCTGTTGTCAAGTTTTCGGCCCGATAGTACCGTATAACCTTTCGATTTCTGGATCGATTGAAAAAAAAAAAACCATCTTTTTTTTATTTTCTACTGTTATCGGGAACGGTGGGGATTACGAAGAAAGAAACGTACGCAACGAACAAGAACGATGCCTCATGTAAACAACATTTAATGTATGTATATTTTGCACTTTCGATTCAATTACAATTAATTGATTCTGTTAGTCGAGCAACGTTCGTATCGTCCAACACGTCGGGACCAGCGGTGTTCGAACAGCGAATTTTCTGTTTCATTTATTTAGCCAACGTATATAATTTCTATAGCGTTGTTGCGTACAGTCATTCAACGACCGCTGGGCCCAGGCGCGGCTAGTGGAGCAAATAAATAATATTTAACATTCGGCCGAAGACCCATCGCGAGGTTTCGGTATCGTTGCCTCGCGTCGGGCGCCTCGACGAGATCGTACATCAACAATTAACACGTTTTTGTTTTTTTGTTTTTTTCTCTCTTTGCCGCTTTCCTTTCTTTGCACAGGCAATCCAATTCGTATAATACTCTCGCATACTCCTTCTTTGGCCTACAGATAGCTCTTAATTATTTATTCTTTTAATTCATTTTGTCTCTTTCGTGAAGCGAAAATAGCGAGCAGGGAATATCGAAAATGAATATTCAGTTATGAGTAACAGAGGTATGAAAAAAAAAAACATCGAAAAACAACGATGCAAACAGCCAATACATTTATTCCGGTGTTAAAATTCCAAAATCAACAATTAATCATTTATTTCGTAATTATTTCGGCTTTATGCATCACTGAAAAGAGGAAACATAACCTTGAGATGAGACTTTTGTTTTTTGATTGAAAGCCCGCAAAACACCTTTCCACGAATAGCCCTATTATCATCTCACTGCAGCTGGTGTGTCTATATCGACTGAGACACTCGAACGAGATGCATTTTATAACGGGAAAAAAAAAATATACGTAACATTAAGATTATAACTTGAATTCGTTGTTACGAAGCGCGTACATTGACCGCGCATAATTTTACGCGACGGTGAATAGGATTTTGTACAAACTGAGAAATGAGCTTTTTTTTTTTTTTTTTTTTTTTTTCGTCAATGCGAAGAGGCCGGTACCTGTCGAGCACTCCGAGGGTTACGAAAATTAATGCGGACACAGAGAGGAAAAAGATCGGGACGACATTAGAAGAGGGGAGGGGGGCGATGTGTGCATTTGGATTTAATTTATTTGATACATCGAAGATCGAACAATAAACGACTTCCGGAGATAGATGTGACATCGCAATGAGTATCCCAGTAAATGAGTTCAATCCATCGATCGCTCCAAGCGAACGCGTCGTTATTAATTAATATTTAAGATTATAAACAATACGAAGGAACACTGATCGTTGGGTCATCGGGACACTCAACGTGTAAAAATAGTCGGGTTAATCGAAAATAGGTAATTTCCACTAAGAAATTGCAATAGATTGATAAATTTATTTTTGTAAGAGGCTTTCATAACGTAAATAAAATAAATAAGTGATAAATTAATTTTTAAAAAAATCATAATAATGATAATAATAACTCCCGTTTTGTATTTCATTTGCGGAAATCACGATTCTTGAATGATCTAATCTATTTACATTCGGGATCATTGATGATAAGCATACATAACCTGTGTTTATGCCGTACAACAATCTTACGAAGGGGGGGTAAGGCCGGCGGGCCGGGGAGCGAGAAGGGTGTACTGGGTGACGAAACGCAGAAAGAACATATGCCACATATAATTCTAATGTGTACGTAGATCTTTTTTTCTAGTGTATACTTACTATGCAATAACACAACAATTATATACACATATATCTACTGGCGAAATTTGTTTATGTTTCATTTCATAGTACAAAACTCATATGTGCATCTTCCGTCTCATTCGCTTCGGTTTCTCATTAATTTCCGTATGTATTGCAACAACATTGCGGTAACTAACGTTTTTTTTTTTCATCTTTTTTTATTTTTTTCACATAATAATCGTCAATTCTCGTCGCACCGTTCGCGTTCTTATTATTATATCGATCTTTTTTCTTCGATCTTTTTTTTTTACGTATAGTTTTTACTATGTATATCGTAACTTTTGGAAACGTGTCTAGGAACACACAATGACTACGTCTTAAATGGAGAAGACTCGTATCCACTTTAATTTAATTTATTTTATACGCATTTTTTTCATTTTTATGTTTTTCTTTACTTTAGTATTTCTACGGTTTTGTTTTTAAACACAGTTATCGGATCTCCGGTCGAAGTTATCCGCAACAATTGGATATTATTTTTATATTATTTTTTTTTCGGCCATCGATTTATCGACAATTTAACCCCCGTCGATGTATCGAATTGCAAACGACGAATCGACGATATTTCGTCACTGCGACAATATAGTTATCGTAAAGTGTTTTTTTTTTTTCGTTTCTTGTTTCTCGTCGCTACGATTATTGTATTGCAGAGACAGTAAAGAGGGACAGATTTTTTTTTTTCGAAATTTTTTATATGCTTCCGTTATCGTAATATCGTATATGGTATATAATTTTTCCTCCGGTAAAGCGAATAGAAACTTTTTTTTTGTTTTTTTTTTTTGACAGTATATATATATACAATATTGATTATATGGCCAGCCCCACGAGATTGATGGTACCTTCGAGATAAGCTATCCAAAAGTCGAGCGCAACTGACCGGTAGTAATGTAGGTTTTTTTTTATTTATTTTTTAATGCCGATAACGGGAGATTGATAAACGACACTATTACCATTAATTACGCTCGCACTCGGAGATTGTGCGTGAAGCATTGAAATTAATAATAAATAAATAATAATAATAATGAATTTAAAAAAAATTATATTGTGTTACTCGATTAACAATAATGAATTTATTAATAATAATAAAACGCCTTTCGAATTGAGTGCAGCGTATTTAATTTCGCTCTTCGATTCGTCAGAGGCAATTAATTTCAATTATTAAATAAATCGAATGAAAACGAAAAAGCGATAATTTTATCACGTACTTGATGTTTTCAACAATTCACGCACAGAATTCGCACTAAGATACAATGAAACGTGAATTAAACGATATTTGGTCCGAATCATTTTATTTTTTGTGTTTATGTTTTTTTTTTTCCTACTATTTGGTCATTTCGCGATCCTGTAATTGTTGGCCAACAACTTCCACGAAGCTACGAAGTTTTGTAGAATCTGAGAGAAATAAAACTAATTGATACGCGTTAATTATCGATTTATCTCGAATTTAATATGTTTCTCGCAATCGATCCAACGGACGCGATTGTGTTTTCCTGATCTTTTTTTACCGCACGTATAAATAACAGTACAATTCATCAGACTTTCGGTTAGTCGATCTATTAATTCCACTGAAAACATTTCGAAATTGAAGAATCGACGTGTAGGATACTTGGTCCGTTTTTTTTTTCTCTCGAAGTATTACAGAGGAAGAAGATGAAGAAGAATAAGAGGGCTGATAAGAGGATTACAAAGGCTTTAATTGGTTTTTATGCATTAAGTTTTTTATTTTATTAAGTCAGCTTAGTTGAAAAAGAGAGTAGAAATAGTTAAAGGGGGAAAGCGGGGGGGGGGGGGGGGGGGGGCTGGCCACCCGTAGAAATCGCGGACCGTAGAGTCTCCGACGAAAGCGGCGAAAGTATCCGGTAAAATAATTTTTTTCCCCGTAAGATTTTCGCAGGCCCCGTATTTTGAAAAGTGTTTCTATATATGTATATGTCGGTTTGTGTGTATCTGTATACGTGTATAATAGCGTCGCGATAAATGCGCCATGAGCTAAATTTTTTTTTTTTGCTCCGAAGAGAGCGGCAGGAAAGAGAGAGAAAGATATTAGAGTATTAATAGTTTATCTACGTATGTATCAATTTGTAATTTATCCTATTAGGAAGCTTACAAGTTTTATAATTTAACTCTAATCGTTCGAACGACAAATCCGATAGTTTTATTATTTTTTTGGTTTTTTTTTTTCTTATGATATTTTTTTTACTTATCTACAAAATTTCATTCACGTCTCGTTGTCTATCCACAAAAATTACTCACGTTAAACTCTCTCGTCTACGATAAATATAATACTTTGATCGACAAACTTTATGTACTTCTCGCATAACTTTTTTTAACACGTCTCGAACGCTATGTGTTTTTATTTTTTATCGGGAATAATATTGGTGTTTTTTTTTTTTTTTTTCTTTTCTTTCTGTTCTCACAAGTCCAAATGGACTCTTTTTCGTCAATTCTCTCGAGTGGACGAGACAGTCGGTAAAGACTCTGTGTCAGCATTCCAGACGACTAAGTTTTATAATCATTTTTTAGATTAATACTCTAGGGGTGCGCGGCGCACAGCGTAAGAAAATTTGAGAAAACATAGCATTTTTTTTTGTAATTTTATCTCAATTTTTTTCATGTTTAACCTCATTTTTTGAATTTTAACCTTTTTTTGAAAAATATTAACTCACGAAAGAAAAAAAAATGCATTTAATTTTTTTTTTAATTTTAACTGAATTTATTTAATATTTTATTCCGATTTATTTGAAATGTAAACCCACTTTTGAAAAATAACTCAATTCTATTCAATATTTTCTTTTTCGATGTGCCAATTTTCCCCGATCTCCTCTTCGTATCGTAAGTTTCAAAAAAGCAATCATAATTCCATTCGAACGTAACGTGGACCGGTTTATCAATCGCATCGAACAATCTAAAATCGAATTCTACTCGTAGTTTTCTCATGAAATGTGGTGATTCGAGTTTATAGCGAAAAAAAAAAAAAAATCTTCAAATGCCTAAATAGATCGAAAATGTGAATAATTCTCGGCGAGAATCCCTTAGAAACCCTTTTATAGGAGTTACACCTCAATTCTTGCATATCTCTCGGTATTATCGGAAGAAATGGGAACGAGATGCGTAAAAGAGTGTATGGGACACAGTTTTGTCCATTTAGATTAGCGAATGACGGAAACCTCGGAACCTCCGTGATCTCGTTTATGGTTTATCACTTTAACGCTTTGCTAGTTGAGTGTCTGTAAGTTCTATAAATATGTAAGTTATACTTTTTTTTTTTTCTCATTTCCACTTGGAACGTCGACGCTTATTTTATTATTAAAATAATTTATATTCGATTGCGCATTTCACGAAGACGCTAAAATTTTAAGTCGCGTCGTCCATTCGATGAGCGAGATTCCGCGCGATCGCGTAATTTTAATCTCTGTCGAATTTTTCAAAATTATCTACACACTTCGAATCAATTTGATTATTATTCAGTTTGTTTTTTACTGACGTTTCCAATGATAGCAATTTATTTATTTATTTTTTTCGAAATTACATACACAATTCAACGGATAAGCAAAATCCGTCGTCGATTTTATATTCTCTAAGAATATTTGACTTGTGCAAACATTTGGAGTGCAGTAAAGTTTACGACAATGTGTCGCGCGTGAAGGAGATATATCTTCCCGATGATTCAAAATTCGAGTAAAATTTTGAATATTTTTTTTTTCTCGAAAACTATGGGAGATGAAATGATTTTTTTTCTGGAAAGATACTCGTATACTCGTATACTTTTTAATGAAAAAAAAAAAATTATTTCAATACCTCTTATAGTTTCCGAGAAAAAAAAAATAAACATTAGTCCGAATTATCGAATCGCCGGGTAACTTTCTTCATTTTTCTATCCTCATTTCCGACTCCGTCGATTTTCAAAATTTCCCCATTCTGAATATATCGCGATTTCTAAAAATCGCGTAAAATTTCCTTCGGGCAAAGCGCGTTTTTCAACGATCGCTTAGAAATCAATCGTACGGCTAGATATATCGAAAAGCATTCGACACGCGAGAGCGAAGAAGCGCTTTTTTAATCGTTTTTTTTTTTTTTTCAAGATTTTCGTATCGTTCGTTTTTCTCGTAATCTTAATTTCGATCTAAACTATTTGCGTCCATCAATAATAATAACAACATTAAACATTTGCACCGTATCGATTTAGCAGTTCGTAATTAATGCAACGATTCTCAATTATTTCGCACCTCCGTTTAGATATTTTTGTTACTTTTTATCTCCGAAACCTTCGTACCCTTTACCGATCAATTGCATATTTCTATAATAATCGGTACGCGCGTATTTGTTATAGTGGGCGGTGCCTATGTATCCGTAGAACATGCATAATAATACACACTGCAGACTTGGAGCTTTAATCGATCGTAACAGTGTACAGTTCTTATATCTATTATTAGAATCTATTTATGTTTTTTATTTTTTTATTCCTCAGCTTTTTAAAATGCGTTCCGTCCCGACACGCGACCTTCGATCAAAGGCAGTGAAGAACAATGAAAGGTTTTACTTTCGATCGAAGGCCGCGTGTCTCACAGTCCCCGAGACGACAACCGATATATTAATCGATTGACTGTTCATTAACAACGATTCTCGTTCATTCATTATCGCATCATCGTGAGCATTTTTTATCTTCATTTTTGGGGCCTTTTTTCATCATTTTCATTTAATTCAATAGGCTTTGAATGTGTCTATTATTGCAAGGCTGCGATACGTTGCTTCACGGATCCGGTTTTGATGATCCAGAAAACAAACAAAATTCGCTTCGCAAGACACCAACCTGAGGATTCCGTTTTTGTTCTATGAGTGCCCATCGGGTAGGGGAGTGCGGGGCAAAGTAGGCATTTGGCAAAATGACTACATAGAAATTGGAATAATCGGAAAAAAAAAAAAAAAAAAAAAAAAAAAAAATGTGACATAATTACAAATAATAATAATATATTACTAATTATGAATTTATTACTACTATTATATTATAATTATTTGACATTATGTGATCATTTTTTTCAATAAAAAAATTCAATTCCATTTTTTTTTCTCATTTCAATAATAACTGAGATAATATTCGACAAAAACAAAAAAAATGATAAATAATAATTATTATTATTTATAATTTTTTCAAATTATTTCGATTTTTTAGTATCCACCTTACCGTCCTCTGTCCATTTCGCTCCGTTCTCTCGTATCAATGACCGGATATTCTTCGACAATATATAGTAATTTGCGTATAATCGTAAACACTACCTATCTAACGTCCGAATGGAGTTCTAATCGCGAAAACCTAGAATTCCTTATGAACTAATGCCATGCACTCGGTGCCTACGATTTTTTTTCTTATACGCGTTATACAAAATTAGCGGATATAATATATTATAGCTTTCTCTGGCGGATTAAAGGAATTGCAAATACACTTTCGCTACTAAAATATCTTGGATCCTTGTATATCTTAAAATTAAATAAAATACACTATGTATATAATTTAATATATCATATGGTGTATATGATTATTTTGTTTTTATTTTCCTTTTTCTTTTTTATGACATTATAATAATTTAATTTGGTATTGTTCGATGGAACTGTCCCCGTCGTCGGGGCACCGGCTCGACTAGACGTTTATACTTTTCAATACTTTTCATTTCATTTGTCCCTTTTATTTTTCACGCCTTAAGGCAAATTCCTTTTGCTCGTTTACGCAGACATAATCGCACCTCATATATCATATATCGTATATCGTATATCGTATATCGTATATCGTATATCGTATATCGTATATCGTATATCATATATCGTATATCATATATCATATATCATATGGAAGTAGTACTTGCCGCGCTGAAGCGAAGAAACCTTCGGACGACATTCGGGACTCCGATGCACCGGACGCTTGCGCTCGTCGTTCGGATCGTTGATAGCTATGCACAGTAGATAGTACTCTATGATTGTGTGAGAATATAGACTGTTGGTAGTGGCGATTATGGCGATAGCGATGGTCGATGGGTTGGGCGTTCGCTGCCACTGTGGTAGTGCAGCTATCTCTGTTTATAGGCCTTGTCGCGCTCAGCTGCGATCGGTTTTAGAAACCCTCGATTACGCCATAGGCCTCGAGGGTCGACATGATGAGGTAGAATAGCCACAGGGAGAAGAGAAACATAGAGGTAACGACCTTCGGCGCAAAGGGACCTCCGAGCTCACCGCCAATGGCCTTCGAACGCCTCAGGAACAGCACCACTATCACGAGACAAGCTTCCGTGCAGAAGAGGGTCACCGAGAATGCCAGGCTGTCGATAATAAGATTTTTACAACAACTTCGTCGCATCGCGTATCCGTAAAATTTGGTAAAAAAATCAAAAAAATCGGAAAATTTTCTCGATTTTTTTTTTCGTAATTTATTATTTATTTGTAAATAATAAATAATGAGAAATTATGATAATCTGGTTATTATAATTATTTAAACATTTAAAAAAATTGAAAACCGTTAAAGCTGCAATGAGTAGGAAATAATTTTTTTTTTTTTTTTTTTTTTTTTTTAGAACATTGAGGTATTTGTTGTTTTTACATTCCTTTTCCGATTGCGAGTGAATTTAATAAAAAACAATAACGGTGGCTGGGTTGGCCTGTGCCCAAAAATTTCGATTTGATTGCCTGAAATTTATTCGAACGGCCGGCGGGTCGAAAAATAGGGTTAAAAAAATCAAAAATCGTTTTTTATGAAAAAAGTAAAATCACGCGATACACGATATTTGTTCGCGAATAGTATTCGATTTTGTGTAGTCAAACGGAATCGATCGATATTTCTTTTCTTTTATCTTATCGATTTACGAGTGGTGCACAAAGCGCCGCAGCTGCAGCCTTCGTAATTGCGCCATCTGGTCGGACAACTACCATTTTGTAATACGGAGTTCGATACTAGCAGCCGAAATCCGTCGATGTGTATACAACGGGTGGTAAAGGTAGCCGGAAGTGTAGCTGTTAGAAATATTACAACTACCTATCGCGCGATTGTGAGAATTTGCTTATGGCTATAGGACGGGACACGATCGAATTAACGAAACACTCACTTGCCGGGCTTCACGTGAAACTTATTTCCGTGAGATGCGTGATATATGGCGGCGATACTCCAGGCAATTCCAATACCCAGGAAGACGTTAACTGCGTTACTTCCGGTTACGTTGCCAACGCTCGCGTCCGCATACTTATCTTGACACGCAGCGACTTTGCTTGCAAACGTATCTGTAACGAAACGCGTCGTCGTTAATTAATCATCAGTTGCTATGCTGTAGTCAATACGAACAATCCTGTGAAAGAATCCTGTGTAAGGTTTCCCAAGGTGTCCCAGTAATCGTCAATGTGTCCTTTGACTGTGCTTTGAAATATCCTTGACTCGCGCGAGTTTCGATTGGTATACTTCTCTATGGATAGATGGATAGACGATAGACGGGAAGAGGGCGGAGGAAAGTCAAGTAAAGAGAAACGATGGGAATTGCTTTGACGTAAAGTCCATTGTTTCACGTAACAAAGGCGCGTAATGAATTATCACTCCGTACGCTCTCATCCGATTTTCTCTCTCGTCGAAAGGCCCTTTCGAAAAGTCCGAAGCCCAATTCTCTCGCTGTCCGCCTTTCCGTCGCGTTTCCGCTCCCGCTGTGTTGCGAAAATAAAAATATATAAATAGAAAACGATTTTCCGTCCCTTCCGCCTTTTAATATCGCAGTCATTCCGAAAGTTCCGTGTTGACCATCGAATTCACGAGTTCGTTTTCGTCAAAGGCTCCGAAAAAACGATAAAATAAATGCACTGAAATTTCGCGACGATTTAAGTATATCGATTTCGTTATACGTAAATGTGAAAGAAATCGATAAGAGATACACGAATATGTATATGTTGAGATAAGTGGGTAAAAATGGACACACAGAAACGGAAATAATAAAAAAAAATGTAATTTATTTAAAAATGTCTGTTGAAATTTTAAGTACCTTTTTTAAATTGTTGTAATTTTTTTTTTTTTTTTTCATTGAATTCGAATGTGAAAAAAGTTAGGTCGAGATTCCAAAAAAAATGCAAGTTGATTTTGTATTTTCTGTTTTAATCTTTCTTCAGATTTTATCGAAATTTTTATCAAATTTTACGTTGAATAAAGAACAGTAAAAAAATCTTCTCAAGAGTTTTCGCGTTATTTTTCGGTTGCGCGATGTGAATGTTTTGCCCCATTCTACCCGTACATACGTCTCGAGTACTATATACCTATAGTATAATATATAAAAACGATGAGGCGACCTAACGCGTGGTACAACGGTAGCCGAGGCTGGAAAAGCTCGTTGGCTTTTGGTGGCTCGACAAGCAATTTCGTTTGGGGTCTTTTTTTTCGCGGTCGCGGGGGAACGCTTCAAGCGTTGCCGCCGCGGCTCGTTTCTCTCTCAAAGCGAATTTGCCGACGTCGCTTGACGTAAAAAAATACGCTGGAATTGGAGTTACGCAAAGCTAATCGAGAAATAGTGACATTCGAATCGGACGTACATATATATACGCGATAGCGTACATCCTTTCGTAAACACCCCCTATGGTTTTCCATGGCAACGCGAAAAATATCATCATCCAGCGAGAGCGCTGAAACCCGAGTAGAAATGTGTATTACAGAGCACCCGACACCGCGGTGTAAGTACGAATGAAATTAACGTCAGCACCATCGCTCGATTATCACGTAATTTACACTGCATATACTCACATTTCATGCGCGAACAACGAAATTCAACAAAGTTGCAAATATAAAGCCAATTTTCTTTTTTTTTTTTTTTTTTTACAAAAATTAGACAAACGCGCGCGGTTCCGAGAGAATTTTGCATAATTCCGAATGGGATAGAAGTCTGAAAATTTTCAACCACATAGAACGAAAAATATCGATTTTTCGTAATAATAATTCCGAAAAGTTATTAACGAAACGGTCCATAGTTTGCAATAAAAATCGTCTAATAAATCATCTGACAACCGAACTTTTTTTCAGTAAAAATTAATTAATTAATTTTATTGAATACATATGAATTTTTGTTCGAATTTTTTCCAATTTTCGAAATGTCCGTTTTCCAAAATTTTTTTAATCGATATTCTCGATTCGTTCGATCAGTTAACCTGAAACTTATTGAATGTATGTAATGCGTAGTTTTTTGGTGAAAATCCGATAATAAATACGTGATTCTTGGTTCGTAATGTAACGATACACCCGCTTTAAGATGATGAAGAAAACTTTAAGAACATAACGCCGTTTCGTTAACCGGTGCTCGATGAAACTCATCGACAAATCCCATTACGCAAAACTTATGTGTACACGTTGTGTGCTTCGCGATACGAGAGGTGATCGTCGGTGATTGCTCGTTGCGCAAGAATGCGTGCAATCAACGCCCCGACCGATAGTCTCGATTAACGCGTGAATTATCGTCGTTCGAGTCTTCGGTAGCATCGCTCCAGTTCCCGTGGGAACTCATGGAAAATCGATTCTCCTCGGGAATTTACGCCAAAACTTTGGAAATACCGAGAGCGTTGGCGGTCTGACCGCTCGCCTGAGATATAGTAAAAATCGATATTCACTACGGTAACTGAATACCGTACTCCGGTAGTACACATTTGTTAATTATCGCACACTTGAATTTACGACGAAAGTGAATATTTTGTAGATCAATGTACAACGATCATGTAGCTTCGTATCGATGTGCGGATAGTAGTAATATTCGATTTATTAGCATTTTTTAACACAGCTAAAATTTCGCGAGAAAAATTACCTTCACGTTCGGCTTCGTCTACACCCAATTTTCAAATGAATCAAATTGGGATAATACAGTTTTGTCAAATTTTCTACGTTTTGTAATTGATTGATTTTATCCGATCGAACTAGTGATTGGGGAGCAGTTTGCAGTTCGCACTGTTTGCTTGACACGGCGAAATTTGAGCGTTATATGGATAGAGTGAAAAGAGCGAATACACGCGCGAGAAAATTGCGAAGCAATTTTCGAGTGTGTGTGTATTCCCTCTTTTCACTCTATCCATATAACCCTCAAATTTCGCCGTGTCAAGCAAACAGTGCGAACTGCAAACTGCTTCCCAACGAATAGCTTCGTCGTCATCGAATTTCATCTCATTTCTACTACAGGCGTGTAGAGAATTATAATGGCAAAAACAACTGTTAAATAGTTATTTAGATAAAAAGAGGGGTTTGGAAAATTATGTTTGTGAAAGTTTTATTGGGCTGAAACCGGCGGCACTGCAATGCCGGTACAACCCGTGTCCGCCCCGAGCAAGCCCGTGGGTCCAGACTAGTTACAAAAATCAGATTAATATTCTGGCTCCCCAATGGGGAGCGTATCAGATATTAAGCTGATAAGAACAGATACTACACTTTGATCTTAGCCATAGGCCGAGAAGCGATATTAACCACTATTTTTCGTTCGCTTATATTGACATTCAGACACTCTTTCGTTTTCGAGAAAAAAAATTTCATGCGAAATCTAGCGGTCGCTTCGGGTACTAGCGGCGGGTAGGCGCCGCGCTCGAGCCGCTTCGGTTCGTTCGGGTCTCCGGGTTCGGCTCTCCTCGGCATTATTCGGGACAGCTGCGTTCCCTCAAGTGTCGCGTCTGGTTGGCGCTCCGCACGCAACCAGAGACAATACTTTTAGATTGATAACTCTTATTTGATTAGTTAAATACAGCTATAGCAACTAAAGAATACATTTTCGATAACATATTTCCGCTCCCGCAGACCTTCAAAAACTCTGTATATATTTGTTTGTACATATAAAATGATAATTGATTTTTCATTTTCCATTTTTCGATGTATTTTAGCTAATCTTAAAAATTGAAATTTGACCGAAGTTAAAAAAAACAAACAAAAGAGATACACTCGAATTTTTTATATTCACGAGACGTTATGGAATTTAAGCGGTCAGTATCACCAAAATGTATTTCCGTGTAACGAATAAATGGCAGTTATTAAAAAACAAAAAAATTATATCTAAAAATATGCATAAAAAATTACTATTTTTATATTTCATTTTGATTTGATAACTCTATACAATTGAAACAAAAATGTAAATTAGCGATTTCAAAATAAATAAGAAAAATGTAAAATTTTTTTCGAATTATATTCAATTTCTTTTTTATAACTTAAAACTAAAAAAAAAAAAAAAAAACGACAAAGAAAATGATTTTATTGGATCAAAGTACTCACCGGGAATACTGGTACCGAGTGCAACGAAGACAACGGCAGTAACGGAGTCTTTGATGCCGAGTGTGCATCCGAAATACGATGCGACGTCGCCGATAACGGCTGTGACGACGCCGATACCGCAAATACTGATGACAAAGCACAGGTACCCTCCGGCAATATCTGAAACAGATTCGAACAATGATTGCCTCTTGTTTTTCCGCGTTAATAATTTATAGTACACAAACTTCCCGATAGGTTATCGACTTTCAGTCACCCATTCGTATTCTCGTAATTGTCGCTCGGAGGGTTTTCGAGACTTGCCGTGAATGCCCCCTTCTTGTCTCTCGTATATTCATACACAGCATCCTTCAGCATCGCGTATTTCACGCTACCGGAGAGCTTTTACACCCTTTTTTACAATTTTTCATTCATTACTCAATGGCACAGCAGCAACAGCGCTAATGTGTTTAATTGCGTCAAGTGGGAATTTCCAACGTGAATCGTCACTTCGGAGTGCATACGAAGCACAGTTTTTCCACATTTCTGAATACCATCGAGACGAGGAACTGACAAACAACGCCATCCGGACTGTTACACCCAACGCGTTGCGAACAGCCGAAAGAAAAGTGCGCGACCTCGGTGATGCGCTTTTCTTTATTCATTGCTCCCCGACAATGACTACAACGAGGACGAGGACAAGGTACCGAGAACGCGAATCGTCGAGAAGTTCGAGGTCGGAAAAAAAAAAAAAACGACTGGTAAAGGAAAAGTAACAAAAAAAAAAACGTTTTTTTCGTTCTCACCGCTGTTGTCATCGCCGCAACGTGGCGTATTCATTTTTGCGGGACCTTGAGTGGTGCGTCCCACATTTCGTTTCTTTTCTTTTTTTGTTTTTATTGTTGAAAAAGAAAGCGAGAAAACAAGCGAAGAGATGGAGTGGAACCAGAGGTAAAATTCCTCGATTTCAATGCTCGTGTATCTGGTGACACAGATTCTTGCAAGTAATTCCAAATGCCCAACTATCTGATAAATGGTGAATTAAAAAAAAATTTCATCAAAGCGCGAACTTTTTATTTATTTATTTATTCATCGTTTCGACTGCGTGTAATTCCTGTAGAAACTCCCGCGATGTAATTTTAGTCTTCTAATTGAAATATGAAGGTTTTAGGACCGAAGGGACTCGCCAGCGTGACGGTTTTCAATTTAGTCGCTGTTTATTACATTCAAACAATGATTAATCAATGCGCGTTACAGGAAATTCTATTTAGCGTTAATACGGCATTGCTTTGTAGTTTTCTGGCGTTAAATCAACCGATAGAACCTCCAGTAAACTCGGCAATGAGACAGTGAACAGCGGGGCATTCATTGGCGGCGGCTAGTCTCTCGGTAATGGGATCGGCACCAACAGCGTTGTCACCCCCGTGTCTCTTTGATGCATTAACGAACTTGTCGGGAAAAGGATTACAGCGATCTAATCAAATCTTGAGATCCGCCACGATATTCATTGAAGACTGTTGCATCCAATGCATAAAAACGTTCGCTTCGGAATTCATAACGACCGCGGCACTGTTATAAACTCGAATTATACGTCTCGTTTTTTTTTTTTTTTTTTTTTTTTTTCCATTTCAAATCTATGGTTTCCACTGGAATGTATCTATTCGAAATCTACTCGAAATTTAAAAATCTTTTTATTTTTTTATTTTTTGAAGACAACAAAAAATGTTTAATTTAAAAAAATGCAGTTAAATTTAATTTTATTAAATTAAATTTGAAAATAGGAGTAAAAAAAAATTATTTTATTTCATAAACAAAAAAACAAAAAAAAGTTAAATTTCAGAGAAAAAAAAAATTGGTCTCTGTTTTCGGACCACCAGGTAGATATTCCCCCTTAACAATCGATGCAGAGAGGAAACACACATTCGAGTGACATGACGGGTTGCGGATTCCTCGATGGGTTACGGAAACGGAAGCCCTATATCTGCCCTTCGACTCTGGAAAAAGTCCGATCTTCGCTCGTATAATAGCAGTGCCGCTCATCATCGACGTGCTGTTTGAATTTCTCGGTCCTTTTTAGATTGGGTTTGCAAATCGTCAGCGAAAATCGATTCGAAGGGTCGAAACGATCACCAAACTGCAACGATCGTTTCCGTTTACCGGCCTATTGTAACGAACGAAAAATCTCAGCGGAAACCGGTGAGTCAGTTAAAGACGATATAAAAGATATTCGCGAGGGTCCTAAAAACTTTTGGTCGTATACTTTGAAGGGGAAACCGTTATTTATTTTATTTGTTTTTAGTAAATAAACGTCATTTTGTTACCGATTATAGTATCGAAGGTATGTTTATTTTAATACGATGTATTTCTTTAAGTTTACTTTAGTTTAGAAGTTTAACGACATTCCGCGTATAAATGGTTTATTATTAGTTTAGTAGAGAGATAACTTGCTGCAGCTAAAAACATAAATCGTGTAAACCATTCATTGTTGTCCACTAACGGACCGCAGAAGCTTCGGAGACTTTATCGCGATTACATATAGACGGCAAAGCGAGTGAGACGGGTGATCGAAGTGTTCTCCACGTTGAAACAATTCACTTCCGCGAAGCGTGATTCGTCGGTGTTTCCCGGACGGGGTGGAAGTAACACCGAGAGATCATGGGGTGACGGAACGACGACGCCTCGTTACCCAAGTACACACGCGGCCAACAGTGCGCGAGGCGTACAGACACGAGGAGGTCAAAGGATCTCTGTGTAATCCGATAATGGAACGCGTTGCTGCGGTTCTCGCTATTACTCTCTCAGCAAAACCGGACCGTCTCTGTTTCTCTTGACCATTTCGCACGACAACGCCGCTATCGGGGGATAGTCCAACGTCCAACGTCCAACGTCCAACGTCCATCTCCCCAACACCCGTCTTTGGGAAATTATGGGATTCCCACTCACGCGAACTGTCATAACATGACGTAGTTGGCATCGCCCTCGTGGCAACGGCAGCCAGCATTAAGGAAAATGAGAATAAAGGAGAAAGGAGACTCCCTAGCGAAATACACTCGTGCCAAGTACCGTGGATATGACTGCAGGGAAACACCAAACACACCAATTCGACGACCCGACATTAGGATGGTTCGAAAAAACGGTTTTTTGCCGGAATTACTTTGTCGACAATAATACCATTTTTTTTTTAACCAAAAAATCGCCCTCTTATTGTTTAAAAAATGACGCTTCTTTAATTAAAACAAAACCACTTGTTTTTATTTGAAAAATGGTACTTTTCTTTTTTTTACATAAAATTGTACGTTTTTTTTTTTTTTTTATAAAAAAGGCACTATTGTTAGAAAAAAAGGTTTGTGTAACCCGTAGTACTGTGACACAAACAACGTCACCACGAAAAGGCAATTTCCGGTAATCTTTGGCCAATATTACGTTCAAGCATCCGACTGCTTACCAAGATACTCGTTCCTTTCCCCAAAGAAATGAATTTCATGAAAGCCGAGACCAGTAGAATAATGTCGTCTCGGGTTATAAGCGGCAAACAGTAAACCTCGGGTACCAAAGCATGACAATGGCCACTATATCTTCCTCCACGAATGCGATCCCAAGCTGCTCCCGATATGGAACGTCCGCTAATACAGCGTTGGTAAGTTCCGGCAGTAAACTCGCCGAGAGGAATCCGAGAGGCCATGTCACGCCTCAACGTCGAACGGTCCGCGGGTCTCATCTATAACAGTTACCTAGCCACGGAAACTTGACTGACGTGCCGTTCGAATATCGAAGCTGTCGATGAATTGGCATTTTCCGAGAAGCATCGCGAACTATAGCCGATTTTACGATGTACACGTGTATGCGATAATTTTCACGAATATTCAAACTTTGCAAATGGCATCGCTCTACCACGCTTGTTATTCTTCGGAAGAGTACTCCGATGCAAAGGCAACTCTTGCCGCGCAAAACTTCGCCCACCAACTTGCTACGGCGGGCAACAAAATGGCGCAATGACTTAATGGGAAAAAGAAAAATGGCGGAAACATGCGTTAAAAGGGATTACGTATCGTTACAGGATCGGTTCGGTCACAGAATAAAACGTGACTCACAGAACGTGGTATGGCAGCCCCGAGGGAGTTGGCGTTTTTCGAAAAATTATAGTCTCACACGTGTCGCACATGCCGATGCATCGTTGACGCTTCGTCGTGTCATCGGCGCTCGTGTCCGCCGTGTCCGCTTTGATGCTCCCCGCGCGGCCATCCATCTTCGTCTTTTTCCTTTGATAGTTTTTTATACCAAGTTTACGCCAAGTTACGCCCAGTCGTCAAACTATTTTACGAGGTTTTTTGAAATATCAGCAATTTTGATGGGAGCATCATTAGGTTTCTTGTGCTCCATTAGCTTCTCGTAGCAAATATATAAGTCACCACCTTTTTTTTTGGGTTTTTACCCACCGTTCTTTTAGTACGGTCATCGATCTTTTTTTCATTCGTCTTCGAATGCACTGCGTGCACCTTATAGGGGCAACTATCACCAAAAGTTTAAATAACTTATCGGATAACTGATGATTAATTGAAATCACTAAAAATTCGCCAAAATAACTAATAAGCAGTAGAACTAATTAACAAACTCAAAAAACAGTCCGAACCAACTATTAGTTCTCTCAACTGATTTATTTGTGTCGTCGCTATAAAAGAAATAATCCCGCGCTACTAACTCTAATCGCTATGGTGGTTACCCAGGGAATTCCCCTATCGCGAAAGACTATATCTCAATCATTTTATGACAAATGAACGGTCGCTGGTGCGGTTTTCCGATTCAATACTTGTATATAACTACAACTCGCTGTCGTCCCGAGTCTAAGGAGCACCGGGAGCGCAACGTCGAGGCGAGGATGTGCAGTTTCACCGCGAAAGGTCGCGGCGCGTAATTCCTCACGGCTATGTGGAACACCGTCTGGAACTCACCGAGCAGACAATGGACGCCGCAAATCCCACGGGTCTCGGAACATACCAGCACTTGGTGGGATAATATCCTCGATACTATATACCTCCTCTCGTCACTTCCAACCCCTCCCCCTCCTCTTTACTCCATTGAAATTCTTGTCCGACCTATTAGCGGCCCCGGTGATAAGGTGACGGAGCTTATGGATAAACGCTACGTAAAGTGCACGTAGCAAAGCTTAGATGATGTGTATTAATGTTAAACATTCATATGTATATTCTCCCTGATATTCTCCAATGATATCACAGCTTTTTTTTTTTTTACGAGTCGCGAATATAGTTTTCAAAAATACGAATCGAAATATCGATGTATTTTGGTCCATATGCGATTATTCTGCAATTTTGATCTCGTAAAGCCCTTGATAGGGCTCCTTAAAAATAATTCAAATTTGGTGTTTTTTTTGTTTTTTTTTATTTCGGAAAAAAATCATTTGAGATATTTGCAAAAAAAAATGAGAGTTTATGCTTTCCGATGCATAGACCGTGTCTATGCGGTTGAGAGTCTCGAATCGTTCGGTAGGGATATTCTTGATTCGTGTTCGGAGTCTCTATGATATTACTGAGGTTCGAATATTCATACAGGTACGTGTGTAAAAATGGTACTCAGTGGATTGGGTAAATGAGTAAACGCGCGAGATGTGGACTTACCGGTTGGCGGAACGAAGGCAAATAGGACCTTCCAGAATATGGTGAGGACATGCATAAGATAGTCGGCGGTTGATGGTGGCGGTGAATGTCCTTCTCCGGCACCACCTGCGCCGGGATCGTCGTCGCCGTCTCCTCCGCTCACCGTCATCGCCTCCGTGAATTGCTCCTTCCAAGAACTCGTACCTGTGACATCCCCAATGAACATATGTGCACCATTAATTATCGTTAATCTCTCTCACGTAAATGGTTGCTATCAAGGCGGAGAGGGATGAAACATCGAAAAACCGTAATTAGCGGGAAATGCGCGCGGATCGGGTTAAGTTTTGTTTATCATATGCACATCGCGATATAAAGAATTTTTTTTTCCCCGGAAAGGTGTGAATAAACTCTGTTAAGACGATTTTTGGGGACGCAATTTGAATTTCTTGATGACGTCGTTTGGGTTTCGTAGTAATAACTAATGAGTAGCTGAAATAACTGAAAATTCGTTGAAATAAGTAAAAATTCGTTAAAATAACCAACGATTAGTTCAACATCATTATTTTCCGTCGAAAAATCGAAAGTAATGGATTATCGTTCGACACTCCGATTCGGGATTTTTCATATATTTTATCCGTACTGCTAAAATTCTTTCTCCAGCGAATACTTCACTGGGGGGAAGCGGTTGAAAGAGCAGACGAAAAAGTTGAGTTGACTCGAGGTCAGTGGGTGTGAATACGCGAGATCAGCAGATGATGCATTGGGGATGAAGCGAACGCGCGGTCGGGTGTGTGGGACCGACGAAACCGGCACCGTGCTACTGGCGCTCGGTTCGCTGCTGCGGATAAAAAATCCGAGTTATCGCAACAACGGAAGAAACCCGAGTGCCGAGAGGGTTGCAAAGGGACAAGTCTCTGGCGATAACAATGGCGATACAAGTTTGAAAAATTTCTCACGATGATAAATCAAAAATAAAGAAAAAAATTTGAAAAATACGTTTTAAGCGATTTTTGCGCACAATTTATGGGGTGTAATAGGTGCGTTCAGCTCACTCACCGAGTAGTATCGATGCATTTGCCCGTTGGACGAGTTTATCCACCGTGTTTTTGAATTCTTTCGATTCTTTGATACGTATTTGCGCGGTCGAGACTTCGCCGAGTCTCGGCCTTCCCAACAGAGCCATTTTTTCCTCCTCGGTACGTTCATCGGGTGTCTTTAATTCTGCAGCAGCTGCTATTCCTGCGTCGGCTGTAAACACAAAAAATCCACAAGGTGTTGATCGATTTTTCGTGATCGGACGCGTATAGATCGTCATGTACATCCGCAGCGATGAGGGTACGAAAAATTAATCAACACTGCGTGTAGGAGACATTGAGGCAAAATAGACATAGATAAACAAAAATTATTTTAAAAATTTGAGAAAAATCAAAAAAAAAATTGAAAAATTTAAAGAAAATTGAAATTGGATTTTTTTTTAATCCAATGAATTTTTTTTACTGTTTTCTCAAATTTTATCCCAATTTAGATTTTTTTTGTCAAATTTTTTCAGCCATTTTCCTGTTCTGCCTCGTTTGTCCATTTCGCCCCACTCTCCCCGAATTCCATTTTCGATACTCCTCTCTCTCCCCGTCAACTTGAGCTCCGCGACAGTGAACAAGTGGTGACGCGATAAACGCAGTCTATTCCGTTTGTTGTTAAAGAATGTATTTTTTTTTTTTTTTTCTCTATTAAGTAGGTTGACGACCTCGACAAACGTTAATGCACAGTCGACGTCAGCGACGGCGACGTTACGCGACTATCGATTCTTTCATGAATTATGCCACTGTGAGAACCGACTCTGTTGTACCAGTAGCGTATATACATATATATACTAATACTGTAATAATATCGTGCGACTCTGGATGTCCGCGATCGTGTCTAGCGGACCTTAACCACTTGCGGGCGTGCAGCCCTTGGTCGCTTCGCTCCTCCGAAATAACACCAGTAATTTTATTATACTACTCGTTTCTCGATGTAAACGTTTGTCATGTTTACTATTAAAGTGTGCAATAAAACGTCCGATCGTTCCGTACTACAAAACTTGTCTCTTCATATATAATCGCGTTTACTTTTGTTTATGAAATCCCTGTCGTAGGTCGGCCAATTCTAGACGCACATTCGCACCCAGTGGCGGCGCGCGGGGCAAAATGGGCAGACCAACAGGAATCGTTGAAAAAATTCGAAATAAAATAAAATAATATAATAATAAAAATTCCATTTTTCAAAATGATATTTTATTATTTGATAATAATGATTATTATTATTACTATTAAGTAAAAAAATATAATATAAAAAAAATGTAATGCTTATTATTAATTTAAAATTTGTGAATAAATTGTAAAGTGAACTCGCAATGCGAAAATTGAATTTGTTTTTGTTTTCAAATGTTTTTACAGATTTAATTCAAATTTTTGTTAAATTTTGCGTTAAATAAAAAAAAAAAAAGAATTCTCCGTAATTTTACCGTTTTGCCCCGTCGTTTTCTACCGGATAAACGAAACCTTCTAATATGACCTATACCGTGTCTAAAAATGCTACCGCTACGGTTTTGTAACTACAATGTTTTTTCTATACCGTAAGCCTCCCCTTTCTCGTGCCTCTCTAAATCGATTGTGTATTATCGCAAAAATAAAATACTAAACAAACTATCGTTTCGTTGTAAAACTACTTGCTATACTAGCAGTATACATATTTCTATTTTCACTGTCATAGAAAAAGAATTCGAAGCAACGATTCTCTACATTTGCGCGCGTGCGTTCCTTCTCAGCTTCAAACAAATGTAAAGGGTATATAAAATGGGAACCCTATGTATTCGCTATAAATAATGTAACCGTTAAGTGCAACGAGTAGCGGAAAGCAAGCGATTGCGAAGAATGTTTCGTATCGGCATCGAAGTCATCAAATGGTCCTTTTTTTTTCTTCCGGTATTCGATAAAACGTTGAGACTATAAAGGATGGAGAGGAGGGGCTTGTACATTTAAGTGCCGCGTACGGCAAGATATAGTAGTTTTAACAATCGTATCTGGATACATCGAAATTTATAGCTTTCCTTTATTCCGGTTAAAGGTTGAGACTCGATTGGTCGAACCCGCAGGGTGGAAAAATCGCGTCAACGAGGCCCCTAACGCGTCGGTTATTACGTTTTTTTTCTCGACTACAGTAGAAACTCGAATTCAACAAATGCAATTCAAACAAAATTAACAGTTCAAAAAACAAAATTATTATTTTTCGGTACAAATTTTTAAATTTCCGTGAAATAAATTTTTCAGGTTATGTATCGATGAAAAACGCGATCTCCGTTATCAAGATAGTCATTTACGAAAATTAACCGAAATTCGAATCGTTTTTGCATTTGCGGTTTGACAAACGTGAACTTTTAATCAATTTACATTTGCTTTACGCTTTAAAAGCCGTTAATCAAAGTTTCACTGTATCTCGACTATCCGTAGGCGGTGCGGCGATGCAGCCGTTGAAATCGATACGTGACATTTAAAACTGAACATTCGAGAAGACTACAACGGCTATCAGTGATATAAATACCCCATGGAACAGATGATTATTATAGGTGTCTATAAACGAGAGAAGAGCACTTAATGATCGTGTAGATTTTTTTGTCTACTTTTGGACTCTCATTCGATCGTATGGTATAGATATACGTTTGTTGAAATTGTCGTGAAGTATCGTCGTCCCTCGTTACTTGGCAACATCCGCGACAAAAGCCACAGCTTCAATGGGCAACGGCTATCAATCTTTCAAAAGGCTTTTATCGAGAGCTCCTTTAAGGGCTGCTCCTCGGGGCCAGACGAAATTTATTCCCCTTTCCGTTTTACTGGGCAACCAAAAGGGTCCCGTTTCGATAGAACTTCTGCTGCATTCATGGAATATAGACGAGCAACGAGTGATCCGGCAACTAAACGATATAGTTCGCGTTATTACGGGTCGTCCCCTCGCGCTTCCCTTCTCGTGAAACATTTTCGATTTTCGCGTATGTCGTCTCAAGGGTAGATGTTGACATTATACGCGCCCGTGGAAACTCGCGCGCACACCGGTGAGCCAGTAATATGTTTTTCCACCCTATAGAAGCACTACGGAGTCGGCTCAGCTAAATTATGCGGATGTTCGTAAAAATGAATTTTTTTTTTCGCGAAAAAAAAAAAAAAAAAAAAATATGCGAACCGATGTATTTGAAAATCAAGTTTAGGTGTTTTTGATTCCGCGATTACTTCCCCTTAAGGAGTCTCCATAAGCTTTGACACAAAAAAACGGTTCGATTTTCGATTTTTTTCCAAAAATCTTTGTTGCCGATCAAAGTTAAGATCCGACGATCGAAAACTGTGAAATAACGAGAAAATCGATGTTTTTTTAAGTTTCAAGCCTTTGCAGAGCCCACAAGGCGAGGCAGCCTTGTTTATCGTGCCGGTTGAGTTAATTGACACTTTACGGCCGAACGGAGCCGATTACTCATTAATGAGGATAAGACACGGAACACTGGGATAACTTTGTACACACTCCGCGGAAGAGGAACGACACCAAACCCCAGAATTGGTGAAAGTTTAACGAAGTTTCACCAACTGCGGATGGACACATCAACGATTAAGGACGTTTATCTTGGGTCCGTAGGAAGGTCTTTTCGGTATTCTCAATACTCTCTCCTCTCCTGTTGATAGACCAATCGAATGGTGTATGCATCAGCTTTGTTAGGTACAATTACGATCGGCATAATGGAGACTGATTGTTCGCTTGGTGAATGGCATTATTGTCGACATAGCGTCGAGCCGAGAATTGTATATCGGCTCCGATGTCGGTGTATCGATTGATTCAGCTCTGTGTAATTACGTTGCTTTATATTTCGCAATATATTTTATTTTTCATTATATTCATGCATAAGCATAAAAAGTTGTGTATTGCATATCGTAAAATCCTGAATATTGAAAACATTCGTATTGATTTTACATCAATTTCCTTCAATCACAAAACTTGGACTACGAGGAAAAACATCGCCCGCAATTTGTTGGCTTTCTAGTCGGATAATTTCTCGGAAAAGCGAAATTGATGAGAAAGCAATGGGAAAATTTTACATTTTTTATGTTTTTTTTTTGTATCCGGAAATTGTAAAGATTTAAAAAAATAGATAAAGTTCTTCTCATGGAGGATAAGGTTTTTAATTGATCAAAGTTTCGTTATTACGGCGTTCTGTTTATCGGATTTTCGCACGATAGCGATTTTATGTACTTCGATGATTTTTATATCAGTAAATCTAAAATTTCGTAAAATTGAAACCTATATATGGATCGTTGCCAGAATCCGCAAATTTTCAAAAGAAAAAAAAAGAAAAAAAAAAAAATTTAAACCATCAAAACTGCAGGGAGTAGAAAAAAAGCTTTACGTGGAAACGTTTTTTCTTTCTCTTTGAGGAAATCGATCTCCTGGCTATGAATATCTTTGCCATCAAAGACTCTGCGGCAAACGTCAACGTAGCTTCGGAAATATAGTCTCTATTGTATATGATTTTTTTTTTAACTCGGATGGAAAAATACACATCGAAGAGGATACATTGGTATACATAACAGAGTCTGTTGCCGCCCTTGTCTTCGATGTCCATAGGTACCCCGTTGTCTATAACGCGGTACATTCCGGATGTAGCGGATCGAACGAAGGCGAAACAAAGAAATTAACGATCGTGCCGCAGAAAATGTTTTATTCCGCGAGTGGTGTTTGCCTCTGTTTCTTCCATCGATCCTCCTTTGCGCTTTGGTGTCGCGGAAATGAAAACATTAATATTATTTCCCTTTCCGATTCGCCGAAACTGGAACGCGAATTAACTCGAAAATTCCTCGACTAATCTATACAGATTGGAGATGACGCAAACGCGTGTTTCTCTTCGAAAGATTTCATCGGAGAAAACTGTCGTAAAATCGCGAAAATAGTCGTCACGAACGAATGAAAGTAAAAAAAGATTTAAGCTATTGGAATCTTCAACCCAAAGATTCCACGGAAGCGAGTGGCGCCACACTGTGGTTGTTTTTCAACGCGAAACGCCAACATCCCGAAGAGAATATAGACAACTTTGACGCGCATCGTTTCCGAGACATCTGTCGATATTGCGTTATCGCGTCTCCGCATTTTTTTTTGCTTTTCGATGTTATTATCAAACTATCGCGATTACTGTAACGAGTACATTTGAAAATAGACGCGACACCGTTAATCAATCGGGATTTTTGCGGAGGTGGAAAATAAAAGAGAGAAATTATGGAATTAGAGCATCAGAAACGAATGAAAACGGCGCAAGCGTTTTGTACGTCGCATCGGCAACAAGCCTCGTTGCTGAGCTTTGCGGTTGACGCTACAAAGACGGCAACGAGAGTTTCTGCGAAGAGGGAATGAGTTTCTTGTTGCGGATTGGCGGACAGTGATTTCTCGGTGGTGGCGCGAGGTGAACGAGCAACAATGGGGTGGGGTCGAGGGAGTGATGCGGGAAAAACGGTGTGGTAGACGGACGAAGATAGAACAGGAGAATAGAAAAAGGGTCAACCTAAGCTCAGGATATTGTTGGCCTTTCCATCGCCTCTTGGGAAAGAGAAGAGAATTTCCTACCCAAGTCTGACCACACAATGAATTCTCTACTGCGCGAGTGGAGTTTCACTGTTTCTCTATTTTTTTTCACTCTCACGGGGCCTCTTTCTTTTCCAAAACCGTACCACAGGACTCTCCACTGTAGATGTGAAAATCGCACCGCAAAAGATCCCGAAGGACGGAGAGAGAGTTTGATAAATCTCGAGACTCGAGTAAACCATTACGATTTTCTCTTTATCTACGATTTTTCGGAACATTCGCTGCATTTTAGCCTTTGATCGTCTTTTGGCTGATAAACGGAGGACGGTTAATCGGCCAACGTCAACGAGACGATGGAAGCGAGAAGTGGAGTGTCTCTGCTTGGATTAACTTAGACAAACTTGTCGAAGTTGAGGAGATCCTCGAGGTCGACTGAGGGAGATAACAACGGAGCGTACTGCACACTACAATCCGGTGGAAATCCACCACTAGCTGTGCACTACGCCTCAGTGCTACTGAGGCAAATGTTCTCCTGTTCGCTTCCGTGAATCCTCTACCAACCGCTTTGATGCTAAAGTTCATTTACGCGAAGGTTGATTAAACAACAAGATTAACAGCGGTGTGAAAAATTTTTCAGAATTTCGTGCCATATACGAGGATTGTAACGTGCGGGCCGAGTACAGTAATTAAATACGAGACATTTTTTTTTTTTTTCACTTTTGTACCGGGGGTCACGATCCGCACATTATTCTTAAGAGCGACTTTGAGAAATGTCGAGTGGTTTAATAGTCCGTATTTCAATTTAGAATCTTTGATTTCAAGAAAAAAAAAAAAAAAGAAACACAGGATTTTTCATATCGCAGTGTTCAGAATGTTTCGAATCATTCAAAAATGGCGTTTAGAAAAGAATATCGAGATGTTGAGGGATCGAACTAAAATTTGGCACACATATCGGGTTTCCGTCGAAGTTGGTTTAGTATTCAATTCAGCGAAAATCGGCAAATGGATTTGCGAGTTATGAACATAAAAAAAAGTTTATCTTCGGAATTTTTTTGTTTTTTTTCAAAATTGAAAAGAAATAATAAACAAAATGTAAAAAAAACTTAAAAATTGACAATTTTGATATTTTTATTAAAGGTATTATCGTATAGTAAATCTATCGGGAATTTTCAGTTTTTTTTATCTCCAAAAAAGAAAAGTAATGAGGAAGAAATCTGCAAAATTTTCAATTTTCAGGTTTTTTTTAATATACCACCGACAAGATTATACAGCGGTTTCGAAATAATGACGAAATTTACTTTCGCGTGCTGGAAAATGCCGCACTTCTGTCGACTCGATCTCACAGGGGTCGGAAATGGTGCCATTTGCCTTATTGGACTATAGTACAATTTGCTTGACGGGGTCCCTGCATAGTAGGTACTGTACCTCCCACTCAGCAGAGAACACCTGTCTCACGAGACTCGGGTTTACGTATTCGGGGCAAACTACATATACATGTGTTCACACAGATTAATGCGTTTATCTATTCCCGTCCGTCGAATCAACTGGAAACTATTGTCATTACCGTACTCGGGATACATCATCCGCGATATATCCGGATATTACGGAATGTAATCCAACACTCCGAGAGCCTTTCGTTATAAAAAGTAATCGCGTATCAGAGACTTCCCACAAATGCGGAATGTATAGATAGATAGATAGATAGAGAGTTGCGCAACGATCCGCCAGGAGTTTCAAGCTATTACAGCTGCAAAAGACAGCGGGAGGCGTGTTAAACCGTCCGCTATCCCTGTCTCGCGTGCACCCTATGATTTCCGGCAATATAAAGCGTCCTGTGCTAACGATGAAACATAAAAAAAAAATACGCTTTACGATTGTATCAGCCGTCGCGGGTTATTACTTTGTATCCGAGATTTAATCCAATCAACGTTCGCGTTCTATTCGCTCCGCTGTTTTCCTAACCGCGAAGTCTCACCGTTGAATGAGTTTAACTCAATTCCCTTCGCCGGAGAAAATTTTTCGGTAGTTTGGAACGTCCCAAGCGTACGAACGAAGTCCCAACTCACCCGAGCAATTGATTCGTTAATTAAAAACAAATGGTTGGATAAGTTCTAATTACCAGTGGGTGGGCAGGTGAGTCACGACGAGGGAGATCCGTCGGGTTTCCAAACTGTATAGAGGCAGAGATCGGGGTAAGGAATACGGAACGGATAAGGAATACGGAACGTTTTCATCATTTCAGAGACACAAATTGACGCTTTATTAACAAATTCAATTCCTAATAAATGTTTCGAAATTCCGAGAGAAAAAAAAACACACACACGATTTGGGGTTAAAATGGACCATCTATTAAAAATTAAAAAATTCCATTATTGAGGCTTTTTCGATCTATTAATTAAAAATTTCATCTACAACCCGAATTAATATCATCAGATTTGGCTTTGAATTTATCGAAAATAGATACAAATGTTCGTATTCTATGAAATTGTGTGTGTGTGTGTGTTTTTTTAACAGTGGTTGACGACTAACTTTTAACGTTGCGGTGTTCTATTTCGCACCAGTAGTCCATATTGCCCCTCTCCCCACCTATTCTACTGGGAATCGGCGTAGTTTTCGACTCGACGAAGAGACTTGAAGGATTTTCTTTCATTGCGGATTGAAGAATTTGATAAATGGACGGATCTCTATCGTGAAGGAAGCGAAGGAAATGATGATAAATGGGTGAATTAAGGTACCCGAAGAGAATAGAGAGAAAGAGGATTAAGTAAAAGGAAAAGACAAGCGAAACGAGAAGCGCAAAGTGAACTTGCATCCGTGAATGTCACGTGTATGTATCATTGCGGAAAAGTAGGTCGTTAAGTGGAACGTCAGCAGAGAGAAAAGAGTGCAGTTAAAGGTGCAAACAAAAAAAAACGGCGTATGGAATAAACGATCCATTGCCACGTGCAAAGTCCCACACAACAAAATCTCTTGAAACGAAAGTAATTTCTTCGTTGTCGTGCGACTATCCGAAGGGAGGATACAGTGCACAACATTTCAGAATCTTTTGTTAGAAATCCTTTTTTTTTTTCTTTCCTCGTAGAGAAGTACACATGGAAACACACATGGTGTTAAAAATAAATGAAATTCGGGCGTTTTTTAAAAATTATAGTTGCACATCGCTTCCTTATTTTTTTAAATGAATTTTTCCCAACAAATTATTATAATAATAATCAATCGTTATATTATTTAAAGATTCCTCTACATTAGAACCAACAATTGGTTGAGCCAATTGGTTGGTTGGCTTCGCGATACAGAGGCTTCGATGCCGACATTAATAATAAAATAAATAAATAAAAAAAACATCCAATCGTGCGAATGAAATTTTCATAATTTCTTTTTCTGCAAAACACTATTTATACATCGAATAAAACGAATAAAAGCTTTTCAAGACATTCGATTTTATTCAATCCCTTCCGATATGCAAATTCGAGAACAAAAGGCATTCGAACAAAAAGAAAAATGACGTAAAAGTATATTTTCGTATTTGAATGAAAAGCGGACCGGGAATTTCTCAACGAATACATAATATGGTAATTGAAAACCGATCGGGAACGCCAGGAACATTTCATAAGTTCGACGATAATCTGCGAAACATTTAGAAACGATAGGGAAGAGTCGCGGATCTCACGAGGAAAGTATTGAGTGAGTGTTATGCTCGGAGTTCCTCTCGTCCCTCTTATACTTCAACCCCCTCGCACCCCATCCTTTCCCCTACCGCCTCTCGTCGACAACTTTCGCGGGGTTTTAATAATGGAAATTCCAGATCCGTTCCCCCGCGATAGCAAACGTCTACAGGCGCCACCGGCAGCACCATCGCCCGGGGTTTAACGTGAAGGTAGTCGTTGCAATTTGTGGACGTCCAACGCTGTTGGGGTAACCGTATCTACTTATGCCTCGGCTAGTCACGTCCGTACCGTAACTACTCGCGCCACTCTTGCCAACGTCTCATCCAATCTCCATTGCAATTACTTGCCTCTCGACCGTTTCCCCTCTCGATTTCGTACCTCTATTTTTTTTTTTTTTTTTTTGTCGTTACTTCCGCCGCGCCTTAAATTCTATAACAGATATATATACACAGATCGATGCATCTTTACGAATCTTTCGGCATCGTACCATCGATGGTTCTCGACGAGCCTTGAACTTTCGTGTTTCTGTTGCACCGCTCCTCACGTTTACTACTCGTGACCCTGAGGTTCACTGGGGATACTGTGTAGCGTATTATCGGTATACTTTATTTACGTATGTTTGCGTGTTCCGTTACTTGGTTCGTTATCGGGAATAAACGACAAACTTCTCTCAGCTGAATTCAAAGGCTAATTTTTTGAAAAAAAAAAAAAAAAAAAAAAAGCAAAAGTATTTCTGCTTTGAGTCACGCGATGTATGATAGAAACATTGATCGCAGCTGGAAGAGTGGTGCAGTTATAATCCGGCGAGTAAACCGATGGGGTTTAAGGGAATTCATTAAGGGAATTGTATTACATTTACAGCCGAATGTGAGAATCGGAGAAAATTTTAAACTTTTTTCAAGTGGATAACGGAATGAAATTTTTCGACCGTACAAACGGTGCTATGAATGATGATTTTTCATAATAATAATAATAATAATAATAATAATAATTCGGAAAAGTTATTAACGAATTATTTCAACCGAAAAAAGGCTAATCATCTGGTAATTAAAACATTTTTTATTTTGTCTTGATTTGATATGATTGCCAATTTCGCGCGTCGATCGTTTAGTCTCCGAGTCGACGAGGCTAATCGGCAACAATAATATCAGCCGTTCATAGATCAACATAGACGTGTTGTTTCATTGACACGACTCTCGTCGAAGTGTCGTTCATGGATTACGATGCACTTAGTAATTTATCATCACAATGCCATCTCGGTAATGGACTGTTAAGGTAAATGTCCCCATTCGCGTTTGTGCTTTTTTTAGCGACGACTTTGAATTTCGAGTTTATTTGCACGGCTGCTGATTAAACAACATAATTAATAATAGAATGAAAAATTCAGAATTCCGCGCGGTATAGAAGCATTTTTAAGGGACAGAAAAAATACAGTAATTGAATTCAAGTTTCTCCACGTGTTGTGCGGCATCTCACGATCCGCGAGGGTTTTTGTTGAGAGAATCGTAAAAAAAAAAGAAATTATTTTTCGTATATAATAAAATTGTAAGACTCTGAATTCGTTCGGTAAGAAAATGATTTTTCACCTTCTAAAATTTTTGAGGAAAAAAAATTAATTTAATGTTAATCTTTTACTCCTCTCTTTTCTTCGCTCTCCTAATTACGCAATAATAATAAAAAGAAAAAAAATACAAAATAATTAAGATGCCAAGCGAATAGCCCCGAGATGATTGCCTCAGCCTCTGGATATTTCCCGCCTCACGGATAAAAGTTCACAGTTCACGGGGATTATGCGATAAAATATCCTTGAATATGCATCAAACACCCTTATACGCCCCCATTACCCTATCAGATAATGCGAACGGATAATGAAAGGAGGGTGTTAGTACAGTCGTCCGCTTGTGTGTCGACCCCGCAGACTCCGCGCTTATCGCGCACTCGCTGGACCTCATTTTAGCTATAGAAATTCGCGAGGTATTCACGGAAAATTTGTTATGCGGAAAAGTCCGCATGGAAAAAAAAAAGCAAAATCGCAAAATAAAATATTATGATTATACTGGACTCGCGATTCGTTGAGAGCTTTACAAGGATAAGAGCTCTCCAACGTTCGATTGCGGCAAATTGCATGACCTACCAAGTTGCCTCTGTATTCTCATCTCGTCGAGCTTCCAATTATCGATATAATTATCACGCTTACGATCCTCGTGTAACAGCCGCACCCTCGTTTGTTTAGTCCGCGTGCAATAACCGCTCATCCCGGGGTGTTGAGCAGCGCGAACAATTAACCGGTGTTGTTAAATGGGGAACCGAGAGAAGACACGAGTCCCGTGATAAGCCGACGCTGCTCTATGATTCGCTACAACGGCTCGTCCGCGGTATTTGTTTCACGCACAGAGTATCAACTCTATACGCGGAACCGACGCCCCACGGCTGTTTCATTGTTTGCGTCGGTGTGTACTTCACAGGCTCTCGTTCTCTCTGAACCACAAAACTCACCACCGTTCTTTCCCTCCGTTCCCCATTTCGGCGCTACTTTCGCGTACCTTCCGCGATTAACCGCATACGCACCTCGGATTACAACTCAAATATACGATTACACCGGGCAAATGGAAATTTACCTCGGAAAATCAAAGCCTTTGCGCATTTTATGCATATCAAATGCCACATTAAAAAACAAAACGAAAATATATTATATATATGTTATATTCAATTAATTCATATACTTTATTATATGAATTAATATATTTGCTGAATTATATTTTGAAATATATCATTTTTCGATTAAAATATTATTATATTCGATGTACAGCACAGCCCCTCTTGTCTTAACTCGACGGGACCGGAGAGCTTCGCTACTCTGTATTTCCCCTGCAGTCCCCACTTCCGGTCAATTGCTGCCGGTAGGGGTAACGAGGGGTATATGCCGGGTATACGAGTGGCCCGCGCAGCGGCCGTAGTGGGGCGAGCGGACTCAGGGGAAATACAGGCAACTGAAATCGTTGCCATGGTAACGGGTTAAGACAAGCGAGCAGTTGAGTCAAGTGAAGTTAAGACAAGAGGGGCTCCACTGTATTAATATATTAATGTAATATAAATAATACTATTCGCTGAATTCAATATATTTCTTATATTTTTATAATATTTTTTTATTGTCATTCGATAATTCACCGCTTTTCTGCGAGCGCTACTTGACGATGTCTACGGTTCGTTCGTCGAAGAGTATCTGATTATTTTTTAAAAAGCCGCGCGAAATAAAAGTAAAAAAATGAAACGAAAAAAAAAAAAAAAAACAAAAAATTAACTATGGATGGATAAGTTACTTTTTAATAGCTAATAATAAGATATTGTGAATTGAAAAGCGGCAGCAACTGAGCAGCAGCGGAATTCCACTCGTCATATCTCTTCTTTCAAGTAATAAACTTACGGTCAGCCGCGTTGTATGCACGTACGCAGTGGTCCAGTTTCACGACAAGGCGGGCGCGTTAGTTATTGGATACAGAGAGAAAGCGAGAGAGGGATACACACAGACGGTGAGTAAAGTTGTGTGGTTTTTTTTTTTAACTTTGAAGAAAATTAAACAAAGTTCCTGTAAGGACGGAAAAAAAAAAAAAAAAAAAAACTAAACGTGTGTGCATTTAGCTGCTGCGAATTTCGTGATAAATCGAGGATCGAGCCGTCGAGAAATCTACCGTGACGATGGGAATAATTAAAATATATTTTTATTCAATTAACTTCGTTATTTATGAATCATTTAATTACTAAAGAAAAAAATATATATATATATTTTTTTCAGAAGTTAAAAAAAAATACAACGCGGTATACCGTGTGATAACTGAAAATAAACGTGTGTGCATTTTGCTGCTGGGAATTTTGTGATATATCGAGAATCGAGCCCTCGAGAGAACTACAGTGACCGCGGAGAAAGTTTTGAATAATTTTTTATTCATTTAATTAATATGGATTACTAATTAATTATGTAATTACTAGGAAAGTAATAATTTTACGATGTTGCGATATTCATAAAGTTATTACTATGAATTCTGAAACACAGTGAAATCTCAATTAACAGGCGGCGGTTTAAACGGACTGCGGATTAACTGTAACTAAATTTGTTTACTCGGCTTTCAATGTGTACAGCGAGTAAGCTGATGGAAATTTCACGTCTATCAACTCAATAATTCGAAATTATGGAAAATCGATTTGCATCTGATATAATTAATGTAAATAACGCGAAGATATTATACGGAAAAATGTGGAAACAATAACTGCAAAAATTAAAAATGAAAAAACAACGAAATATAGCGAACGTTTTTCACGAAATAATCACAATATCCGTTAGAATCTTAATAAGAAATACATTTTTTTTTTCTTTCGAAAAAAAAAGTACTCTCTATTAGGAAATGACTTCAATACCATTAAACCAATTAAAAACTTTATAAAAATAATTATTTTTAAAAATTTTATTTTACAGAAAAACATCAAAAATTAAAGAGTCCTTTTATATTAAGCATCCGGTTGGTTTCGCCGATTATCGCGACAATGTGACCGTTTTTGGAAAAAAAAAATTTCGACTAATAAAAAAAAACGTTCGAAATGGCATTGAACATTTTTTGACGCGCCAGGGATATCGATGAATTGAAGATGAGCGGAATACGAACGAAATCTAATTATTAATCCAATCGTAGCTCGAGGCCTTTTTTTTTCAGCCATTTTGGCGGCGAGCATCGCATCGCATCGCTGACTGCTAATGGCCCTTCTTTGTTCGAAGATCTCCCATTCGCCACGATTGCTCTCCAACCGATAATGGAACGAGTGCTTATACCCCGTCGTCGTATAGTCTATCAGCGGATTCTCCTCGTGCCTCTGATGGAGAACGATGAGCAGTGCTCGATTCAAGCGTATTACGTCTTCCGTAATAGCTGAACTCGTCGAGGAGACGGCTAATTCCACTAATTGACGCGCTTGTGCCAATATTAATAGGTTACAATAACGGAAACCGAAAGAAAAAAAAAAACAAAAGTTACCCTGGAAATATTGCCGCGTCGCGACGATGCCGCTTAATAGAAAAATGTCATAATTAGAATGGGACACTCGACGCCCTCTCGAGAAAAGAGAGAAGCATTTGCCTCGGAGAAACGATCTCTCCGAAGCCAGTATCGTTTTTTTTCGTTGATTTATTTAAAAACTTAAATTGCATCGTAAAAATTTCACGAGGCACGATACTTGTGAAGCATCTTTCGGATTATCATGGATAATCGTTATTAACCGCCAATTTTCGTTATTTTCTTATTATTTATTCTTACAAAGCGGAGAACAGAACCGCCTCTTTCGCGGCCTAATTTAACGAACTCGCGAGTCGCGCATTATATATTAATTAAGTCGTCCGCAAAGGCTATGTTTCCCCAATTAACATCAGTCGTTTCTTCGCAATTTTCTTGGGATAGTGAAAAAAAAAAAAAAAATGATGAGGCTTCAGGGATATCTAATCTCTTATCTCGACTGCTCGATTCTCGAATCTTATTTTTCAACGTTTTAATTTTTTGTTCTTTTTTTCTTGTGAAATAATGAAGATTTTTTATTTTTTGGTTTTTTTTTTATGTGACAAATACATCGCGATACGTGATTAGTATAATTTTGGATTTCGGGTAAAACTCACCTCCTTGCAGCTGCGGCTCTCCCAGTTCCACGTAAAACAGCGCATCTTTTTCGTAAGAGTCTTCTTCGATTATCGTCAATGTTATCGTCTTTCTGCAAAAACAAGCGATTTTTTTTTTTTTTTCTTTCATTAATTTTTTGTTTTTATTAAACATTTATTTATGATTCATGATTAATATATATTTGTTAATTAATCTCTTTTATTATGTTCATTAAAACAAAAATGGCGGAAAAATGACTGAAATTACATTTTTTTCTCATAAAAACTATTGGAGGAAATAAAATAAATTTTCATTGCTGAACATTGCTTACATTGAGAGTCATAAAAAAAATGTTAACATTTTTTTCAAAAGTAAAGAAGATAAAAAAGACATTTATTCGCAATTGTTTTTTTTTTTTTTTTTACGTCGTGCCGATAATTCAAAACTGAAGCACGAAAAACTTTCACTCGATTTTTGAATTGCCAGATTTATGTACTTCTCTGAAAAGTACTCACAAATTTGAATACACTGAAAATTCTCTTTTTCTTTTAACATCGATTAGTGAATTAATAAAAAATTCAAATACTCTATACTGAACATTTTTTAAATCTTTTGTAAAATTCGTACAATAAAGTTTATTACGATCCCATATTTAATAATTAAATAAAATTGAGTTATTCCAATTGAGTCGAAAATTTCTTTGAAATTCGACTAAAATTTATGCATGAAACTTCCAATTTTTGTATTTTTTGAAATTATTATTATATTATTTTAATATTAATAATATTATTTTTAAGTAGAAAATACATTGCCGCACGAACTTTTTCTTTAAACTACTTGGCGTCGAGATGCTGCCGCGTCTCTTGATTAGTCGTTACATAATTAACGACAGCTAATCAAGTATATTGTTCGTTAATTTTCGTCGGTCGTTACAGTTATCAACTCATAAATGGCTTATCGACCATTTGCCGCATCAAAGAACTGCCAGAGGATTCGAAACATCGAATAAAACAAAAGGCAAAAAAGGGAGCGAAGAATTATCGGTACATACGATACAAATACACTCACTGCTAATTGAAAATTTATCGATGTGAGTTTCTCGCAAATTCATAGTTATGTGTATGTATTTCGTTGTTTATGAAGTGATCGTTATCGCGAGGCAACAGTGGGTCGAACAACGGACGGGATACGTGGCAAACGAGGGGTTTACACACCCGCACTGCCGTTGCGTTTATAATCGAATACAATCGACGCCATTAATACCGGCGACGAGAGTGTGAATTCACCGACGCATTAGTACCCCTCCTCCATTCCTCCCCCCGGCGCCCTTTATGTATACAAACACTCGATACACAAACCGAATACGATATTTTAAACAAATCAAAATGGGAATAATTTTTTTTTTCCGATATCGGATAAAACGATTGAAACGCAATGCGCGTATACATAAAAATTGGTGAACATAACCAATAAAGTCCCCCTGAATAGGTGAAAAAAAAATTGGGTAATAATCGCGTAGATTTTTTGAGGTTATAAATATATAAATCGAAATTCGAAACTTGTAAAAAAAACCGCTAT